>OY293413.1:64945179-65489007 GCA_958502065.1 Chrysolina americana
GAAGACGCACTGAAAGCCGCCTCCCCCATCCCCCGACCATTTCTAGATGAAGGATGGGGGAGCGCTTGTGCCAAGTGGTACATAGGGTCCTGGTTAAGAGACAAGCGCTCTACCATTATGACCATCACGGCCCATACTATATTTTGATTTTTCAAAATATACCCTTTCGCCGTATACGCCCAATTTCACGTATAGAAAATACTCAATTATTTTACATTTTTACTTTTGTTTATTTTTGTTTTTTGTTACTTTTATTATATAATAATAATAATAATACTCCCTCATAAACATTCGTTGAGTGTACCCAAAGGCATAGCCTGTGCGGGTAGAGGACGGCTATTATTATTATTTGCCGTGGCGCTCCGGGTCGACTTACTGATGTTTTAGGTGATGTATTCACTTATCAGCTGTAGGAAAACCCGGAAAAACTACAGCACCACCTCGGGTGGTCGGTGTGCACTCCAAGCTAGCACTAGACGAGATTTGCATCTAGACAACTCACAATACACTTGCTTTTCAACAAGGCATGCGGCCGACTATCGATCCGATATAAAGTAGTTGAGAAAAATTCTCGTACCTACATCGGATTCGAACCGACTATCGCTATGCTGGAGTTTCGAACGGCCTGTGCCTTAGACCGCTGATCCACCAACCACCGCAATAATAATAATAATAAGAATAATTTATTGTCATTAAGAAGTAATCTTGTGGACAAAGCTTGCGTTAAATAAATAGGTATGTAAATATAAAAGTATAAAAATGTTAGTACTTTTAAAATGAATTAAAGTTAGAACATAAAACTATACAGTTAAAAGTAAATTTTGTAACAGCACAGTTAAAATAGTCATCAGTTTTGTGGAAACTCTATTAAAATAGTCAGTTTTGTTTTAAAGGAATATGACATCACTAGGTTTGAGCTTATACAGATACCTGATCGCTTGTTTCTGCAATACCAATACAGCCTGAAGTGCTGATGAGTTGCATACTCCCCAAAACGGTATTCCATATCGCAAATTGGACTCAAAAAGGACGTAATACACCGTTCTGGCAGTTTTAATTTCCAAATTTATTGAAATTACTTTCACAGCATAACATCCAGAAGAGATCTTGCTTTTAAGATGCTTGATATGGTCGTCAAATTTGAGTCTATTGTCTATATGTGAACATAGAAATTTAGTTTTAGACTTGTTCTCGATCATTAAGTTTTCGTCAATCGCTAGGTTATCTAGAGAACATCTGAATGAAATAATGTTTGTTTTAAAGAATTATTGGTTGATAAATTCGCATCGCACCACTTTTTGGTTTTATTCATATCTGTTGATATTGCGTCCTGTAAATTTTTCGAGTTTTTGCTATTCCACAATATCGTCGTGTCATCAGCAAATAGAGTGAATTTTCCAGAAATCTTCAAATTTGCAAGGTCATATAATAAAAATAAAATGGATCCCAAAAGTGATCCTTGTGGTACTCCATATATAATATACTTTTCTTCAGGGAGTTCTGTAGTCCTTACCATTTGATTCCTTCCTGAAAGGTATGAATCAATTTATGTCATTCCGGTGCAACCATACCGTGGAAATCAAACTGATTTTTACTTAAAATATTTTGGTATCTTAGAAAAACGGTCAGAGGAATTTTCACCAGTTTTTCAATTAATTTAGCTATGGTTGGAATGGTGGAGATCAGGCCAAGATTCGACGGATCATCTAAATCTCTCCATAAAATGGAATGACAATTACTAGATGTTTTTAGGAAATTTGGGTAGACTCTATTGTGGAATGAGGTGTTGATCAGTGTTACAAATATATCAAATGCATTAATTGGCAGATTTTGGATCATTTTTATCGAAATTCCATCATAACCAAAATTTCTACCAACTCATTAATATCTGTGTCATACAAAGTTAGGTTTTCTTCAATTCTGACATCTTCAAGATTTGTTAAGGGATCGTAGGGAACTACTATATTCTGACAGGTTTTGAGCTATAGAGCAGTAATAATCATTGATTTTATCAGGACTTGGTGATATTCCATGTTTTTTTTTAGATTTTCCTGTAATATCACTGATGATAAACCAAGTATCTTTCATTTTATTTTTTGATTTGCAGATTTGATTCATGCAGTGGATTTCCGTTGGCCTCTTAATAGTGGATCTATATATTCGGCGATAGATATTAAAGTACTCATAAAAATCTTGATTATCAACTTTCTTATGTTATGCAGTGACCGTGAATTTTTTGAGGAAATTCTCAATCCTGTTGTAATCCAGTTTTTTTCGTTTAATTTTAATTTTTTGTATGGGGAATGATTTTTCTTGCTCCTGAAATCATTAGAACCAGCAAGAACAATTATGTAGTCATTAATGCCAAAATATAACGATAGTTTAGCCACATCTTCCATCACATTCACAAAATATGCTTCTGGTTTGATGATAGTTTCTATAGTAAACTCTTTTCCAACAAATTTGGAAAGAGATTTTCTCAAACCGTATCCTATTTCGTCGCATAGAATAAGAATTTTTGGGATTGGGTTCATCTCACTGTGTTTCACTTCAGAATTGGCTCTTGATATATTTCCAACATACTCCAGTTTTTCTCCAGTATTCGACAGTGTTTCTCCAACTTTCACCAGCGTTTCTTTCTTCATAATTCAATAGTATCACACTTATCAGCATGACTTATCAGATTTTCAATTGTTGGGTACTACTTCAAATGAATACTTTTCTAATGCATTTTATTCTCGTGTAGCTTCCCTCGAGAATGTTACGCGCATGGCATTGTGGTGCATATGCGATTACTCCCGCTTTCAATGTCTATCTCTGTCCCACTTGCTAGGCAAATCGTTGACAGGTATAGTATGTCTATTTAAAATTGGACCGGCATAAAAAGTTTCAATAAATTATTCTCTTTCTTGACATAGGCGTCGGTTTATTATTTCAAAGTGGTATTGTTTCAGTTATATACTTATTCTTACAATAATCACGGCAAGTGTGAAACACACACGACACTGATTAAGGAATACTGTGAACTGGTGCCTTTACTGATGATTTGGGCAACTAGGGCTACACGACAGAACTTTTTTTTATTGTACCAGGTACACTTTGGAAGTAAAAACATTGCTAGTATGGTAATTTCCCATTTGCCGGGCAGTGGATATGAACATTCCTTGTAGTGCTCTCATTTTTATTGCTATTTCAATTGGTTTTAGAATTACTATACTTGCAGGAATAAGAACATTCGATTTATGAATGAATCGATTCATCTTATATTTCCATAATCTAAAGCCGCGTCCGCACTGAGTCGACATTGTCGATCGACTCTGTCGACAATGTTGACTTAGTCGATCGACAAAATATGTCGATCGACCTGTCGATTAGTTTTCCATAAATTGTAGGTGAAATCAAAGGGTAGAGAGTGTAGACGTGCTATTCGACGTTCGACATCGGCAATTCAATTTGTAATCAATGTGAGCGTTCCATGTCACGTTGTTTGTAGGTACTTACCGGAAAATTGGAATGGAATGAGAAAAAAAAGTGATAGTAGAATATATTGAAGCGTACAAAGCGAAAACAAATCTATGGAACAGTAAAATCAAATATTATAAAGACCGAAATATGGGGCCAGATGCCCATATAGACATAGCCAAAGAATGTTATATAAAGAAGAAAGTTGTAGCCTAAAAAACTGAAAATCCTCAAAGTCAGCTAGCAAAAGAATAAATAAAAAGGATAGGAATAAATCAGGCAGTAACACAAGCAATAATGACGCCTTCTTCATCAAACATTTTCGTTTCTGTGGATCGACAAACTTTCTGTCTACTCGGTGCGGACAGGTGAAATCTTTTCGATTTTTTGATCGACAGCGTCGACAGACATAGTCGATCGACAATGTCGACTCAGTGAGGACGCGGCTTAAGGTAACATCAATCGGTTCAACATCTGAATAGGTTGTACTGATTAGTTTCACATCGATTCAGTCAGTTTCGGTTATACACTCTAACAAGAAGTTCATTACGAAAATGTTGAAAAAGTTTTTCTTGAAATTAATTATATTCAAGGTCATCGGTCTTATTCAAGATGATTATATAAATATATTTTTGCCTGTATATCTTACTAAAACTAATGCTATTTCGTACTATTTCTTGAGTAGCGTTTGCCAATCAAAGTTAATATAGATATGACTCTCAATATCAACTCGATTATGCGAAATTCAGTTAATGTGCCATAAACCACATCCTGAATCAATAAATTCTGATTTCCAAATCCTACAGTTTAACTGTTCACTGCTGCCTCGGAGTCACTCAGTGGAGACAAATCGATACTTCCCTGCATCCGGACTCCAATTCAAACTTCATTAGACCAACTGTTTAGACACATTGTTGGGGAAACAAAATGTAGGAATAAATGTATTTGAACTCATCCGCATTCGTGTTGTGCTCTATTTAGTTTGGATTGAAATGGAATGAGCATTGTTTGTATTCGTATGTGAGTGTGTATGTACTGAAAAGTTAATGCGGGATGATTCCTGTTCGTTCGAAAATAGGTCATTTTAGCGCAGTTATGATGAAAAAGCAGATTCAGCGATGCACATGATACGAGTAGGTTTTTGAACTAGAAGGAAAACACCGAGCATGGAAAGAAGCCGCCTACAACGTTATCACTGTTCTCACCGCTGCTGTTTGTAATCATTCTTTGCGATAACTGTACGCGAATTATGGTTGTCGCAAGGCGAACTCCTCTCAAACCTGTTAGCTCAGTCGTCGCGCTGAAAATTAAAATTTCGCTTTGAAGGTCTTTTAGTCTTTAATACAAAAACTACTTTCAAAACGTTTTTTCTCACCTCCCGATGTAACTGTCTGGAGTAGAATTTGAATGTTACACTGAAAATATTTTTGCCAAGACTGGTTTCTGAACTGGAAAAAAAAATAGAAAATACATTTCCAAGCATTTATTGAGACTGAATATAATCTTAGTGAAGATGTATTTAGGCGGGATCATGGAGACAAAATGGCATAACATTGCTGATGTCACTTTCACACTCCATTTTTCCAGATTTTGAAGGGGAAGAAGTTAAAAAATATAGGCATTATTAAAAACTGTTCCCAAGTTCCATCATGAGTCAAAATTTAATTAAATTACCTGTATAATTAATTTATTGGTCATCCAATATTTTGGTATAATTTGAGGTACACATTTCGATTGATAACGCATTTACAAGGGTGTATGAGGATTACAAAAAACCATGATTGCCACCTCAGAGTGGCAGCTAATAAATGTTTATGTTTATAAATGTTCACATTTGAGGTCTTTGTCACTTCCTTATGTTTGCAGCCGTTCACTGATGCACAAAGTTTCATCGGTACATATTTCAACGGGTTACTGATATATTGGCCAGTATGAATAAAATAAAGTACATGCTAGTTCTAGAAGTATTAGCATTTTCTACATAGTAGATACTTCAAAATTGAGAAGGAACTACATTTCAAAATAGATATTTGTCATTTTTACAGAAGCTACTATATCAAGTAGCACTCTCGTGGAACTGACTGAAGTAAGTATTATTTACAACACTTTGAATGCCTACTTCTTACAGCAAATGATGCGTACCTACAATAAAAAAATGTAGTATATGTATGACGTTAGCGAAGTCAGTTTGATAGCAGTTCCACTATGCAATTAAGGTTATTATAGAAAATACGATTCTATCTTCACAAACTTTTCTGAATATTTTTTTCATGTTTCGCTAACACAGTAGCTTTTTCATGTGAATATACAAATAAGCCCAGTCTGAACCTTCAAATACCTCTACTAATCATTAATGATAATTACATATTTCCAGGTAGGTAAAACTCATAACTCAACAAGAAAAATAGGTAGACCTCATAACCTCATTTCCCGCAAAATTCGAACGAGTTCGAATATATTGTGCCAGAGAGGTATCAACAATGTTGAAAGAATACAGGGGTACCTACCCTTCTCTCTAAGCGTTTCCACAAAGTGTCTGTCAGAAAACAACTACTTCCCTGGCTAATACCACGACGGACATTGAACTACAACTGACAGATATTTGTGCAACGTTCTTCAAAGAAGACCCAGTTGCAAGTGCTTGTCTCGTAATTAAACAGAAAATTATCCTTCATTTGGCTGGGAATGATCACCTGTAGACATGCATGTTTCGAGGTTTATTGCCTCTCATCAGTGACAGGGTAGGTCGGACAACATTATAATTGTCCTGTCCCTGCCAAATGAATAATAATCAACTGTTTAATTAATATTTCCCCACGGATAACACCACGATCTACAACCAATTACTACAATGCCATCCGAGAACACGATTAAATTCTAATTATTTTAATTCCAAGAAAATAAATTCAACAAAGGAGAATTGTTCAAATCCATTTGGTCGTTAAGTAATGTGTTGGAAATTTTCCAGTTTATTAATTCCTAATGGTTTTATATGATTAAACTTCATTCCCTTATTTTTTATTAGTAATACTTTGAATTCTCCATCAAAACTACGGTTTTCTTTTGAAAGATAATTTGAATATTGGGCGAAATGCAAATAAGATGGACTGTGCATTCTAATGAGAGATGCAATCATAAATTTAGTAAAAAAAACGGCAATGGCAAATCTGAAATGGTACATACAAATAATTAAAACCCACCTCGGTTTCAGCCGCAGTTCCTTTCATTATTTCTGCTCACAGATGAATAACTGTCTCTTTCCTAGGAAAAGGCACTGCTCTTGGTTTTGGCGTATAGAGTAACTTTTCTTAGACTTGACTTTTTGTCGGGATCGCTGCTATACTCGTCTGTCAGCTTGCCACTTGGTCTCGTAACTAGACCAGCCATTGTTCTCGCGAAAAATTCAGAGGTGAAATGTCATTCGAAAATCAAACACTTACTGGGAGATGAAAATAAACGGGAACTGAACAAATATATTGAATTAGTTTTGCTGCCACTCATTTAATTTGATTTTCTCATTTTCTGTTATTTTCTGATCCGTAATTTTCTGTATTCTGCTTTTCATGTATATAATTTTTTTCAATACTATCTAAGTTTCGTTTTGTATTATTTTTATAAAATTTTTTGAAGGCATTGTCTTTTGCCGATTTAATGTCATTTTAATTTTTTTACCCAAATGCTAATTGTAGTAATCCTTTTGGGAATCTTCTCCATGAGTCATTTCTTCATCATAATACATAACCACGGATACAATTCCAATTTAATACTAATTCGTTATAATTTAAGTGACAAGCAAGAAAAATATTTAATGATTTCCAGTCTGTCTTTACAATTTTGTGTAACAACAACGATAGAACAGCAGAAAATTTAATGAAAGAGAACTCAAAGAACTCAAGTTCTTTGAGTTCTGTGGTCATAACCTGCACCCGAGCAGACGGAGTAGGATAGATTCTACACATGTTGAGGCTTATAAGTACGGTCACTACGGACGAAAAGTAAATACTATAAGTTCCGGTATTATGAACATTTTTAGAAGTTAACTTTAACTTTAACAGTCAAGTTAACTTCTTCTTTAGAATGTCAGTATTATAAAAGTACCATTCAAAATCCTGGTCAAACAAAAGAAGAAGAAAATAATATTTGTCAGAGCGTCAGAGCATACATTACGTAATGCATAGGTAAAGGCTGAAAGCTAAAACACAATGGAAGTTTCATGATTTTTAGTTTCAATTTTCTCAATTTTGGATATTTTTTGTAACGCCAAACTATCATTGCCATTATTATTATGATCACGCCTCATAAACAATATTGTTGGTAACATTCAAGCTTTATTTTTCAATTCTGTTTTGCATCTTGTTTTATTTGTGAAATTTATATCCAAAATCCGGAAAATTCCAAAACGTAAAACTTATTACATAAAACTTCCACTGTGTCTATGGCTAAGTAAACAAAACTAGTTCATGGGTTCACTTCTACTGTTGAATAGTGTTGAAGAACAGTGTTTACTTGTCTGCGGTGGTCCTAAAACCGACTCTGCATTCAGGTTAATACATACTGGCTAAAATATTATTATTAAATTATTTAGGATACTTATTTATTTATTTATTGACATAATATAAACAGTAGCTTTAAAAAGTTTTCAAGTATGCATGACATCACACGTTAAAAGGTAAGGGGGACTACATATATGTAGTCTTCCCTATCTCGCGCAAGTCTCTAAAGGGTTGTTGTTTGGAAGTATTCCTCTATTAATTCTTTTCTCACCAAACTGCGATTTTGATCGTGAGGAATATTTTGATTGAAGTTTTCCATGTCTTCAAATATATTTTCACCTGGTTCTTCTTCCCTCATATTTATGACAATGTTGTGTAGAACTGCAGTTGCTATGATAACTTCCATAGTAACTTAGTCTCTCTCTTTAAGCTAAGTGTCGAATGCAGTACAGGAAATCTTCTTTTCCATACATCATACTGCCTTTATACAAAATTTCTGGATCTTATTTGAGATTCATTGTAGTCTCTCTTGTTGATGTTGTGGGTTTTCTAGAGGAATCATCATATACTCTGACAATGAATATTCAGAATAACCCAACAAAAAACTATAACCAAGTGTACTTTCTTCAAATAGTGCCTCCAGTCTTGACTGGGAAAGAATTAGTTGGTTTGTGAATTTGCTTCGATATGTTCTATTAACAACCGATAATCGATAATTGAATTCCGTTTCATTCCAACCGTTTCTAAATATCCTTGGTCGGCGGGGGCCTTCAACAATATTTACAGCATCTTCTTCATCGTCGCTTAAAAGTTCCTCAAAATATCGAAGATATCGTTTGCTAACATAATTGCGAACAAAAATAAAAAAGAAAACAATAAAATTGAGGTTTAGTGCTAAATTATTGACAGAAGAACTGCCGAAAACCATAATTTTCTACAAAGTTAACTTTAACTGGACCTCTTCCACCCGATAAAGTTAACTCCTACAAAAGCAAAAGTTACAATCAGTCGTGAGACGAGAAGTATGGCCAAATGGAGCATTGGTATCTTTTTTCGCCAGGAAGAGGATGCCAGTGTCGACATAGGATCATCAAAATCAAATCCCCATCTAATTTTAAACAATGACTCCGAGATAAACCTAAGAGAAAGAACTTCAAGTACATCTATTTTCAACTGTGTTAGTCCTAAGGCGAATGCAGCAATCAACAGTGGATCCTATGGCTGTGGTGTAATTCATGATGCTGAAATTGTTGTTGAAAACCTATCAAAGGACTCTAAGAAGAACGTGAAGCATAAATCTTTTCTCTCATGCTACTACCAAAATGTCGGAGGCCTCAAGTCTAGTCTTCAAAACTTCAAAAATCTGGTACTTCAGTGTAGTTATGATATAATAATATTATCAGAAACCTGGTTATCCGATGATATAATTTTAATAGAATCATCAATTCAAGGTTATTCTATCTATCGCTGCGATAGATCACCCCACTCCAGTGAGAAAAAGGGAGGTGGTGGTGTATTATTAGCAATCAAAATCAATCTGAACCCAAAATTGATCAAGACAAATGTGCATCTAGTACCAGCAAAATCATCATTGGAGGAATCTACATCCCCCCAAACTCCACTTTAGATAAATATTCGCTCCATGCAGAAGAAGTAGAGAAACTGATGCAAAGCTATTTTAATTATAATTTTTTTATTGTTGGTGATTACAACCTACCCCAGGCAATGTGGTCTAATGGTAACCTTGGAGTTACTGTGCAATGTCCTATTAGTTCACCCGCTTTTACTTTATGTGAATCCTTCAGTTTCTCGAATCTGTTTCAGCACAACAATGTTCGCAATAGTCGTAACGTTCTTCTTGATATAATTTTTTCCAACCTGGAGTCAATCACGGTGCTTCCAGCTATTTATCTGTTGCATCATAATAGCATACACCATACTCCCTGCATGTTCGATATAACTACATGTCATATTGACAATTTATTAGAAACTGAAGAAGTAGTCTTCGACTTCAAAAGGGGAGAGTATGAATCAATAAATTTTCACTTATCCATGATTAAATGGGATAATTACTTGGATAGGAATGACATTAAAACTGCCATTTCCCAACTATAAGATATACTCTTTGCTCTTATGCACACCTACATACCTACTAAAATTCTTGAACCAAACCCTCTGAGCTCTGAGCTCTGAGCTAAAAGCAGCATATTTGAAAAGAAAATTGCTCATAAATCCTTCAAACAATCAAGGAATTATCAAGATTATATCAATTTCTCAAATCTTCGTAACAAGTGTAAATTACCTTCAAAGGAGTGCTACCACGTTTATTTATCAAAAATAGAAGAGGATCCAGCAACCGATAGCAAGTCTTTCTGGCGTTTCGCCAATTAAAAATCAAGATGAAATTTCCCAAGTGAAATGTACTTGCATAATAAAACAAGTAAGAGTGGCTCTGAAACTGCTAATTTATTTTCTGAAAATCTATCTTCTGTATATGTTAAATCAGATGAGGATAATATCATTTCAGATATAAGGTATCATAGTATGGTTAATGTCAACATATGTAAAGTATCAGTGAGTGAAGTGTTTGATAAAATCTCGAAATTGAAAGACAGTGTGGTCCTGATGGAATCCCTTCATATTTTTTAAAGAGGTGCATTTACTCTGTGAGTATACCGATACATCTGATTTTCAATATGTCTCTGGATCAAGGTATTTTTCCAGATTTTTGGAAATATAGCTTTATAAGACCAATCTTCAAGAAAGTGTGTGTTGAGGATATCTCAAACTACAGGGGTATTTGTCTGCAGTCTTGCTTACCTAAAATGCTAGACTCACTTGTTACAGATTATCTATCATGGTAGTGCAAAAGTTTAATTATAGATCAGCAGCATGAATTTAGTAAAGGAAGATCCACTGTTACCAGCTTACTATCATTTCAAAATACAATCTTGAATGCTTTCGAGAAGGGATGTCAGGTTCACTCTATCTACACAGACTTCTCGAAAGCATTCGACAGAGTAAATCATAAACTACTGATTGCAAAGCTGAATACATATGGTGTCACTGGTAACCTATTGGACTGGCTCCATAGCTTCTTAATTGGCAGGTACCAGTGGGTCAAAATTGGCAATTATATATCTGATATTATAGAAGTTAATTCTGGGGTTCCTCAGTGAAGTCACTGTGGCCCCCTACTGTTCAACTTATTTGTCAATGACATTGCCTTCAGTATAGAGTATTCTCAAATACTACTATAATTTTTTAAAGTTATAGAAAATGCAATCAATTGCCATGAACTACAGAGCGACATCATTAACCTTGTTCATTGGTGCAATTCCAATGGAATGGATCTGAACCTTAATGAAGGCTTCTTCATAAACTTCAACAGAAACCAAACACCCATAGATCATTCATACTCTATCAACTCATTAGATCTTGAGAGGGTAACTCAAATAAAAGATCTTGGGGTATTATTGGATGATAAACTATCTTCTTCACAACACATAATAATGATCTCCCTAAAAGCATGCAAGATGCTAGGTTACATCAAGACAGTATCCAGAGACCTATCGATCAACTATTTTTTGGTTCTTTACTGCGCCTTTGTCCGTTCAAACATGAAATATGCGTCTGTGGTATGGAACCCTTACTATCAGACTTTATTAATATGCTGAAAACTGTTCAACACAAATTTTTACGATCTTCTGCATACAAACTGGGGATTTATGTGGACAACTACGACTATGATTAACCAGCCCTATGCTCCTCATTAAAAATAACTACTCTTGAGAACAGGAGAATTGAATCGGATTTATGTTTTTTCTTCAAGTTACCATCTGGTGAAGTTTCTTCCCCAGATCTTCTATCTCATGTTGAGTTTAAAATTAATACTTCTGGCACTAGGTCAAATGATACCTTTCATATAAAACATTACCGAAACTATAGGTATCACAGCACTTTAACAAGAATGGTGAGGAATGCTAATGATAAAGATTTAAACTACTTCGGAATACCCTTTTCTACTTTCAAACATCACTTAAAAAATGGTGGAATAATAAATAAAAATAATTAAAAAGGACACAAACACTTGGCTCAATGATATTGGTATATTAAATTGCATATCAGTACAATGCTGTAATGGCCATTTCCGTAAATAAATAAATAAATACATTTCGAAGTTAACTACAACATGTGACGTCACTCCACAAGTTATCATCAAGTTATCTGTCAAAATAGTTTTATAAGCAGAGTAGTAAATACTTCGACGATAACTCAACGTCGTTAAGCAAATACTACTGGAACCGACTAGATGCTTCGGGATAGGATAAATACTACGGAGTAGATCCTTAAATTTATAGTATCAGCATTCACTTCGTTTTTATTCACTTCATTTTTATTCATTTCACTCATTGAATAATATTACCAATAAAAACTTTCATTCATCAACTACTGGTTGAGTGGTCTGTTATATTTGTTTGCAAGACAATTGGTACCTAATATGTTCTCTATGACGCAATATTTTTATTTATGAATTACTATATGATATAAGCATGCAATTTGCCTGGTTGGGTTATTAGTTGAGATGTAGCCAAGCTCGTTTAGGTTTGCGTATTAAATTTAAGTGTGATCTCTGTACAAAATATTGATGTTTACATCTCCAATAAAAACATAGGTCGTTCTTCTGAATTAGTGTCAAGGGTTTCGAGGTAGTCTTGTGAATGTATAATTGTATCTGGTGATCTGCATAAAGCAGATATGATCGCACAATTATTTTCATTCTGATCAATTTTCATCGATGATATATTTATATTATTGTATAATTTTTTGTGAATAGTCATCATTGTTTTCGATATATATGTAATAAGCGCCGTCGTCTGGTTGTCATCATATTAAATCATACCCATTAATATGTTGTGAACTAATTTGGAACATGTTGTATGTTGTTGAGTGGTTGTCTGTCATAGTTATGTTGTAGAATTGTCAGTTCAGTTTTGTCGAGTATAAGTATTGCTCTGTACTTTTGTATCATTTGATTCCCTGTTTCTCACTGGATATTCGATAATCTCAACAGGTTATGGGCCCAGATTCAAGTGCTTGAAATAAAGAAATTCTCAGGAGTAAAAGGCCCTCAGTAGTAAATCTGCGATCCCCGATTAAACATGTCGTATCAGTTACCTCCAATCGAGAAACTGAAAGGAAGGGAAAATTTTGACGCGTGGAAGGTCGAAGTTAAAGCCTATCTCGAAGATCAGGATTTGTGGGAAAGTGTCTGTGGTGAGTCAGATGATAAGAAAAAGGACACGAAAGCCCGTTCTAAAATAATCTTGCTGATTGATCCCGAGCTGTATGTTCATGTTCAAGAGACAAAAACTGCCAAAGAAGCTTGGAAAAACCTTGGAAAAGCATTTGAGGACACCGGTCTCACGAGAAAAGTGGGTTTATTGCGAACTCTAATCAGTACTCGTCTTGAAGACTGTCCAAGTCCATGTTAATAAGATCATCCAAACCGCTTATAAGCTCAATTGTATCAATATGAAAGTTTCCGATGAGTGGGTTGGTGCTATACTTTTAGCCGGTCTTCCAGATCAGTATAAACCCATGATAATGGGAATCGAAAGTTCTGGCATTGAAGTCACCGCCGATGCAATAAAAACGAAATTATTGCAAGATATTTCTGTTGGAAAATCTGAAAAAGGTTCCGCGATGTTTGGCTACGGAAACAAAAATAGTTCGGATTCAGGCACCAATCGAAATCGTGAACGTAAACATGCCACCGCTGAAAGTTCTTCATATAACAGAAATGGTTCCAAAAGAATAGGCAAAGGACCTCGTTGCTACAAATGCAATAAATACGCCGGACATATCGCCAAAAACTGTGATGCGAACAGTTCTAAGAAACACGTTTCTGAGCAAAAGAATAACAAATCAGACTATACGATGTTCACAGCTTCGTTAGCTCATATCAAATCAACTGGAAATGATTGGTTTCTCGATTCTGGATGTTCAGATCATTTGACCGTGGATAAATCGAACTTCATCAGTGAGGAGACATCGACGAAATTAACCATCACAACTGCCAATGATCAGCAGATGGAAACAAACTGCGTTGGTGATATCCACTTACCTGTAAAAGTTTCTGATCAATCTTAGTGAATGTCGAAAATGTGTACTATGTCCCTGATTTGAAAGTCAATCTTCTTTCTGTAAGCCAGATCATTCAAAAAGGAAATAAAGTCAATTTCAATTCAGAAGGAGCTCAGATCATAAATGTTCAAGGAAAAATTATAGCGACCGCCTCTTTGCAAAATAATCTTTTTAAAATTGACAGGCCCTCTGAAAATGCAATGCTGACACGTTCTTATATGCCAGACGATATTTTATTATGGGTCATGTGAATTTTTTCAATTAAAATAAGCTGAAAAATGGATTAGTGCATGGTAGAAAATTTCATAAGAAAATTCCCTCAGGATTTGTATGTGAAATCTGTGCTACCAGTAAGAGTCATCGATTACCTTTTAGTGAAAGTGCTACCAAGACATCCAGGTTGCTTCAGACAATTCATTCTAATATTATGGGTCCCGCTGATTGTTATCTGACAGGTTCGAAATACATGTTAACATTCTTGGACGATTTCAGGCATTAGACATTTTGTTATTTCCTTGAAGCAAAAGACAAAGTTTTTGACCGATTCGTCGAATTCAAACATTTTGTGGAAAATCAAACCAGCCAAAAAATTCAGATTTTGAGAACGGACAATGGTGGAGAGTATTGTTCCAATAATGAATTATGGTGGATTATGTAATCCAATCTTCCGCAAAAAACCCATACAATAGGTATGTTCGTCGGCAAGTACTCAACAGAAAACAACTACTGCCCCCCTACGACCATTGAATTATATCTGTTTAATACTTGGCAAAGTTTTCTACAAGAACCACTTTGCAATGCATTTCAAATATCAAAGCTGACATTATTTTTCGATTTAATTGGGGGAACACCTCCGTACCGGTTTCATGGTCATTGCCAATCATCAGCGAAGGCTAGTTCGACCCAATTGAATCGAAAAATCCTTTCATCCTAATTGGAAATCCTTGAGACAAACACTGAAGTATGAATTCAGTGCCATCTCTGGGTTCCAGATTAAAATGCACTCCGACTACGTGTCGACTTCAATATGAAGCCAGAAACATCATGAAAGATGGGCGACACTACTTGACGAAATATCATAAAACTAATAATGAATTATGGTGGATTACGTAATACAATCTTCCGCAAAAAAACCTATACAATAGGTATGGTAGTCGGCAAGTATTCAACAGAAAACAACTACTGCCTCCTACGACCATTGAATTATATCTGTTTAATACTTGGCAAAGTTTTCTGCAAGAACCACTTTGCAATGCATTTCAAATATCAAAGCTGAAATTATTTTTCGATTTAATGGGGGGAACACCTCCGTACCGGTTTCATGGTCATTGCCAATCATCAGCGAAGGCTAGTTCGACCCAATTGAATCGAAAAATCCGTTCATCCTAATTGGTAATCCCTGAGACAAATACTGAAGTATGAATTCAGCGCCATCTCTGGGTTCCAGATTAAAATGCACTCCGACTACGTGTCGACTTCAATATGAAGCCAGAAACATCATGAAAGATGGGCGACACTACTTGACGGAAGATCATAAAACTAATAATGAATTATGGTGGATTACGTAATCCAATCTTCCGCAAAAAAACCTATATAATAGGTATGGTCGTCGGCAAGCATTCAACAGAAATCAACTACTGCCCTCTACGACCATTGAATTATATCTGTTTAATACTTGGCAAAGTTTTCTACAAGAACCACTCTGCAATGCATTTCAAATATCAAAGCTGAAATTATTTTTCGATTTAATTGGGGGAACACCTCCGTACCGGTTTCATGGTCATTGCCAATCATTAGCGAAGGCTAGTTCGACCCAATTGAATCGAAAAATCCTTTCATCCTAATTGGAAATCCCTGAGAGAAACACTGAAGTATGAATTTAGCGCCATCTCTGGCCAGAGAAAATTGGCTTGGAGCGATGGATCCTGAATATAAAGCCCAGATCGACAACGGTACATGGGAATTGGTGGATCTCCCTTCGGACCGAAAACCTTTGAAATCGAAATGGGTTTTCAAAATAAAAATAGATGCTTCTGGAAAAGTAACACAATATAAAGCACAACTTGTTGTTAAAGGGTGTGGCCAAAAGAAAAGAATAGATTACGAGGAGACCTATTCTCCTGTGATTCGATACAGCTCTATTAGATATCTTCTAGTCTTAGCTGCTCAATACAATCTTGAAATAGAGCAGATGGATGCAGTGACAGCTTTCCTTCAAGGAGATCTCACAGAGGAAATTTACATGCTTCAACCTGAAAATCAAATGAAGTATGCAAGCTTAAAAAGAGTATATATGGCCTCAAACAGGCAAGTATAGTTTGGAATATTAAGCTTGATAGCTGTTTGAAAAATTGCAAGCTGAAACAATCCAAATTTGATTCTTGCATATACTATCATATTTCAAACAATAAAATTTTGATAGTGTCGACGATATTTTGATATTTTTGAATGATAAATCTATGAAGGATGACCTTAAAAAATGGTTAACGAACGATTTCAAAATGGTCGACATGGGAGAGGCAAAAGTCTGTCCTAGGACTCCGGATCACGCGCGATCGAGTTATTCGGAAGATTTGGATTGACCAGCAAATTTACATAGAAGACGTGTTGATAAGATTCAATATGCTCGATTGTAATCCCGTGGATACGCCGATTTCTCCCTACGAAAAGCTTTCTAAGGAACAATCTCCAAAAACTTCAGATGAAGAATTCAAGATGAAAACTGTCCCCTATCAAGAAGCGGTTGGAAGCCTTCTTTTTGCTGCTCAAGTTTCTCGGCCAGATCTTAATTTTGCGATTAGCTATGTGAGTCGCTTTAGTCAGAATCCAGGCACATTGGACAGCTGTGCAGCGTATTATGCGTTACCTCAAAGGAACAGTTCATTGGAAACTTGAATTCAGTGGTAGGGAGACTAACATCACTGATATTATTGGATTTAGTGACTCAGATTGGGCAAGTAACGAAGATGAGCGACGCAGTGTAACCGGCTATATCTTCCTGAAAATTAACTCGCCTATCTCGTGGGCCACTAAGCGTCAACCTACTATAGCCCTCTCAACCACTGAGGCTGAGTATATGGCCATGTCAGCAGCGATACAGGAAGCACTCTGGCTCCGAGGTCTGGCAAGTGAACTAAACTTACTTACCAGATGAAGTGGGACAGACAAAAAATTGCCTAATTTTGACTAGCTAGAACTTGGACGTTTCTTGGCCGATGATGGATTTTCAACCAAAGGTGGAAAGCGTCATTCTTGGTCTATGCGTCATTGGCGTCGGGTTTCTTTTTCTGTCATTCGTTCTTTTTGTGCAGGGTGAGTATTTAGAGCCGAAAACATTTCAAATTTTTGACCAGTTATTTGGGAAATGTGAGGGACCCTTGAATTTTTTTTTAGATGATGGATGAATTGTTGGGCCGATACCACTAGTAGTCTTTGAAATAATTTTAATGAATTGCGTTGCTATAGAAATATCGCCATTTTATGAAACTCTGTTTTATTTTAAAATGTGGCCTTTTTAAGTTAAACAATAACAGCCACCATCTGAACTGTAACAAGGGATATTTCTACTGAAGATAATTAACACCAGTGGCGCGCAAAAAGGGGTTTATGATATTTAGAAACGAAAATTCTTTTTTTTTAAATTCGACAGTTTTATTGATCGTTATAGTTAAGAAGGTGACCTACCTTTAATTCAGATACGTGCCAAAGAGGATTCTGTAATGTAGACAAATTAAAATTCCAGTTTTATTATTTCTTTTACTCTTTTACTCATTTGAGATGAACATCCATGTAATTCATTGGCGTATAAAAGAGGATCCATTATACAAGGCGATCCAAAAAGTTTGATTCATATGGAAACATTTTTAATAATTTTATTAATTGCTGTTATTTGTTCGCCCAGTAAGATTTCCTAATCGTGAATATTTTTGACGAGCCTTTAATCCCTGACCATGTACGGGCCTATTGGTAGTGCATGTCAGTAAGCAGTAGTAGTACCTTTGTTAAATTCTATATTTATCAATTCTGCATTGGAAATTCGCGACATTTCTTTCGACTTAAAATGCAATCTATATATCAAAACTTTATTTCTGCATGTTGATGTAAATAGAAATGTCACCAAGGAAATAATATTTTGACATTAGATTGCATTTTAAGTCAAAACAAATATCAATTATTGTTGTCGTCTAAATGCCACGACTTATCAGCGCAGATTTGGTGAAAATTTTAAGATTTCGGCAAAGAAATTTTACAATAAGAGAGATTTCCGACTTACTTGATGTCAAGAAATCATCTGTAGAAAGAGCTTTGCAAAGAGAAGCCAACAACGGTACTGCTGCTTACCGACACGGCGGAGGAAGTCGAAAAATAACGAATCCCCGTGAGGACCGATCAATAGTACGCACTGCAATTAGAAATAGGGTTTGGACCGCCAAAAGAATCCGAGCCCACCTGCAGGTAAACGTTTCAGCAAACACTATCAGAAGGCGCCTACATGCCCAAGGATTAAATGCTCGTCGTCGGGCAAAATGTCCACTTTTAACAAATAATCACGGTGGAGAGACTGTCTTTTCGCTGATGAATGTCGTTTCAACCTGTATAATTCCGATGACCGATTGTTAACTTGGGGGAGACGGGGAGAACGTTTCTTAGAAGAAAACATGCGTCCACAAGTTGCATTTGGCGGTGGTAGATAGACAGTTTGAGGCGGTATTCAACACAACGGAAAGACAACTCTTGTGGTGTTTCGAGACAATGTTAACAGCATAGTCTACCTGAATGACTGTCTGATTCAGGAATTTCTTCCGCATGCTCGAAATTATGGCGATAATTTTGTTCTTGTGGATGATAATGCTCGGCCTCATCGGGCAGTATTAGTAAACAGGTATCTGCAAGACCAAAATGTTAATCGTAGTGAATTGCCTCCCAGATCTCCAGACTTGATTCCTATTGAGCACGTCTGGAGTTGGATGAAGTTGGAGTTTTCCCGAAGGGAACGTCAGCCAGAAACTCTTGACGATCTCGAACTAATGATTCTAGACCTCTGGGAGGCAGTTCCTATAGAACTAATCAACGAATAAATTTCGAGCATGCCAAGTCGGTGCCAGGCAGTTATTCAGGCTAGAGGGGGGGGGGCAACGCCTTACTAAATAGGATTAATATTCTTGTTTTAATTTGAGGTATCTTTATAGTTTTTTAAACAACGTTTTCTTATGTTCGTAAACATATGGATCCTTTTTTTGTACGAAGAATTCATTGAAAAGAAATCAATTACATGTATGCATATTGTTAATTAATGTAAAAAAAAATTCAACTGGAAATTTAATTTGTCTACAATACAGAATCCCCTTTTTCACGCCTCTGAATTTGTCAGCATCATACTAATTAAAGGTATGGCACCTTTTGAACTGTAAAGATCAATAAAACTATGGAATTTTTTCAACAAAAACGAATTTTTTGGCGCCACTGGTGTTAATTATCTTCGGTAGAAATGTCTCTTGTTACAGTTTAGATGGTGGCTGTTATTGTTTAACTAAAAAAGTCCACATTTTGGAATAAAAACGGAATTTCATAAAATAGCGATATTTCCACAGCAACGCAATTTATCAAAATTATTTCAAAGATGTCTCGAGATATGAGCTCAAAAATTCACCCAACATCTGAAAAAAAAAATCTATGGTCCCTCACATTTCCCAAATTATTGGTCAAAAATTTTAAACGTTTCCAGCTCTAAATTCTCACCCTGTACAAAGAGAACGAATTGCAAAAAAGAAACCCGACGCCAATGACGCATAGACCAAGGATAACGCTTTCCACCTTTGGTTGAAAATCCAATATCGGCCAAGAAATGACCAAGTTATAGCTAGTCAAAATTAGGCAATTTTTTGGCTGTCTCACTTCATCTGGCAAGTACTTTATTTTCTGCTTCTGCAAAACAGCCAACTCTACTTTATGTTGATAACCAGGGCGCTCAGAACTTGGCTCAAGACGGTGCTTACCGTGCTCGAACCAAGCACATTGACGTGCGACACCATTTTATACGGGAACGCATTCTACGTAAAGAAATCAAGTTGCATCATGTATCAACACAGGATATGATAGCCGATTCCTTTACCAAACCCTTGAATCGCGATAAATTTTGTACTTGTTCACCTCGCCAAGAACTTGTCCAAAATAGAGAGGGTGTTGTGAAGTAATTTGGAACGTGTTGTATGTTGTTAAGTAGTTGTCTGTCATAGTTATGTTGTAGAATTGTCAGATCAGTTTTGTCAAGTATAAGTATTGCTCTGTACTTTTGTATCATTTTATTCCCTGTTTCTCACTGGATATTCGATAATCTCAACATAATATGATCCAAGCTAGGGTCTGGTATTTGCTAGGTTTCAGTTGAAATGATCAGATATCAGAATTCAGTTTTGATAGAAAAATCTTGAATTCGTTTACATTTTTATTTATGCTGAGTATATGGAAGTTTACTGTCATGAAGTTTGAGTTTAGACTCATTTACATTTTAAATTTGAGAGTACACCTCTGTTATTTCTTATGTGAACGTTTTGATTTTATCAGTTATGAAATCATGTATTGATACATTTTCATCAAAATTACTGTTATTGTGTGAATTTGTGTATTATACATAAATAGAGTAATAATGAAGAAAAATAAAAAAAAAAAAAAAATTGTAATTTTCGTTTACCGGCTGTACCCTTACATTTCAATGAGTGATGCGATGCACGAGACCAGTGATCATCGTGGGAATGGAACCCATGCTCCTTTGATTGAGAGGAAAGCGCTCTACATTCACGACCCCTACGGCCCAATATAAGTATATTGTATAGTTAATTTTTATAATTTGACTAATAAATACATAGTTGTAGCCAAAAATTATGTCTATGTTCTTTTCACAAGTTCACGAGAAATGTGGACGAAGAGAATGTTTGTACTCGATTCGTTGTATTTATCACCGACGATTTTTCAAACACCTTTTGGTGTGGTTTCATACTGAGGGCGTTTATGGGGCACTGGTTGATTATTCTTTGGGCTTCTCGTCGTTTTCGCGTTGTTTCGAATCCTCGACAAGCATTCATTATTTTTCATGTACCAATCAGTATTTTTATCTTCTTCAGCTAAGTACGAATGTTACCTTACCACTTTTGAAGGCCGCAGCTCTATTTTTAGACCTTTATTATTGAAAAATTTCATTCATATTTTTGCATAATATAGAAACAGAACCTGAATTGTGATACCATATTTCGAAAACACCTTGTTTTGTGATTTGTGGAAAACAAGAAGGAAAGAGCTTCCGAAGACATTCTGAAAAATGAATGAGCTTTCTGTTTACGTCACCACAGCGTCCTTTTAAGCACAAATTATATTAGAACCATATGTATCAAGGCCTCTTCGATTAATGAATATACTTCAAAATAATAGCTCAGTAAACACCGGACTGAATAAAAAATGGGAGACTGTGCACCGTTGTGATGTTCGTGATAACCTGAAACCATGATCCATTCTAAAAACTTGATGTAGACAGTGATTTAAAATAGTGCGAAACGGAATATTGGTGTTGGTGTCATATGTCAGTCTCCAGACAATTCAGTCAGCAAAATCAGTGAGTTGAAGCTGAAAATTTTGGTACACGATGAATTGATTGTGGGAGATTTCAATATTGATGTAAGAAAAATAACTTCTACATCCTATTCTAGAAAAAAAACTTGTCAGGGGCAATGGAGTTTGTTCAGTCAATCGATAAAACAATAATAATCGCTATGCTAGGAATCACACTGACTGACCAGGATCGACCGTCCGCAACGACCAAAAATTGAAAGGGATCAATGAAAACTTTCAAACTCACACAGATCGACCAACATTTTTCAGCAGATTGGAATTTCAAACATGGTCTTTGAAAACCGGTCGAGGACGATCATTCGGATAAGATCACGCACGTGTTGGAAATTTTGGTCGTAGTTGGACGATCGCGGATGTTCGGTCATGGTTGCTCAGTGTGTTGGCTGCCTATTATATCTATCACACTTATCGATTTGATGATAACAACAGAAAATGAGAACATGAATTTGACGACTATCGATTTGATCAAAACATGAATCAATTCTATTCCATCCAATCCACAGAGTATTGATAAATAACTGTTAAGAAAATTAATAGAGCAGCTGATATTTTGACACATCTTGAATAATCATATCCAAGAACAACATGAGATTGTGATAAATGAATTAATTATTGACTTTTCCACACAAAATGTTAGTATTGATGAAATTATATGAAGTGATTTTAGATCAACCCGTAAGATGACAATGAACTTGTCGAATGAAATTAGGAATAACTCTGACAAGAGCCAGTTTTAAGATTATGAAGTGAATAGAGTGTTTTTGGTTTAATTCCGAGAGCCGATGAACAGTTGTTTCGTAGCTTTTCCTACTCATCAGCACGGCTTCATGAGCATTCTCGAAATTGAAGCAAGTGCATTCTGAATAAGTACCCCAAGGTAAAGATAATATAAATTAAAAGCAACTTGTGACATCTACAGTCACTAGTTGAAAGTCAATTCGAAACGAGTCATGAAATCCAAAGTTACATGATTATCTACACATTGACTGGCAGTCAAATTCTTTGTTCTGCATGATAAACCCAAGACTCAATCAAGTTTCTCATGCGTTTAAAGGTCCGCAAACAGAATCTAAAGTGTTTTCGATTCAATTCCTAGAGCTCATCATTAGTGAGTACCTGTTTCTTAGTTTCCTACTCATCAGTTCGACTTTATTAGATCTCTTGAAATTGGAACGAATGCACTATAAATCAGTACCCTGAGGCGAAGATAGTATAACTGACCTCTACTGTCACTAGTTGAAACTCTTGATGATTGATAATGATGATGATGAGCTCTCGGAATTGAATCGAAAACACTATTCACTTTAGATTTTATTTTCGCATCTCTGAACGCACTAGGAACTTGATTGAGTCTTGGGTTTGTCAGAACACGAATTGTTAGCTGTCTGCCAATGTATAGAAAACCATATAACTTTGTATTCCATGGCTCGCTTCAAATTGAGTTTCCACCAGTGACTGTAGTAGTCACAAGTTACTTTTAATCATTCAGGATAATGTGTCGTGAGCTACTCTGTATTATTAAGGTACAAAAAAATGCTTTTATATGAACGAGAACTCTGATCTACAAGGATCACCAATCTTTTTCTTCAAATAATTCAAAATATCAAACATAACAATTTCAAAAAGAATAATTTTGTACTGGATAAAAATGATTGAATCTGAGCCGAAGGGTTTTATTCGCTTTTTCGTTTCCAGGCGGATAGGGTGTCCCTCATGTACTACTGGGACTTGTTACGTGACTGAGGGCCATTAGGGAATCTAATAATAAGAAAACCGGTTGTAGGGTTGACAAAGATAATATCACAACATTATTGGTAATATACCAAGTATTCGAAAAACCTGACACAAACTATTTAGATTTATAATAATCAGATTTTCTAAAGAGTTTTGTTTGAGATTGCAAATAAATACTTTCAAATAATCCAGCAATCCTTAACAATGTATTTCTGATTTGAAGTTCACAATTAGGGATGATTGAGCTGAGTCCGTGGCACGTTGGGTCTAAAGTTCGCGTGTCCGAACCGTAGTCAATAGATTGAATTGACAAATCTCGTACCTACACTGGGGTGAGTCCAGAACGATTCACTGTATATAATTTCCAAATTAACATTGTTTGTCCTAAAGTGGCCAATGGAGCTAGAAGCCTTTCCATAACACACCTGGCTGAAGAACCTCCTTCAATGGCCAAATTACAATAATTACTAAAACAGATGATCAAATTATTCAAATATTGTGGATATTAGCAAGTGACCACGATAAGTACATGAACTATCAGTGTCAAGTAGACGCTTATTCACTTGGGATATTGATTCCTTCTAGAGGGCTCCTCAATATTATTTTCGACTTTTTTAACATTGAATCTATTAACACACAGTTGATTACAAATACATTATGACAAATATATAAATATAATTACTCGAATATTGTACCATCTGAAAAACTGTTTGAACTTCGACGGTTATATATAACTACTTCAGAGTAAGAAGTTTTAACTAGCCAACACCAAATGCCAAAGAGCTGAAACAGCCCATCAAGTTGCTAAATAGAAAATGGAACGTTTACAAAATTCTTATCAATCTTAGTTACAATTAGGACGAGCAAAATATTGACTCAATCGTAGGGTAGTATATACCTAAACGAGAAAAGTTATTTCATTCAAGTATTAAATCGTGCCCAACAACATAAATCAAATTCATAACTATGAACTATGTCCTGATAAGATTTCCACAAATTTGATTGATCTTGCGAAATCTTCTGCTACACTTTAACTTTCTCATGAGATTAGTTAAAATGTAGCGAAACATGTCGCTATTTTAATACAATTTGTAGAACTCTTACCGTCTTTAATATTACATATAATATATATTTCCATACGATTTGTAAAATTCCTATAGTCTTTAATATTACATACAGGGTATTCCATCTCAGACGAGCCACCCCGTATATTTCTTATCCCATAGAAAGTGGAAAATTTTCTCGAAACACGTCGAATGATTTTGTTTGTGGGACATCTTTTGGCGTATATTTGAGACTTGAACGAGCAGAACCCTATTAGGGGCCGCTTCATGTGCAAGCTTCTTTACAACAGTATATGTGGTCGGTGGATCAGCGGTCTGAGGCACAGGCCGTTCGAAACTCCAGCATAGCAATAGTCGGTTCGAGTTCGATGTAGGTACGAGAATTTTTCTCAACTACTTTATATCGGATCGATAGGCGACCGCATTCTTTGTTGAAAAGCAAGTGTATGGTGAGTTGTCTAGATGCCAATCTCGTCTAGTGATAGCTTGGAGTGCACACCGACCACCCGAGGTGGTGCTGTAGGTTTTCCGGGTTTTCCTACAGCTGAAAAGTGAATACATCACCTGAAACATCAGTAAGTCGCCCCGGAGCGCCACGGCACGTCCGTGGGGTGAGTGATTACTGAGTCCGAGAGTCATGTGCCCTGAGAAGACGGAGTGAACCAAGAATTACGGCTTTCTGCATTCTTCCGGCCAAGTTTTCTGCCGCATCATGGCAAGCCGGTATGATTTTTAAGTTTGAGAGCAGTGTGTCCACATTCCACCAAGGACCCCTATTATCCGAACCACCATCTTGACAGAATAGTTTGGATAAAGCCTGCGGAGTTCAAACAGAAGATCTTGATATTTAGTCCGTTTTTCCTTCTCTTTTCGGACGATGTTTGTTTCGCCAGGAGCTGAAAACAATGACGAAAATCGTCCTACTTTGATGGTCGAGGAGGACTATATCAGGCTTATTGGCTTGTATTTGCCTGAGGGCGGGGAATGAGTAGTTCCAATATATTCGGCACTTCTCATTCTCCACAACGAACTCAATATCACCCGGAGCATAAGGCAACACCGCTGACTCGTCTATTCCGTACTAGTGTCGTAGATGGTAGTACAACACTCGTAACTCCGCGTTATGCCTGTGGATATAGGCTGAGACCGCATAAGCTGGACAAGCTGACAGCAAAAGCATTATGGTATCAGCTGCCCCACGACACTCTCTGCATCTAGTGACCTCTATACTCATCACGCGACTGCGATATACGAGGGTGTTGAAGACACCGTCCTAGCAGGCCATTATGAATCCCTCGGTTTCCGACTTCAGCTCACTTGACCTGAGAAAAGCGAAGGTCAGGTTTCTATATAAGCCAAGGTCTTCAATGTTCTTAAAGAAGACCCCATGCATTGGCTTATCCCTAGGTAGCTGTAAGAGCCTGTCACACACCGCAGCTTTCACGTGGGCTTTTTGCTGAACGGGTTCCAACTCGGTGACAGAGTTTGGGTTCGTCCGTTCAGTGTCGAATACGAGACCGAGTTCATCGGCTGCACGTGTTGCTGCCTTGAAAAGATCGCATACTAAGCAGAGAAGGGGATCTGAACTCACTTTACAGGCTCCATCCAGTACCATTCTGTTGTGTCGACACTCCAAACTCAAATGCCCACGGCCTCCCCGTTGTCTGAGGAAGTAGGTATAACCGTGGAACAGACGATTTAGGATGCAAGCTTCTATGAAGATGCATCATTTTGCGAGTTTTTACGTCGAGTTGTCGCAGCCCTTCCTGAGTCCATTTCATTACTCCAAAGGAGTAAAGTAGAATCGAAACGGCAAGCATATTAGTTGCAGCAACTTTGTTCTTCTCCGACAGTTCTGAAGACCAGATCTGTTGGAGTTTGTGCTGATACTTGCCGCGGAGAGAGTTTTTAACGGTAGCTACCTCTTAGGTATGGCGTTGTTTCATCACTAGGTAGGTATACGTCTCTCCGGCATCCAGAAGATGTAGGATGCTTCCGTCTACGAGCTGAACGTCCTCTCCGTATTCCTCGCATCGTCCTCTTGAGATGAACCGTGGCACAAATGTCGATCCCAAACTCCATTCCGATAGCATGCGTGTACTCTTGCACCACCCTTAGAGACTGATGAAGTTACTTTTCTCCGGAGGCATAAAGTTTAAGGTCATCCATGTATAACAAATGGGTGACCTTATGCCTCCGGTTGCTGGGGGTGCCCCAGTTGTATCCGCGGGTTTTCCGTAGTGTAACGGACAATGGCAGTGGTGACATGTAGAAGAGAAGAGGGCTAATGGAGTCTCCCTGAAATACGCCCCTTTTATAGATAACCTGCTCTGTTTGGACTCTGACTTGACCAGATGTTATGGTAAATCGAGTCCTCCAGAGCGGCATCAGCTGTTCAATGCTCTCACTATTTGATCGGGTACTGCAAGGCATCTGAACAAATGCATGATGAGTTCATGCGATGTTGTATCAAATGCCTTGCGATAGTCGATCCAGGCCATTGAAAGGTTAGGCTTGTACTGCACGGAGTTCTGCGTGATGCATCTGTCGATCAGCAGGTTCTCCTTGCAGCCAGCGACCCCCTTTTTTGACCCTCTTTGCTCATATATCCGTTCATACACCGGCTCAACTGCGGAGAGTATTCGCATGTATAAAATGCGGGTAAACATCTTATAACATGCGTTCAAGCATGTTATGGGTCTGTAGTTTTTCGGATCAGACAAATCTCCATTTTTGGGGATTAGCACGGTTCGCCCCTCGACAAACTAATCAGGAATTTGTTGCTCCCCATCTAGCCATGAGTTGAAAACTCTTACTAGATGGTGGTGGGTGCTTGGAAATTTTTTCCACCAATAGTTATTAAGGCCATCAGGACCTGGAGCAGCAAAATTCTTCGAGCCTTTGAGGGCCCGGCGAACTTCTTCCGGGACTATCGGATTGCGCAGTTCATTGAGCTCAGGCTGACGAAGCCTCCTGCAGAAAGCTTAGAACTGCGCTAGGGCTGCAGTATCTACGAAGAGTGGTTGCGGAAATTCGTAAATGCCCTTCCAGAAGGTTTCTACCCGATCATCCGCCGGCGGGTTATCCACAACACGTGGAGGCTCTTGGAATGGGCGAGAAGGTTTACTGCGTAACTTCATATTTTCCGCGACGCTTCTCGTCCGCCTCACTAGTGACTTTTATGCAGCCATGCAGCCACCAGCATTCGTATACAAGACAATGCTGTTTGATGGTAAACAGCACGCCTTGATTTAGTGTGTGGTGAGCTCGTCTCAAATTTGCGGCAATTCGCCGCACTGCGGGCGTGTGAAGGGCCTATTGGCCGCCACGTAGTCCGCCACACACTGGATACGAGACGCGTGTTGTCTCGCCGACTTGATCTTAGCTTCCATCTTGTGAATGCTTCGCTCTTGCCTTCCAATCGAAGGGGTGGTATTCGTATTCCTCCTCTCTACCTGGGACAGGGCCTGAGCGGCGTAATACATGGCAGAGTTGATCTGCCAGATGTCAGCCTCTTCTGAGAGGACATCGTGAATATCCGCATCCATCCGTGCCAGTTGTTCTGACACTGCGTTAACCAGCTGAGGAGGAGCTCTGACATAGCCTCGTGCCCGAAGATGAGATACATAATCCCTCAGGTTTTGGGCGGAAAAAGCAGTATGCTCTGGGTGTATCTCACACCACAGAGCATGCATTCTTGTCATGTATCCTCTTCGGGCAGGCTCACTGCTCTCATATCAATGCAGAAGACCCTCCCTCAATTCATCCGTCCACTCAAAGCGTCCGTATTCATTGCGGTCGTCATCATGTAGCAATCCATCGTTTTGGGCCCCACCACCTTGCCTATGACCCCTCATCCGAAGGGGTCGGTTGTGGGGGCCTCTTCCTCGTGCATTTGGAACCGAGTTGTAGGGTATACCGGGGGTTAGCCTAGTATACCCACGGCCGACATCAGAAGATATGAGGATTCCCTCCAGGGTGCGCCGCGGCTGCCGGTCCGGTTTTGCACCAGTTGCTCAGGAAAGTGGTGTCGCAAGTCACCAAGGCCTTGGATGGTGGTTGGCCCTCCCTGCTTATTATTATTTTATTTTTTTCCGTTAGGAATTACCCAGTCAGGCCCTGTCTCCAGAGCCCCGACACTTCCGGAGGGCGCGCTGGTGTGTCATTAACCCCAATAAACACTCCACACGTCCATGGGGTGAGTGATTACTGGGTCCGAGAATCATGTGCCCTGAGTAGGCGGAGTGAACCAAGAATTACGGCCTTCTGCATTCGCCCGGCTAGGATTTCTGCCATGTCACGGCAAGCCGGTATGAGTTTTAAGTTTGAGAGCAGTGTGTCCATCATTCCACCAAGGACACCTATTATCAGAACCACCATCTTGACAGAATGGTTTGGGTAAAGCCTGTGGAGTTCAAAGAGAAGATCTCGATTTTCAGTTCGTTTTTCCTCCTCTTTTCGGACGATGTTCCTTTCGCCAGGAGCTGAAAACTCAATGACGAAATTCGTCCTACTTTGATGGTCGAGGAGTACTACATCAGGCTTATTAGCTTGTATTTGCCTGAGGGTGGGGAATGAATAGTTTCAATAGATTCGGCACTTCTCATTCTCCACTACGGACTCAATATCCCCCGGAGCATAAGGCAACACCGGTGTCTCGTCTACACCGTACAACACTCGTAGGGCCGCGATATGTCTGTGGATATAGGCTGAGTCCGCATAAGCTGGACAAGCTGACAGCAAACGCATTATGGTATCAGCTGCCCCACGACACGCTCTGTATCTAGTGTCAGGGACCTCTATACCCATCACGCGACTGCGGTAAACGAGAGTGTTGAAGACACCATCCTGGCAGGCCATTATGAATCCCTCGGTCTCTGACTTCAGCCCACTTGACCTGAGAAACGAGAAGGTCAGGTCTCTGGATAAGCCCAGGTCTTCAATGTTCTTGCATCGGCTTGTAGCTGCAGGAGCCTCTCACACTCCGCAGCTTTTACGTGGGCTTTTTGCTCAACGGGTTCCAACTCGGCGATAGAGTTTGGGTTTGTCCGTTCAGTGTCGAATACGAGACCGAGTTCATCGGCTGCACGGGTTGCTGCCTTGAAAAGAAATGCTCCAATCCCTGCTTTTTCATGATCACATACCAAGCAGGGAAGGGGATCTGAACTCCTAATGACTTTACTGGCTCCATGCAGACACTCCAAACTCAAAAGTCCACGGCCTCCCCGTTGTCTCGGGAAGTATAACCGTGGAACGGACGATTTAAGATGCAAGCTCCTATGCAGATGCATCATTGTGCGAGTTTCAACATCGAGTTGTCGCAGCTCCTCCTGAGTCCATTTCATTACTCCAAAGGAGTTAAGTAGAATCGGAACCGCAAGCATATTAGTTGCAGCAACTTTGTTGTTCCCCGACAATTCTGATGACCAGATCTGTCGGAGTTTATGCTGATACTTGCCGCGGAGAGAGTTTTTGACAGTGTTTACCTCTTGGGAGTGGCGTTGTTCCACTCTTAGGTAAGTATACGTCTCTCCGGCATACAGATGATGTAGGATGCTTCCGTCTACGAGCTGAACGTCCTCTCCGTATTCCTCGCATCGTCCTCTTTTGAGATGAACCGTGGCACATTTGTCGATCCCAAACTCCATTCCGATAGCATGCGTGTACTCTTGCACCACCCTTAAGGACTGATGTAGATCCTTTTCCCCAGAGGCATATAGTTTAAGGTCGTCCATGTAAAACAGAAGGGTGACCTTATGCCTCCGGTTACTGGGGGTGCCGCAGTTGTATCCACGGGTTTTCCGAAGTGCAACGGACAATGGCAGTAGTGAGATGCAGAAGAGAAGAGGGCTGAGGGAGTCTCCCTGATACACGCCCCTTCTAAAGATAACCTGCTCTGTTTGGACTCTGACTTGACCAGATGTTATGGTAAAGCGAGTCCTCCAGAGCGGCATCAGCTGTTCAATGCATCTCACTATTCGATCGGGTACCGCAAGGCATCTGAGCAAATGCATGTTGTATCAAATGCATTGCGATAATCGATCCAGGCTAAAGGTTATGCTTATACTGCACGGAGTCCTGCGTGATGCATCTGTCGATCAGCAGGTTCTCTTTGCAGCCAGCGAGCCCCTTCTTTGACCCTCTTTTCTCATATATCCGTTCATACACCGGCTCAACTGCGGAGAGTATTCGCATGTATGAGATACGTGTAAAAATCTTATAACATGCGTTCATGCATGTTATCGGTCTGTAGTGTTTCGGAACGGACAAATCTCCGTTTTTGGGGATTAGCACGGTTCGCCCCTCGACAAACCAATCCGGAATCTGCTGCTCCCCATCCAGCCATGAGTTGAAAACTCTTGCTAGGTGGTGGTGGGTACATGGAAATGTTTTCCACCAATAGTTATTTGAGCCATCGGTGTCTGGAGCAGCAAAGTTCTTAGAGCCTTTTAGGGCCCGTCGAACTTCTTCCGAGGCTATCGGATTGCGCAGTTCATTGAGCTCAGGTTGACGAAGCCTCCTGCAGAAGGCTTCGAACTGCGCTAGGGCTGGAGTATCTACGTTGAGTGGTTACGGAAACTCATAAATGTTCTTACAGAAGGTGTCTACCCGATCAGCCGCCGGCGGGTTATCCACAACACGTGGAGGCTCTTGGAATAGGCGAGAGGGTTTATTGCGGAACTTCATGTTTTCCGCGATGCTCCTCGCCCGCCTCACCAGTGACTTTTTTGCAGCCACCAGCATTCGTATCCTATCAAGACAGTGCTGTTTGATGGTCAACAGCACGCCCTGATTTAGTGTGTGATGAGCTCATCTTAGATTTGCGGCAATTCGCTGCACTGCGGGCGTGAAGGGCCTATTGGCCGCGACACACTGGATACGAGACGCGTGTTGTCTCGCCGACTTGATCTTAGCTTCCATCTTGTAAATGCGTCGCTCATGCCTCCCAATCAGAGGGGTGGTATCCCTCCTCCCCGCTTGGGACAGGGCCTGAGCGGCCTCTTCTGAAAGGACATCGTGAATCTCCGCATCCACCCGTGCCAGTTGTTGTGGCTTCAGGGGCTTGGTGTGATGAAGCGCCCTGCGGGTTCTAATGCCTTCCGTAGGTAGAATGTTGCGTGCGCCCTCTACATCCAGATCGACTCGTGGCATATCTGCCACTTTTGCCACTTCGTCAACCGGCTGAGGAAGAGCCCGAAGATGAGATACATAATCCCTCAGGTTTTGGGCGGAAAAAGCGGCATGCTCAGGGTGTATCTCACACCACAGAGCATGCATTCTTGCCATGTATCCTCTTCGGGCGGGCTCACTGCTCTCATAGCAATGTAGAAGACCGTCCCTTAATTCATCCGTCCACTGAAAGCGTCCGTTGTCGTTGCGGTCGTCGTCATGTGGCAATCCATCGTTTTGGGCCCCACCACCTTGCCTATGACCCCTCATCCGAAGGGGTCGGTTGTGGGGGCCTCTTCCTCGTTCATTTGGAACCGAGTATTAGGGTATACCGGGGGGTTAGCCTAGTATACCCACGGCCGACATCAGAAGGAATGAGCATTCCCTCCAGGGTGCGCCTTGGCTGCCGGTCTGGTTTTGCACCGGTTGCTCAGGAAAGTGGTGTCGCAACTCACCAAGGCCGTGGATGGTGGTTGGCCCTTCCTGCCTTAATATTATTATACTTAAATTTGATGAACCTTTTTCGCTAAAAGTTATTTTTGTAGCTCGAATGAGCCGCCATAAATATTTTGGTTATTTTTATATTATACAAGCCCATTTTTATCAAGCCCTTTTAACAATCCTAAAAATCTTCAATAAATCATATTTTTAAAAAAATTAATAGTTTTATCATGCTTACAATCAAATCTGCGTTGTTAAACCAAATGTGCAAATTGCCCTCCATTGACTTCCATACAATAATACATTCTCTCAAACTAATAAATAATAAAACAGCAAAACATTTCCTTATGTTGCCTTTATTTTTTTTCTTCTTAGAAAGTGTTTATCTGGTTTTAACGTTTTTTCGATCATTTCATGATTTAAATCAATCTGTTGAGTTACTACTTTGCTGATTTGTTTAAAAGGACAGGGCACAAAACCCTATGAAAATGGATTTCAGCAAATTTTGATAATTTTCTTATATTTAGTATGGTTCCAGGCTCTAAACAATTTTGAGAAGTTATAGGAGGATCGTATGATTGGGACAGCCGCTAGAGGGCGCCAAAGTTGAATAATGCAAAATGCATTGTTATGGTGTCTTCTATAAAAAATCATGACTGATTTAATTTCAATTCATTTTTAATGCAGAAATCTTATCAAATCAAACGTCAGTAATACTCAGATGTACTGGGTACACCAAAACTTATTATTAGTTTAACAAATTACAAGTAGTGAAGTGGAGGAGATAATAAATAAAGTTTGGAATCGAAACACTCACAGCAGTAACAATGAATTACTCTGTATAATTTGTTAATGACATGATTTGCAATATAGAACGGTCACTTGGTGACCGAAACACGTGTCGAGGTGTTGAAAATAGTGGTTTGGTGTTGGGATAAATCTCCAGTATATTCATTACTACACCAAATTCTCCAAACAGTACAGTGCAAGTAAACAGTTTCTACATATAGTCTATAACTATGGACTAGAATCTCAGTATACCTAATGTAGTAGAAAATTTGAATTCAATTTCAACTAATTCATTGAGAGAACATCAGGAGAATACTATTCAGCCATGATTTTTTTCAGATTCAGAAACGCTGAGAAACATTATATCTTGATTGAAATCCATAATGAAAATTAAAAAAACCACTGTACATGCCCTCATACAGGCTATGGTATCTGGGATATTCTAGACATGAAGAGCGATTAAATTATCCACCAATGCATTTACAGCAAATAAGCACAAGACGATACCCCAAATAGTTCGAGTATACACTTTTATTCACATAGCAATATGGAAAAAATGTTTTTTTACGATCTTGGACACCCTGTATAATAATGGATATAACTATTTTGTGACTACCGTTTATGCATATGGGTGCATTTGTCCACTTCTGATCACATTCAAACCCTGTCCGTTTTCAGAAGATTCATACATTTCCACTATCAGCAAGTTTCACCTTTATCTTGGACGGATAACTTTCCGATTTTTGTAATTATCAGCAATATGCGTAGAAAAAAAACTCTGTAAACGAGTGACCAGCGTTCTATATTTCAAATCGTGTTATTAACTACACAGAGTATTTCATTGTTACTGATTTGTGTGTTTAGATTCCAAACTTTCTTTATCATTTCCTCCACTTCACTACTTGTAATTAGATAAAATAATAAGTTTTGGTGTACACTGTACATGAGAGTATTACTGACGTTTGATTCGATAAGATTTCTGCATTAAAAATGAATTGAAATTAAATCAGTCATGATTTTTTATGGAAGACACCATAACAATACATTTTGCATTATTCAACTTTGGCGCCCTCTAGCGGCTGTCCCAATCATATGATCCTTCTATAACTTCTCAAAATTGTTTAGAGCCTTGAAACATACAAAATGTCAAAAAATTATCAAAATTTGCTGTAAGTCATTTTCATAGGGTTTTGTGCCCTGTTCATTCGAAAAATATGGTGTACACATTGCAAGAAGGTGTTGAGCTGGTTAGCTTTTACTACCAAAATCAAAATTGTGCCCGAGCGGCTGCAAAAAACCATCCTGAATGTAGCATTCGCCATAAGTACGTAATGGAATTGATTTCAAAATTTGAGGAGACGGGTTCAGTAATAAATAAAAAAAGGCCACCCATTGTAATTGTGAATGATGAAGGAGCAGCTGTGGCGGTATTGGGACATGTCCAACCTATGCCAAACACGCAATCTGTGAGACTTTCTGCAGCTTCCGGTATCAGCCATTCTAACGTTTTTAGAGTTTTGCATAAACAAAAGTTCCATCTGTACTAAATTGAATTAATTCATGAATTAAATTATAATGATTGGGATCGAAGGCAAGAGTTTTGCGAAATTATGACTGAGCGTATCAACAATAACCCAAATTTCTTGTACGACGTTGACTTTTCTGACGAATGTACTTTTTTACTAAATGGAGGTTAACCGGCATAACTGTAGAATTTGAAGCGATACAAATCCTCATGTATTTCGATATGCTCACACTCAACATCCGGAAAAGCTAAACGTTTGGGTAGGAATTTTGGGAGATCACCTAATTGGATCCCCCCTGTTTATTCCTGGTAATTTAAATGGCGAAATTTACCTTGAAATGCTGCAAAATGCGATTGATCCGTTAATAACTGAACAATTAGAATACAATTGCATTTCCAACAAGACGAAGCTCCTCCACACTACTCCGCACCAGTTCGACAATACCTCAATTTGCAATACCCCGGTCATTGGATTGGAAGAACAGGTCCTATGGAGTGGCCTGCCCGATCTCCTGACCTTCACCCTCTGAACTTCTTCTTGTGATGACATCTCAAGTCCAAGACTTTTGTGACTCCGTCTGAAGATTTTGACGAACTGCGCCAACGAATTGTCTAAATGAGTGTCGTCAAATAACTCCAATTATGCTATACCATGTTAGAGACGGTTTTCAGTGAAGATTGTATTATTGTATAGAAGTCAATGGAGGACAATTTTAACATTTTATTTAAACACGCAGATTAGATTTTTTGGATTGTAAACATGATAAAATAATTAAAAAAATGTGATTTTTTGAATATTGTTTGAGTTTGTAAAAAGGGCTCAATAAACATGGCCTTGTACATTGTAAAAATGACCAAAATATTCAAAGTGGCTCATTCGAGCTACAAAATTGATTTTTGGCGAAAACAATTCATCAAATTTACGTTTTTCGTTTCGTTTTACGTTTTTTATACAGTTGAAAAGAGGCTTCCAAGACCTTTCAAACGAAGTATCACTCAACCCCTCTCCCCTATTCAATGTTGAGGGGTTGAAGCGCCCCCTATTAGGGAGTTTCTCGTTCAAGCTTCAAATATACGTCAGAAGATGTCCCCCCAAACAAAATTATTCGACGTGTTTCGGGAAATTTCTCCACTCACTATGGGATAAGAAATATACGAGGTGGCTCGTCTGAGATGAAACACCCTTTATAATATATATTTCCATCAAGTAATGGAATAGTCCATTAAAAATTCATAACTCTCTAGAGTTGATGAATTCAGTTTTTCCCGAACTATGAAATATTCCTGGCTAGATGCAAGCGATAGTGAGGTATTTTCATATATAATAGAACAATATAATTATTTCATTTCAAGTTAGCTGGCATAAGAAGGTACATTTTTTCGTACAATCGCGAAGTGATCAACTGGTGAAACAGAACATTTCGCCACAATCATCATATGACAGAAATAACTAACTCCTTTCTATATGAATTATAGTTATCTTTTGAATACATGCGAGAAAAGTGAAGTTTGTCTCATCCTAGAAAATAATTACATTTTGTAACAAATTGCTAAGGCTTCCGTTGGATACTTGCCGACGACACAATACCTTTTGTATAGTTTTTTTTTCCGGAAAATTTGGGTTACACAATCCACGTATCCACCACTATTTATAATTAGCAATCTTTTGCTAAGTATTATTGTCGTCCTCTCTTCATGAAATTGCTAAGGTTTCAAAGAATAACTACCCACTCAAATTAAGTATTCCAGGCAGACCATCGACCTATACCACAGATTTTGTATGGGAATATGAAAAGAGCTCATTTAAATTAGTAGGTTCTTCTTGTTACCAAGAGTGAGGCGGTTCCTAATTATTTGACGTGTCAAAGCGGCACATGCGGCGTACCACATAATGTGTGATAGCCAGCCACTGGATTATAGAAAACTTGGGATAAGATAAGATTGAACTAATGAAAATGGTTCCTAACGAATATTCTCTTTTCACAAGAAAACATATTAAGGTTCATGCCTTTTTTCTGCCATTTGGAATTCTATTTCGAAAATAGTATTTATTTACAGATTGCAGTTTACAGACAGTTGAAGTTTCCAATTAGACAGAGTTGGCTTAGCGATAGTGATTTAAATTATTATTGTTCAAGATAAATTAGAAGTTATAGTTGTTTATGAGTCAAAATTTTGTGGATTATAGTTACGTGCATTTTTATTACAGTATGCACATTTCGCACATTTGTTATTAAGCATTTTTAGAAATATTTAAAATATACAGGGTACTTTTTTGGAAATCTATTAGAAAAATCTGGAAAAGTTGTTTATGAGTATCCTACGTAGATATGAAATTATGAATAATCACCTTAGTTTTACATCACAAATTATATTGATATTTTCAGTTACTGGTCAGCTGAAGAAGAATAGATAATTGAAACATCACACACGAATTCCTAACTAAGCTCTCTGATATAACTTGTTTTTGAAATAAAAATGTTTGCAATATGGTACATGTTCATTTACTGATATTTTCAATTCCAGCTGCAGATGGATGTATGTTGCGCTGAGTTTTAAAGCAGAAATAAATCATTATTCGTGGTGATAGGAATGTGAATGTTCCGAAATTGTCCTTCACCTGGTTATAAGTCTAAATGAATCTATCCAAACTGTTTACGATCAAATCAAATCAAATCAAATCAAATGGAGTTTATTCGCAGTAATATATAAGATATACAGAGGTATGATCTTTATAAGAACGATGATGTTGTTAATTTTTGATCTCTTAGTTATTAATTATATTTAAATTTCCAAATTATGCTGGTATGTAGCTCTGGAATTTTCAACTTAAACCTACATTTGGGATTTTTTTTTGCTTGATGTAATGGTCATGTTTCACAAGTTGGTGTTTCATTTTCAATATGAAGAAATTGGTCTCTTCATATAATTCGTCACTAGGTGAACTTTTTTTTGTTTAACCACATTCGCCTTATTCCAATGAGTGTCCATTATTCTACCCCATCCTATGATTCCGTGGGTGGGTTGTGATTGGATGAATGCATATTGGGTATACGGTTTTCTAGAAAGTCTTGCGAATACTCTAAGTTTTATTGGCAAGTTGGTAATTTGTAGATCCCATCGTATCAGTTATTACTCCTAGATACTTGAATGATTCTGCCTCTGGGATTGAGGTGTTCTCGTCAATTGCATGGTTAAGATAAGATGTTAACTAATAATGTGAAATGTAGATATTGCGTTTCATCTATATTGAGATAAGAGATTAGTCTTGGTTTTGATAGAGGTAGGTTTTTTAATTTTGTTTATTCAAAATCGAAAATACATTCTTTTAAATCGGTATTGTAGTTATACAGTTTACAACAAATAGGTGTATGTTATAAGGTCGCAGTGGTTAATAAATATTGCAATTTCCTCGGAATTCCGATTCCACCACTCTGCCACAACCGCATCTTACTCACACAATAATCAATCTATTGAAAAATGGTCAATAAAAACCTAATTAACATTCCAACCATTTCGAACCTTTTTTCTGGTCTGTCGGGCATCAACCTGTGTGCTGTGTGAGACTAATTATATATTTATTTAAGATTTCTTAAAAATTATATTGTGATGGTGAAATCTGAAATTATTTCGCTCACTTTACCCGTACAAATTGAGAATTGTTGAAGACTGAGAAATACGAAATAACTGTTATATGCATATAAACTGTTGGACAGTTGAATTGAATAATTAAACATAAAGACCAAGACTGAGCCAGTCTCGTCTTGGTCTTGAAACATCAAGACCAATACCAGGACCAAGGCTACATTTATTTTCCGAGACCAATTGGTAGCTTTCCAGTAGCTCGCGTTTTCTCTGATACCATATAAATTCACCTTATGTTACAAGGTTTCATGACAGACCGTGTCAAATGCTTTCGAATAGTTCAATAAAACAAATCATATCATTGTTGTTGATGATCGAATGGCACTTGATGTTTGTTTAAAAATTTAACGATTCTACATTTCAATATATTTTCAAATATCTCAAGAGGTTGGAATCAATTATAGTGTCGATAGTTACATTACACGTGCAAGCATTACTGAAATGAAAATGTAGCAGAGGAAATAATTCGTTGAAGTAACATGACTGTTCCAACGACCTAATTCCATGAATCGAATAACACAGATATGATATGGGAAAAGAAAAACCCTTATACTTATGCTACTGTTTTCGTAGATGAAAGTACAAAGAATTAATTTGAACATAAACTTACCGAGCATTTTATAGAGTATACCTACATGAAATGCAAAGGAAATTAAAATAAATAATGAGCAAATGCATATATATATTCCGAGGCTTTCTCAAAACCCTATATACATAATTCAAATTTGATTGGAAAATATTCAAGGTCCTGGCCGATACCTGAATAACCATTTCACTACTTTTGGTAGCGTTACTTTTACTAACAATATTCATATAAAAGTTTGATCCTTTATTCACGTTCCCAAATATTGATCATGGTCAAAACTCTTCTTTTTGTATAACAGTCCAAAAAACGTGATTTTTGCATCTCTTTTGATGCGAAGACGCTTTCTTATTTTCATCATAAAAAGAAGTATTTTTTTCACTTCCTAAACGATTCACAAACAAATTCGGAACATCCCTTATGGAAACATTAATTTTTGTGGAGGAAATTCACTTTTTGACATAAAAAAAAGTGTTTGTTTGACTTGAGACATTTACAGTTTTAATAACGGAGACGTGTAGTTTTCAAGATAATGGTCGTGTAAACGCAGTAACTTATTGGGACGAAAATCCATGTCAAGATGTATTATATTTTTATAACATACTTAAATGATACAAATTCATAATCCCAGTTGAACAAAAACAACTGATTGCATTTCGTTGAAAAATACTTGTTTTGATGACACAGTCTTGGCCAAAAATTAACACTCTCATACGAATTTGAAAAAAGTTTATAATTTAAAGTTTTTACAATGCGATGTATTTGCATTGGAAACTTGGTAGCGGTAAGAGATAGAAGGGTGGTGAAGGTTTAGTACAAGTTGGGCTACCCTAAACTTTTTATTTTGGAACACATATCTACTTATATGTCTACTACATTTTTTCAGTTCCACAAAAGCTATAATTGAAAAATGCCGGACAATAAAAAGTGAATCGATAACAAGTTGACAGTTTTCAATTACAGCTGTTATGGAAATGAAAAATGTTGAAATTTTACTGGTGATAGTTCAATATTTCCAAATTCAAATAAAAATACTACGCCAATATGTAGCATTACTATTGGCATTATATATAATGCAATAAAAATACAGGTCCGTATTTGAAAATAAAATGATGAGCGTGCATGGCCTGAATCGCCCAGTACTTTGTATGTAATTGTAATTGTAATGGATAGTCTACAAGAAGTTGCTATAGGATACTAACAAATGTTTAAAAAATTATTCGCAAAATAAGAAGATATAAAGAAGTTAGATGAGATTTCTTTGATTCATTTAAGTGCTAGGACCTCGTTAATCCACGGCTCGCACAAGTTTCGACTTCTGAGGGCTGTCGTTCGTAGGGGGACGACAGTTGGTTGACGGAATAAAAAAACAATCTTAAGAGAATTTAAACAACAACAAACTCTGGAATACGTTTCTTTTCCCCCATTTAACAGCCCGATGCATACACTCGAATTTGAACATTCCTTCATTTGAGAAAAAGGTGATGTTTTAATGGATGAAACTGTGAGTAATCCAAAGTAATGGTTTAATGGACCAAGCCCTCAAGGAAAAGTACAACCACATACACGTGTTTTAGGCTTTTCGACCTTTGTCGGTGAGGTGTTATCAGGTGAAAAGATGGAAGCTGTTCATGATCTCTCATACTAGAGGGGCATATGCATTTTCTCATTTTATTCAAGAACCCTTCCTTTACAATAATTCAGGAAAGAAAAAGTCAATTGATAAGATAATAAATTGAAACTATGTTATATTCGCCTACATCAAAAATAATTATTTCTTTCATGTTCTTAGGCGTTTCTTGATCTACCACAAAAAAAGAATGTCTAGGTAGCATAAATTTTCTTCTAGCCGTACGTATATAACCACTTTCTGTATTAAGTGAAGTATTGTGATGGTCGGTGGACCGGTGGCTTCGGTATGTATCTACCAGTAGAACTTCCGGCTCGCATCAGACAGACGTTCAAGGCTCCGGTACGCCAGAATCTTTTTTCTCAAGTACCTGAGTCTATTTTGGGTGGCCACAAGCCTATTGGTCAGGCAAGTGTGATTTGAGTTGCCTAGATGCCAATTACGACGTGTGGTGCTCGCTTGAAGTGCGCACCGACCACCCGGGGTGGTGATGTAGGTTTTCCGGGTTTTCCTACACCTGAAAAGTGAATACGCCACCAAAAATCAGTAAGTCGCCCCAGAGCGCCACGGCAAATACTAGTAATAGCCGTCCTCTACCCGCACACGCTATGCCTTTGGGTACACTCTATGAGTGTTTATCACTATTATTATATTTTTCAATTCTTCAGAAACTAATTTTTTGTTTTACCACTGCTTATTTATTTTCTTGCGGATCAATTTTTCTTTGAATAAGAATATGGTATGCAACAAATTTTTCATACCTGCTCAAATTATAATCCTTGCTCTCCATCATCCACAAACATTCATTCTACCACTAATCTATAAATTCCCCGACTATCACGCGACGTTGATTCATCTAAGATCGGTCAATTTTATTTTGTGAATGACTTCGTGAAAATCTGAATTACATTTGAATTGATTTCATTGTACTTTCAACTTGACTGTAATCTGGAACACGCACGAAAAATCAACGGGGCGCTGATTCCCTTAAGCAGTTGATGGAACGCGTTAATTACATCGTCCGACTTGAGATACGCATCTACTACGTTTCATTTAAACTTATTACAGTACTGCCAGAACTAGTACATTCGTACTAAATTTAGTACTTTTAACTCGTTTTTAGTACGCTAGTATTACAATGCCATTTTTAGTACATTTTCAGCAATATTACTCAATTTGGTACAGTGTTTTGTACATTTATATTTCTAATAACTCTAAAGGCCTTAAGAAATGGAGGGGAAATATATGAAAAGAAAAAGAGGTTGGTTCTTTTTCCCAAGTTCCAAGCACATAACTTGTCTAGTGCCGATGTCTGTGATGAAACAGTTGGGTATATCGATATGCGTTGTTTTATTTTTAATATTTAAAATTTTTGTTTTAATTCAGTATTAAATATTAATAGATTTTTCACTGTACTAATTAGAGTTCTTGTAGCGTTTTATTGTTGAGACATATTTTATTTTGTTTCGAATAAATTAATATTCAATGAATCGTACTAAAATCGAAATTATTCTCAATAGATAACAAGAAACACTGATGAGTAGGAGTATTCCTACATGATTTTCAAACTTTTCGCCAATTGGTAAGTATTTTTTGGTTTTGAAAGTTGGTTATGTCGGTGCTTTTCAGTAAAATCTAGTACAAGTTTAATGTAAAAAAATACTACAATCTGCTCAGATTTAGTACGTTTTCGGGTAGAAAATCGTACAATCTTTGATTTTCACTCTGGCAGTCCCTGCATGCTGCAGAAGCAGATTGGCGAATAAGTTTGAAAGTCTGCCTGTCTGTAGCCCTACGGTTAACAGGCAAATCGAGTTGATTAAATCGCTCGAGCTTTTGGATTACGCAGACACTAAGCAAACGCCGGGAATCAAAGATGCATTAATTTCAAATTGTGTATTACAAAATATATGGTTCTTCAATGAAGGACGGTGATATTCCAAGAATTATGTATGAGGCACAATGTGGTAGGTACTGTGTGGTCAAACCAATTGCTCTGAAATTTGGTACACTTCGAATATAATGCCCAACAGGGAAGGGGGACTCTAACACCCCTTCTCCTCGAAAGGTGTTACTTGAATTTCAAAAACGTTTACCTCATGTCATCAAGAAAGCCATATAGAGAATGCGTAGGAAATCAATCTAAAAGTTTGTCGGACAATATGCCCCTTCAATTTCACCAATTTTTTCAAAACAATGCTGTTAAAATTAGCTTTGTGGTAATTGATTTTCAATACTCCAGTGTTTTGGTATGTTTGGGTTGTCAATAGACAAATTTTTGTCAGACAAGGTTACCCTAGTTTTCTGAAACAAATTTCCACCCTCTGTAATAAAAAAATAAACATGTGGTAATAAAACAAGTCACCAGAAAATTGACATGTTTCGGAGTTTTTACGAGTTAAAGAGCGGTCGAATCGAAAAAATGGCAGAGGAAAAAGTTGTCGAGCTCGTCAGGACAGGCGCCTCACAAAGAATAAAGTATGTGGTAATCATCAAATGAAAGGGGCCAGGGCCTGATAACTACATGCAGTCGAATCATGTTCATGGTTTGACCTATGTATGCCTGTTTTAAGGTTAAGTACTTGCTGAAAAGTAAGATGGCAATAGGAAGTAAATATACGCATGCCACTAATGTACCAACCTCTGCGCACCTGCTGAGGCAGAAAGTTCAGCATATTCCAACGCTAGTAAGTATTAATATTTTGAATAAAATGCTTTCATTCAATTGTTCAAAAAAGAAGCAGAAAATATACTTGGGTAACTCAAACATATCATTTTGATATGAGAATTTATATGATATTAAAGTTTAATTTTCTTCTTCAAAGAGCATTCGACATAAGTTTAATTTTTCATTTTTCTACCCACATAACTGCATTTAGCGCAAGGATATACACCGCCAAAAACCATCGAAAAATCACAGAATTATGAGTTTCAAATGGAAAATGGTAAATGGAATGGTATTCTTCGATGTTTTTGTGTTACAGGAGGTATATTTTCATGTATATGCAGCTTTATTTAGAAATTAACGAGTTTTACAACACCTATACAAATATTTGGGTATTTTTGTTTTACATAATCAGTGTCGATGGTTTTAATTATATTATGAATGGATATCTTCACTAAATTCAGTTTTTCAGAACTTTGGTAACTTAATAAAGATTCATATCTTCCTCCGACAACATATATACGTCAACTTCGATTTTGTTAGGTCCATGTTCAAATTTTCCACTGAATTTTCCAAGAATATCTAATTTGGTGTAGCTACAATATGGAAATATAGTACTCGTACCTTCAGTGAGTTCTTGATTAGGAAACTTTATAAATGTTTCAAAACTGATGAGGGTTGACAGATGTATCAGTGTTTATTATAAATTCAATCTTTTAATCACTCAAACTATTAACTAATGTTTGAATAGGTATTGTTTATATTGTTGACCAGTTAATGAAATGAATGTTCCAAATCACTTGTATCATTATTCTCAAAATGATCAATATTACTGTGAACTCGATTTTGTTATATACGTTTCTGTTTTCGTTTTTCATTGTAATATGGATTGTTTTCAGTGCCTCGAAGTTTTGATAAACAGAGTTCACAAAAATGCCCCAGTTTTCTGCAAGAATGGCGGTTGAATGTTACTGCTGGACAAGAACTTCGACCATTATTGTGCCATTCATTGCCACAATTTTCACATCATCGCTTCAATAGACATGTTTATATCTTATATTTGTTATTTTGTTGATTGTTGTACTGTTATCTCTCATTTATGTGTCTTATTCACGATGTGGGTTCTATATGATTATTATCCATTTTGCTTTGCATGATTCTCCATACTACCGTGCTAAGTATAAAGGTAAACAATCCATATTACAATGAAAAACGAAAACAGAAACGTATATAACAAAATCGAGTTCACAGTAATATTGATCATTTTGAGAATAATGATACAAGTGATTTGGAACATTCATTTCATTAACTGGTCAACAATATAAACAATACCTATTCAAACATTAGTTAATAGTTTGAGTGATTAAAAGATTGAATTTATAATAAACACTGATACATCTGTCAACCCTCCTCAGTTTTGAAACATTTATAAAGTTTCCTAATCAAGAACTCACTGAAGGTACGAGTACTATATTTCCATATTGTAGCTACACCAAATTAGATATTCTTGGAATATTCAGTGGAAAATTTGAACATGGACCTAACAAAATCGAAGTTGACGTATATATGTTGTCGGAGGAAGATATGAATCTTTATTAAGTTACCAAAGTTCTGAAAAACTGAATTTAGTGAAGATATCCATTCATAATATAATTAAAACCATCGACACTGATTGTGTAAAACAAAAATACCCAAATATTTGTATAGGTGTTGTAAAACTCGTTAATTTCTAAATAAAGCTGCATATACATGAAAATATACCTCCTGTAACACAAAAACATCGAAGAATACCATTCCATTTACCATTTTCCATTTGAAACTCATAATTCTGTGATTTTTCGATGGTTTTTGGCGGTGTATATCCTTGCGCTAAATGCAGTTATGTGGGTAGAAAAATGAAAAATTAAACTTATGTCGAATGCTCTTTGAAGAAGAAAATTAAACTTTAATATCATATAAATTCTCATATCAAAATGATATGTTTGAGTTACCCAAGTATATTTTCTGCTTCTTTTTTGAACAATTGAATGAAAGCATTTTATTCAAAATATTAATACTTACTAGCGTTGGAATATGCTGAACTTTCTGCCTCAGCAGGTGCGCAGAGGTTGGTACATTAGTGGCATGCGTATATTTACTTCCTATTGCCATCTTACTTTTCAGCAAGTACTTAACCTTAAAACAGGCATACATAGGTCAAACCATGAACATGATTCGACTGCATGTAGTTATCAGGCCCTGGCCCCTTTCATTTGATGATTACCACATACTTTTTTCGATTCGACCGCTCTTTAACTCGTAAAAACTCCGAAACATGTCAATTTTCTGGTGACTTGTTTTATTACCACATGTTTATTTTTTTATTACAGAGGGTGGAAATTTGTTTCAGAAAACTAGGGTAACCTTGTCTGACAAAAATTTGTCTATTGACAACCCAAACATACCAAAACACTGGAGTATTGAAAATCAATTACCACAAAGCTAATTTTAACAGCATTGTTTTGAAAAAATTGGTGAAATTGAAGGGGCATATTGTCCGACAAACTTTTAGATTGATTTCCTACGCATTCTCTATATGGCTTTCTTGATGACATGAGGTAAACGTTTTTGAAATTCAAGTAACACCTTTCGAGGAGAAGGGGTGTTAGAGTCCCCCTTCCCTGTTGGGCATTATATTCGAAGTGTACCAAATTTCAGAGCAATTGGTTTGACCACACAGTACCTACCACATTGTGCCTCATACATAATTCTTGGAATATCACCGTCCTTCATTGAAGAACCATATATTTTGTAATACACAATTTGAAATTAATGCATCTTTGATTCCCGGCGTTTGCTTAGTGTCTGCGTAATCCAAAAGCTCGAGCGATTTAATTAACTCGATTTGCCTGTTAACCGTAGGGCTACAGACAGGCAGACTTTCAAACTTATTCGCCAATCTGCTTCTGCAGCATGCAGGGACTGCCAGAGTGAAAATCAAAGATTGTACGATTTTCTACCCGAAAACGTACTAAATCTGAGCAGATTGTAGTATTTTTTTACATTAAACTTGTACTAGATTTTACTGAAAAGCACCGACATAACCAACTTTCAAAACCAAAAAATACTTACCAATTGGCGAAAAGTTTGAAAATCATGTAGGAATACTCCTACTCATCAGTGTTTCTTGTTATCTATTGAGAATAATTTCGATTTTAGTACGATTCATTAAATATTAATTTATTCGAAACAAAATAAAATATGTCTCAACAATAAAACGCTACAAGAACTCTAATTAGTACAGTGAAAAATCTATTAATATTTAATACTGAATTAAAACAAAAATTTTAAATATTAAAAATAAAACAACGCATATCGATATACCCAACTGTTTCATCACAGACATCGGCACTAGACAAGTTATGTGCTTGGAACTTGGGAAAAAGAACCAACCTCTTTTTCTTTTCATATATTTCCCCTCCATTTCTTAAGGCCTTTAGAGTTATTAGAAATATAAATGTACAAAACACTGTACCAAATTGAGTAATATTGCTGAAAATGTACTAAAAATGGCATTGTAATACTAGCGTACTAAAAACGAGTTAAAAGTACTAAATTTAGTACGAATGTACTAGTTCTGGCAGTACTGTAATAAGTTTAAATGAAACGTAGTAGATGCGTATCTAAAGTCGGACGATGTAATTAACGCGTTCCATCAACTGCTTAAGGGAATCAGCGCCCCGTTGATTTTTCGTGCGTGTTCCAGATTACAGTCAAGTTGAAAGTACAATGAAATCAATTCAAATGTAATTCAGATTTTCACGAAGTCATTCACAAAATAAAATTGACCGATCTTAGATGAATCAACGTCGCGTGATAGTCGGGGAATTTATAGGTTAGTGGTAGAATGAATGTTTGTGGATGATGGAGAGCAAGGATTATAATTTGAGCAGGTATGAAAAATTTGTTGCATACCATATTCTTATTCAAAGAAAAATTGATCCGCAAGAAAATAAATAAGCAGTGGTAAAACAAAAAATTAGTTTCTGAAGAATTGAAAAATATAATAATAGTGATAAACACTCATAGAGTGTACCCAAAGGCATAGCGTGTGCGGGTAGAGGACGGCTATTACTAGTATTTGCCGTGGCGCTCTGGGGCGACTTACTGATTTTTGGTGGCGTATTCACTTTTCAGGTGTAGGAAAACCCGGAAAACCTACATCACCACCCCGGGTGGTCGGTGCGCACTTCAAGCGAGCACCACACGTCGTAATTGGCATCTAGGCAACTCAAATCACACTTGCCTGACCAATAGGCTTGTGGCCACCCAAAATAGACTCAGGTACTTGAGAAAAAAGATTCTGGCGTACCGGAGCCTTGAACGTCTGTCTGATGCGAGCCGGAAGTTCTACTGGTAGATACATACCGAAGCCACCGGTCCACCGACCATCACAATACTTCACTTAATACAGAAAGTGGTTCTATACGTACGGCTAGAAGAAAATTTATGCTACCTAGACATTCTTTTTTTGTGGTAGATCAAGAAACGCCTAAGAACATGAAAGAAATAATTATTTTTGATGTAGGCGAATATAACATAGTTTCAATTTCTAATGAATCATATTATCTTATCAATTGACTTTTTCTTTCCTGAATTATTGTAAAGGAAGGGTTCTTGAATAAAATGAGAAAATGCATATGCCCCTCTAGTATGAGAGATCATGAACAGCTTCCATCTTTTCACCTGATAACACCTCACCGACAAAGGTCGAAAAGCCTAAAACACGTGTATGTGGTTGTACTTTTCCTTGAGGGCTTGGTCCATTAAACCATTACTTTGGATTACTCACAGTTTCATCCATTAAAACATCACCTTTTTCTCAAATGAAGGAATGTTCAAATTCGAGTGTATGCATCGGGCTGTTAAATGGGGGAAAAGAAACGTATTCCAGAGTTTTGACTTTGATAGACTTATTGAACACTGTATTGACTGTATGAATTCTAAACGCTTCTTCTGACGATGACTCACTTTATTGCTGTAATTCGGTTTCTGGATAGTTTTCAACTATAGCCCTTGTTTGTTGTTTGTAGGGAAGTGTCATTACACCAGACGTGATGCAAACTTTTTGAAAATGTCCCTTCTTGCCACATCCTCTACATACTGCATTTCTTGCTGGGCATACCAACTTAGGATTTTGATTCTACACATTTTCTCGGTTTTATTTTCTTTGACAGTTTCAGAATTTGTTTTTTGACACTTTGACTTCTCGTTCTTTCTGACTGAGATAGCATTCGTTCTTCTGCATTGTATTCATTCTGTTTCCTTTGTTGGTTTTTGCAAAATGTACTGTTTCGGTTTGTTCGATAGCCTTAAGTTGATGATCAGTTGCTTCAAACGTTCTGCCTTTTGTTGAAAGCTCTTCTAGTGTTGATAAATTGTTCAGACAATGCAATTCGCCGAATCCGGGTGGAACAAGTACTAACGATAATTTTTGACTTGATTTCTTTCTTCTGGTCGTCAAAATTACAGTTTTTGGACAATTTCAGCAAGCGGGCGTAGTATTGATCTAAGGTCTCTCCATGTAACTGTTTAGCTTGTCTGAAGTTATATACTCAACATTGATTTTAGGTGCGAAGTAATTGGATAATCTTAATTTTGCTTTGTCATACTCATTATCAGAAAATGTGGATGGTGGATCTGGTAAAGATGTGTACAAATCATAAGCATCTCCTCCAATATTATGCAGTAACATTGCTGTTTTTCTTGATACATTGGTGATGTTCATCGGCTGAAGATATATCTCAAAACGGTTGATCCACTTTCCCATCGAATTCCAATATTAATGATATCTGATTTTGTATCAAATGACATAAAATTGAAATTTGTACTTTCTATAACAGGTGTGGGTTGTTGTTCTCGTCGCCAAATGTAATATTCGTATTGGAATATTAATTGAAACTTTGAAATTATTAATAATGTTTCTTTGTTTACTAAAAAACAAGTTCAGTTTCTTAATCCTCTCCAAGTGACAACTCACAGTCCACTGGACATACAATAACATTTAAAAACATATACAGGGTAAAACATTACAGTCACTTCATTGTATGGGCGAAGAAACATTTGAAATATCTATATTGTGCAGTTTCTGATTCACCGGTTGTCAGTTTTGGTTTGACAGTCAACAAAGGGAAATTTGGATGTGGACGAAGAAACATCAAGATATATTTGAATTCCTGAAAAATCAGCTTAGTGAAGAATGCCATCTTGCTTATTTTGATGTTCACAAAGAAATTGACCTGTATGTGGATGCTGGTCCTTGTGGAGTAGGAGCTATCATCGCACAAGGAGATAATGAAAATCCTGAAATTGTTGCATATGCTAGCAGATCACTATCTCAAACTGAAGAACGATACAGTCAGATTGAAAAGGAAATGGTTGCCATAACTTGGACAATTCAACAATTCCACATTTATCTATATGCCACTGTATTCAACCTATACACTGATCATTTACCTCTTGTAAGCATACTTCAAAATCGTAGATCACTATTCTCAGCCAGAATAGAAAGACTGTGTATGAGAATTCAGCAATACCAGTTCAGAGTGAAACATCAAAAAGGTATAAATAATCCGTCTGATTACATGTCTAGACATCCATTACCAGTAGAACATACTATATCTGATGATGAACCTGCAGAATATATAAACTTTGTCCTTCAAAATTCATTACCAAAAGCAATTTCTCTTAGAGAAGTAACAGAAGTTTTAAAAAGAGATCAAGAATTTCAATATCTATTCAGAGCCCTGAAGAACAAAGATGCAAATTTGTGGAACACTAGTTTCTTGAATCCATACAAGAAAGTCAGATATGAATTAACTTTTGCCAATGGAACAATTCTGAGAAATACGAAAGTGCTTATTTCAGAAACTCTTCGAAAACAGGTTATCCAGCAAGCTCGTATAGGTCATATGGGATTAGTGAAGACAAAACAACTTCTCAGAAGCAAAGTTTGGTTTCCTGGTACAGATAAACTGGTGGAAAATGAAATCAAGTCATGTCTGTTGTGTCAAGCAGCAACATCCACTATAACTAGAGATCCAATTCAGGTAACAGCCTTACCTACATGTCCTTAGAGAAATTTAGCCATGGATTTCGCGGGACAATATCCTAATGGAAAATATATCATGGTTACAGTTGATGAATATTCAAGATACCCAGTTTGATATGAAATATCAAGACTGGTCTCCAAAACTGTGATAAATAAACTTTTTTCTTTATTCACCTCATTTGGAATTTCTAGTCAAATAAAAACAAACAATGGACCACCTTTCAGTAGGCAAGGATATGGTGATTTTGTTCATTATTTCAAAATGAAACATCATAAGATAACCCCTTTGTGGTGGACTTGCTGAGAGAACTGTCAGAACTATCAAGAAGACAATTTTGTGAGCAGTGATGAGTGGGCGAAATATAAATGATGAATTGGAATTCTTTTAAATGAATTATAGAAGCACTCCACATTACACAACAGAAAAATCTCCGTTTGAACTACTTTTCAACGAAGATTTAGAAAATTAATGACAACAAAAATAAAAGGAAGTTCAAAAATTATGCAGATGAAAGATTGCATACAAAAAAACATTACTTCAATGTTGGAGATTTAGTAATTTGCAAACAAAAACGTGCAAATAAATTTTCTCCACCATATGATCCTAATCCATATGTTAATGAAGAAATTAGTGGCACAAAGTTAAAAGCATCAAGAGCTGATAAACAAATTACAAAAAAATCTTCTCACTTGTAAAATCTGATCATATGAAACCTGTACTGGATGTCATCAATGGATATAATGAAGATATTCATAAAAATAAGAGTAGATGGAGATATAAGAACAGAAGAAGATATAGATACAGGAGAAGATGATTTTGTGGTAGAAGGAAGAAGACTAAATCAATAAATTGTCGAAGCGGAAATTCATGAACCTCCTAGAAGAAAACTACCAGACAGGAAAGCCAAATGCACAAGTAGTTTCAAATAATACTTATATGAAACTGTTATAATTCAAGTTGGGGAGGAAATGTAATGTTTTACCCTGTATATGTTTTTATATGTTTATTGCATGTCCAGTGGACTGTGAGTTGTCACTTGGAGAGGATTAAGAAACTGAACTTTTTTTTTAGTAAATGAAGAAAGAAATATTAATAATAATTTCAAAGTTTCAATTATTATTCCAACACGAATATTACAGTAACAAAGTATATTTTCAGTCGTTATCCGTTATTTTAGCAGCCATTAAGAAATTATGTAATTTTTGCTCCTATGTTTTCGATTCCTGAATGCCTGAATGCCAAAGAAATTGTCTATGTCCATGACTTCTGCTACGGTTTGTTTCTATCTTCGTCGCCAAAATATAATGTTTATACTAGTTGAAATTTATTGATGTAGTGTTATAGTTCAGTCGACAGGTAGTTTCAGATAGAAAAAGGTCGGAAGTTAATGAAACTTTTTGATGTTGTTCAGGGATGGTTGATTAACATTTTCTCAAGTTTTGGACCTCGAGGACCCTGTGCTAAAAAAGTAGGGGGGGCGAACTGCAAATTTTTCGACCTTGGTGTGGTTTTTCCTCAATAACTTTTTTGCCTTACGTTCTACATCAAAAAAGTCATTCTACTTTTTTGTAGATCGTCAAATTCCCTACGAATTCGTAGCCTCAAACATGTTTGTGTGTCAATTTGATACCGAGATGTGGCGCTTCGAAGAAAAGGTAATTTTGCAAATTTCTGCAAATTTTTGCCTATTTCTTCTGTTATACAAGAATTATGATGAAATGTAGTTGCTATTATAATTCCTACTTGAAATCACCAAATTAAATAACCCCCACCCCTGCTTGCCCACCAGGTGTCAAGTCGTTCCTCTCAAGGACAAGAGAGTGTCGGGCCGAGGGGAGTGTGTGCTTCAGCAGTAAAAAGCTGGAAAACAATAGATGTTAGAACACTGCTCCTGTGGAACTGCGGAATGCAAACGATGAGCCAATATTCAACATAGAAGGCTGAAATTTGTCTATTGTACCTGCGCTACCTAGACCTATTTGTTTTCGATTTTTGAGGTCATATTAGATCACTTTTCATTTTATTCTTTCAACATGTCTCTATTATTCATTAATTCTAAGAAGAAATCGAAAAATAGTAATTATAGAAGGGTATAAGTACCTCAGGTAGAATAGTCAAATTAGGTAGTAAGAAAATTAAAATTAGGGATTGTTAAAAATGGGACAGAGAGTGTTTAACCACTCAGAGTATATATAAGATTAAATTATATAAGTAACATTAGAAACCTTCAGCTCTTTTGGGTAATTTTCTGAGATGGCGTCTACATCTCGTAGATCAGACTTGTGTTTTATTTGTAAAGGAGGAGTTAAAGCAGGTGAACTAACTGTAGTGAAAGCCAGAGGAGTTGCCAGACTGTTGGAGTCCAGTGTAAAAAGGAAACTTTCGGTAGATGAACAGTTTCTGCGTGAGTTGAGTGAAGTAAGAGTGCACAGTTGCAGAATTTGGACACTGATTTACTCGCCGTCAATGCTGAGTATCATCAAAAGTGCCTCGCAAGCATCTACCATCCACCTAAGTCATCGCATAAAAGAGGATTCCGCCCATCGCCGAGTGTTGACGAAACCATGCAGGTGATATTTTCATACATCGACGAGAATAGTATATGCCAGTTTTCCATTCAGCAGCTGAATGAGCTGATTGAGGAAGACCGTCGACTACACAGCAAAACTGGTAAAAATCGTCTTCAGATGAAATACTACTAAATCATTATTTCAAAATCAAGAAGAGGGCCTATTGTCAGTCTGAAGAGGGTTGGTGACAAAATTCTGTACGATAACTGGTACTTCACCGAAAGGAAAGTAGACGCATAGGAAGAAAGACGTCAAATTGTGGAGGCAGCTGGAAAAATAATTTTGGAAGACATCCGCTCCAGAGTATTCAACACAGTTGAGTATCCTCTGATTGACAACTTCTTGGATCTTGCGCGAACTGCGGTTCCGGAGACACTGCTTCTTCTACTCCATGTCTTGATTTTGACCAACAAACGACGAACCTCGGACTCCTGAAAAATAAATGCCTCGCTCTGGCTCATGCAATCATGATAGCAGTGCGCCCCAAATCTTTTGTATCCTCCATCATGACTGCTGTTTCCGTGTTTGTTTACAAGAAGTATGGCTCTAAACATCTCCTGAATTTTCTATATTCCATGGGCTTTTCATCGTCTTCCACTTTTTTGATGGTAGATGTTTTTTGTGGACGTAGCTAATGCTGTCAACAGAATAAGTATGTCCACATCTTCAGCAGTAATTATGACGCTGTCGAATTCGCGTCGGCGTCCTCATATTCCTGCTTCACTTCGATGCTGCGCTCTTATTTTGATCGTTTGCCAAGAACTTTTCCTGTGCTATGGTCACCACGGTAGATGAGAAGAACACGACTTTGGTTGCTGATTGTAATGCAGAACGGCGAGCTCGTTCTGCGGCTTTGGTGCTTTGATAGCCTGCGTTAGTGGGGTATCCATCATTCTGTCAAGATGGTGGTTCTGATAAAAGGGGTGCTTGGTGGAATGATGGACACACTGCTCTCTAACTCAGAAGCATACCGGCTTACCATGATGCGTCAGAAAACTTAGCCGGAAGGATGTAGAAGGAGGTTATTCTTGGTTCACTCCGCCTTCTCAGGGCACATGACTCTCGAACCCAGTAGTCATTCACCCCACGGTGGGGTAATTGGGTTAGTGACACACCAGCGCGCTCTCCAGTTGTGTCTGAGCTTCGGAGATAGGGCCTGATTGGTACATTCCTTATGGAAAAGAAAAAAAAAAAATAAAATAAAAGGTCTTTATTTCCCAAATCTTTTAACAACTAACCTGAGGAAAACTCATGAGAAGATCCAGGAAAACGCCAAAAAAAATTACTAATTGTTATGATTACCAATACGGCGAATGAGATAAGAGATGCTAATGAGACAATAATGTTAGTCACATACTCATGGAGTTGATCAGTCTGTTCAATCTGTTTAATGACATTGCGATAGTAATGTTCTTTGTATTTTTTTTTTAATATCAATTTTGAGTTTATTTTTATATGATCGGGAATAGAGTTGTTACGAGCGTTAAATTATATTATTTCTTTCAGTTTGTAGGATATATGTTGTCTTCGTCTTATTCCAAAGATCAATCGCAAGCAATTGTTTTGGACAACCTGTATTCTGCGGGAATCTTCTGCATCTATACAAGGGCCATATACAGAATCAGCAAAATTGAATTTTGAAAGAACCAGAGCTTCACTCAACATGGTTTTTACCTTTTAATTCAAAAAGTATCTGTTTGCGTAGATCATCTTCAGGCTCATATAGGCAAGTCGTATGCGGCTATTCACATAACCTTTAAATTTCAACCATGTGTCGAACGTTACACCAAGATTTTTTGCACTATCTGTCGGTGATATAACCTGATCATCAATAGCAAGCCGAAAGTTTACTACTTGTGATCTAACATTTTGTGATCTGAAGATCAGCAATGAAGTTTTCTCCGCGTTCAGTTTCAAAGAATGGTCTCGCCAGTTTGACTAATGATGTAATGCCCTCGTTGAGATCAGTCATCGAGTTCACAGAGTTATGAGGGAGGAAGGAGAGGTATAATTGTATATCGTCTACACAAAAACTGATTTTACATTTCTTAATAACATTTGTGAAGTCAGTGGTATACAAAGTGAATAGAAGTGGGACTAGAATAGAACCTTGCGGAACTTCACTGGAAACTTTTAGAGGAGCAGTCATTTTCAATTTTTATTCTTTGATACCTGTTCAACAGATAGTTTTTTAAGAACTGGATTGCAGTGGCCGATAAACCTATGTACTTCAGTATTGAGAATATGATTTCATAGTTTATGGTGTCGAACACTTTAAAGAAGTCCAGTAGTACCAAAGGCTGTTGCTTGTTTTTGATCTGTAGCTCTATGAGTATCGTCTGTTATATTGAGCAACACGGTTTCGCAACTGTGCAATGACCGAAAGCCAGATTGCAGTTCTGGTAGTAATAGTAAGTTATATTGAACTTTATGATCTCTAAGTTGCATATCTACTACTTTCTCTAGTAATCTTGAAAATGCAGACAAAATGCTGATTGGGCGCAGATCCTTGTATCCTTCGTCATTGTTAAATCTCGGAATAGGCAGGACTGAAGCCTCTTTCCAACAGTCAGGAAAACATCCTTCTTGAAGGAAGATGTTTATAAAATGAGTTACGATTGAAAGGTAAAATTAGGGGGCAACACATTAGGAGTAATTTTATATTTACTCTATCGGATCCTACTGCTGCATTCGATTTAATGCTACATAGTATTTTTTGAGTTCCTGAACAAGTTTGAAAGTGAAGGGTGAAATAAAAATAATCTGTTATTTACTCTTCACTCGATTTACTCCTTAAAACATGCTAACACCAACGCAGATTACGTCTCGTGACACGGAAGTATAATCGATTATTTTCGACGCTCTCTTAATATTACCACTGACAATAGTGCTCCTGAGGAACTACCTATTCACTTTATATCGGAGAAAGAACCGTGACATATTTAGTTGTCACAAGAAGATGTGTAATTAGTTCTACCAAGTTGTTTGTATGAATCAGTTCAATGCCTATTACAAAAAAAAATTATGGATTTCTGCCAAATATTAGGCGCGTGGCCACATATTAATCGGATTAAGCTTACTGTTCACAGTCACGATATCCGGCGATACGATTATACTATAGTTTTACTTCCGTGTTACTTCCGGGTTCAAATAATCAACAACACTTTCGGATCATCTCATCGTCAGATATCGTGACTGTGAACGGTTGACTTCGATCGGTAATAAATGATCAAAACGGACGTAGGTACCGTAAGCTTGACTATGGCATAATGTTGATATCAAACTAATCGTAATGTAACATAAACATAACCTCACATTTTTAAACTAATCGTACTCGTCCGCCAAAATTATCCGAGCAACCAGATCGATCTGGGGGTTTGGAAAACCAAACGATTTACCTCCCTTGTAATCGGTTGCAATAAGCGAACGATACAGACCAGTCAGAACAGTCCGACATAGATACCAAACTCGCCTATTCAAAAGTATGAACAGTTTCAAATTATTTTCATTACATCCAAGAATATATTTGATTCAATACAAATAACAATTTATCAGAACTACACAATATTTTCTCCTTAAACAGATCAACAATATGTGAATCAGTATATAAATCACTATATAAATGTTTAATATTTAATTTTCATCACTCATTGTTTCAAGCTCAATAATTTATAGAAAAAATACAATAATAACAGTATCACAAAAAAAGGTTAGAGAATAGGAACCAAACTGACAGTTTGAGAAAATCACGAATTGAAATATCTAAATTTATTAAAATTAAAAATGCATCACAACCAGGGCATAATAAAATGAAGTGGGGAAAAATTTCACTTACAGCTAGCTCATTTCCTTCCCTAACCAATGAAGACAGAAGACTGGAAACAATCCCAGAAAGTCACTCCCATTGACAGCCATATGTCTGAGAATATTTTTTATGTAACGATAGTGTTCATTCATACTCAAATTACAAGAAAGAAAAGAGATATTTTCAAATTTTTAGAATCGATTGTCTCGAGGACTATAGCTAAAGAATAGGAGAAAATAATTCGATAATTTAATTTTTTGAAACGGTATATTTTTCCATTTTACAATTTTTAATCGTTTACAGTACAATTAGTCGAATATTATCATTTAAACTAGTCAGAGAAAACAAATCAAGTGAATTATACACCAATGGCGAGGGAACTACTACTTTACTAGGTATTGAAAATAATATTACAACTGATCTGCCCAAAAGAAAGTAGAGGCTGAAATATTTTATCTTGAGTATACTTGTAACCTTTTTCTATCTATAAGTGAACGATTCTACTGACATTAGTGAGAATAGGTAGTGAGCTCAATAACGCATGGATAGTGAAGTGATTACTAACGGTTATTAATCCGAAATATCTGAAAATGGATTAATTGTGGTGGGTGTTCATTTTCAGGAGCACATTATCATCTTGTTTATTCTCTTGTATAGTATTCAAGTTTTTACTTGTGAGTATATAAATTTTGCTTACGGTTAGTGAATATTTTTGTCTGTGTACAAAATAAATAAACGTATAAATCCAATAACCTATCAGGTCGTGCTGGGTTATGGTAGATAGATAATAATTTATGTGGAAATTTTTCAAGTCGTAGATAGTTCTTGTGACAAGATATAGAACCAAAGACATTTTTATGTTGTATATGCAGATAATTGTGATGTGTGAGATACTATCACAACTACTAACACACCATATGCATCGCCTTTACAACCTAAGTTATTTGTGATCAATCGATTGTGTACCAGAAGGTACATGCCATGACACCTGAAGATTTTTCAGCACGACTGAAATATACCAATTGATTCCTGGATAAGAAAAGAGAGGATATGACATTCATTACTCAAGTTTTATTCACTGAAGAAGTAGGTTTCAGTAGAGATGGAGTGATCAACTCCCATAATCTACACGTGAAAATCCCTATGGGATAAAGCAAACCAAACGGAAATTCAACATGAATGTTTGGGCTGGTATCATGAAACCATGACCAATTGAATGGAGAACGTTATTTGGAGTTCATTCAGAACGATTCGAATGGACTCTTGGAACATGTTCCATTGCAAACCCGAAGAGATATGTGGTTTATGCTTGATGCCGCTCCTTCTCGTATCAGTTTGATTGTGCGGGACCATCTGAACCAGATTTTTCCCAATAGATGGACTGGTAGAGGTGGGCCATACTCATGGCCACCGCGGTCTCCGGATTTAAATCTTTTGGATTTCTTTCTGTAGGGGCATCTAAAAAGCCTAGTTTACGCTAGACCTCTTCACACCAGAGATGCCTAGTTGCATAGAATTACATAACATTGTAAAGCCATACGAAACGACCATGGCATGCTAGTAGAGAGGGTGTTTGCGTCGACTGAGAAAATGTATTGAGAGAGACAGGGGTCATATCGAGCAGTTTTTGTAGGGGATTTTGCATTTCTGTTTTCTCTTGAGGCTTGCGATCGATTATTTACACCATGAGTTTAGTAAGATGAACGTATTTGTATGATAAAAATTCGTGATGAACATTGTACATAACATTTTTATTTTGGTTACATTTTAATCTACTTGTATAATGGTAGATATTTCAGGTTGGATGTCGTCGCTAAAAACTGCATTTTTATCAAAAATCGTTGCTTCGATCGATTTTCCACACGAGTACTTTTCAAGAAATTGTCCAGGTAACCATTTTTTGTTAAAACATCTTGTCAAATCCCAGTCATTTCAAAGTTTTGGGGTGTGGACCATCGGGGGTAGTCCGTTCCTGACTTTGTAGCAAAACAACTGACTCCTGCATGAGAGCTCATCGAAGGAATTCATTTGTTTAGTCAATCACCGAAATTTAGATGATTTTTGATATTTACTTCGAAAGTTATCAAAGAAATACGTTTTCCATTTTTGAGGGGCCCGTAACTTGGTAACGAAGGCTTTTAGGAACAAAAGTTATATGAAATACTGGTGATATTTTGACCCCATCCATACATTCCCGAGAGAAAAAGAGGTCCAGTGACACCCTGTATATAGCCTGTATACAATCACTAAATGCCATAAAACATTTATGAAAATACAATTTGAAAATATTTAAATCATTTGTAACTGAAAATATATATTTTGTTTCATTGACAATTAATATGTGCTTTCCTGATTCTGATAGAAAATTTCTATACTTCAAAAGCTATAAAGTTATTAGTTTTCATAGATGAATTGAATTTTTTTGCAAAATCTATAAAAATTTCCACCAGCTATTTATTACCGTCAATAAGGAAGATCGCAGCCATTAGCAAACAAAACGATGAAAACGTCCAGTTGTTGCAAAACACATTTTGATACGAAGCACCCGTACCAAGTAATATTTTGATCGCCATCGGGAAATACATCGATAAAAAATGGGCAAGGAAATCACAGATCTCGCCACTTTTTCCCAGTGTCCTCTACTCGTCAAGTTCCTCCTATTTTCCTTCCTAGGACATACTTTTCCTTCACATAGTGACTGGTTGTTATACCACTTCAGCACCGTTTGTATTGGGGAAGAAGAAAATTTGCAGTACCTACATGTAGACTACCTCCCTCTCTGCAGTAGTGGCCCCGTTTCTGACACCAAACGCTACTCCTCAGCAGATCAGCGACGCTGGAGAAAAGTTCCTGGTAGCAGTTTATGTAGGCAACATTGACAGAGAGATACTCGACGACCTAAGGTACCAATTATTCACACGATCAGTGACGAAGGCTAAATTACAACTAGCCCGCCTACCACCAACAAGGGACGCTGCCAAGTACCACTCCCTCCGTATTTACCAGCAAGTACAGGCATGGTTGGGCAATGATGGGGCTGGAGTCTAACCACACGAGGGGTACTACCAATCCCCACAACCAGAAATGCTGCACCGTATGACATCCTCCATATTGTTTCCTGCAAGTGCAGTAAAGGCTGTAGCAGTGGAGATTGCGGCTGCAAGAAAGCAGGTCTCCGATGCTCAGCAATGTGTAAGCACTGCACAGGCCACTCCTGCGAAAACGCCCTCCAACTGATTTGATCGAGGAAGACTCACTAGAAATATTGGACGAAAACGACGACAGCGACAACATTGACAGCCTTATCGCTTAGGAGGCCGACGAGCTCTTACGAGCAGAACCAGCGGCTAGAAATCTCGGCAGGAAATGTAATGAGTACAAATGTGTACCTACCCACTATGATTAGCTATAATATCTTTATTTCTCAATATGATATATGCCTTGAGAATAACTTAATATTGTTAATTACATTGATTTTTTTCACGAAAAGATTACGTCTTTTTTTCTTCCTGTCCTGGGATAATTATGTAGGGGAACGGGGGATATCGATCCGAAAAGTAACTGATATCAATACCAAAATGATGTGAATAGGTATGGTTGGCTTTCATCAGAAAGTTAGCTTTTGAGAATTGGAGTTGGGTGGGGGAAGGAGGAGTGGGATGTCCAAAGTTGGTGACAGATGAAATAAGCTATAATTTTGCATTTCTTAGCAAATTTTGAAACATGAACTTTTTTTTGAAGTGCTATATCTCGATAGCGAATCCGCATGCAAACATGTTTTTCTTATCAAATTTATATAAAATTTTACATTCTACAAAAAAGTATCGATATGTTTTTTCCGCAGGACGTAAGAGAATAAAGTAATCGAGGAAATACCGGAGAGAGATCAAAAATTTTGCAGTTTTCCCCTCCCCTACTTTTTTCTCACAGGGTCCTCGAGGTCCAAAACTTGAGAAAATGTTGACTAACCATCCCTGAAGAAGCTCCTAAAGTTTCATTAACTTCCGACTTTTTTCCACCCAACCCCACTTTTTCAACCTGTCGACTGAACTATTAGAATAAATTAAATATTTGAAAGAGATTTTTGATTTTTCATTTCCTTGACAACTAACTCACTCAGTGACAGTTCCTCCCTCCTAATGTTTTATTTATACAGGAAAATTATAATTCACTGCAAACAGTATAAATCTGCAAGTTGATTGAGTATTGTTGCGTTTTTCAGGTTCAATAAGTGGTACACTTACTTATAAACTCGCCTTTATTGTCACAGAACAAATAATACAACTGACAACACTGTTTGACACTTTGCAGTTCAAATAAATACTTCAAACTTCACTTGGTAACGTTACAACAGTCAAATGTTAAAAAGTAAACAAAACTGAAAAACTTCCCAAACTTGGCAAATCTGATCGTATTTATAGGATAACATTATTCTAGATGCTATAGAACTTTCAACAGAACATTCCATACTAAGTTCTCGAATAAACTTTAATGAGTCTAGTACATTCTAATGGGTTTCTAGAAGGCAAACAGAAGGATTAATGATTTTTCTATCTACTACCAGGTGCGTAACACTGCCTCCTCTTCTAGGTTATTCCGTCTCGGATAACATCATCTCCATCTTGATTGTCTCGCTGGAACCAATTTGGAGGGTCGTGGCCTCGGTATTCTGCTAACCTCTCCACGTGAACAACTTTGGGTTTGCTCCTTGGGGTAAGCTGGATGCGGTACACCAAATCATTGATTTTCTTTACGACGACATAAGGGCCTGTCCAGTTCCTCTGTAGCTTGGGACATAGTCCTTTCTTTCTTTGAGGTTGGTACAGCCAAACAGCATCACCTGGCTCAAAGATAGTCCCTGGAGTATTCCTGTCACATCTCTTCTTCATATTGTCACTGGTGATTTGAAGACGATGTCTGCAGAATTCATGCACTCGATCCAGTCTTTCTCGCAATGCTTTGACAAATTCTGGAAGAACTCTGTCCTCATCTACATTCCTGGCGGGTGGCATTCCAAATAGCAGATCGATTGGCAGTTTCATTTCTCTTCCAGTGATTAACATTGAAGGGGTATATCCGGTGGACTCATGCTGGGCACTTCGATAGGATAGGAGAAATAGTAGCACCAACTCATCCCAATCCTTTTGATTCTTGGATATGAACATCAACAGATACTGGCTGATGGTTTTATTGTGTCGTTCAACCATTCCATCTGATTGTGGATGTGAGGCTGTTGTGCGAGTTTTCTTCACGCCTAAAATGTTCTGCCATAACTCGGATTCGGAGTTTCTTCCTTGATCTGAATGTAATTCTAGCGGAACTCCATGTCTGGCTATCACATTTTCTAGGAAGGCCTTTGCAACTGTCTTTGCCTCCTGGTTTGGAATGGGCACAACTTCGGGCCATTTGGAGAAATAGTTCATGGCTACCATCTAGTATATATTTCCATGCTCAGTAACAGGAAACGGCCCCAGAATGTCAACTGCTACTCTTTCGAATGGTTCACCAGAAAGATACTGGGCCATTTTTCCTCGACTTCTGGCTTTCGGTCCCTTCTTTGAAGAACATAGATCACATCTCTCACACCATTCTTCAACATCTCGACGGCAGTTCACCCAATAGAATCGATCTCGAATTTTAGCTAGGGTCCTCTTGATTCCGAAGTGTCCACCTGCACGACTACTATGAAGTTGTTCAAGCACATCTTTGACATGAAACTTTGGCAGCACCAGTTGGTACACCACGGTTGCTCCATCTGGGCTCTCCCATCTGCGATGCAATAGGCCATCACGAAGACATAGGGAATCCCACTGAGCCCAGTATCCTTTGGCAACTGCACCAAACTTGGATACTTCCTGCCACTCGGGTCTTACTCCATTTTTTAGCCAGCTTAGGACTAACTTCAGATTGTTATCTTTCTTCTGACTTTTCCTCATTTCTTCTGTTGTCCATAAATCAGATTCTTCGGACTTGACTCACACGGTAGTGGCTTGCAAAATTTCCTTGCACTGCTCTTCATTGTAGAAGTTTGCCTCTTTGTTTTCAAGTTTCTGACAATACCGGCATTCCTGCTACAAGTATGGACGTCTTGATAAGGTGTCTGCATTGCTGTGTTTCCTGCCCCTACGATAAATTATTTTGAAGTCATATTGTTGGAGTCTTAATATCCATCTGGCAACCTGACCCTCAGGCTTCTTGAAGTTCATTATCCACTGCAGAGCGCTGTGATCAGTCCTCACGAGAAAACGTCTGCCATAGAGGTAGGTGTGGAAATGTTCAATGGCTTTGACTATCGATAAAAGTTCCTTTCTCGTAACACAGTAGTTCTTTTCGGCTTTGCCCAGAGTTTAACTATAGTAGGCTATAACTTTCTCTTCGCCATCCTGTTCCTGAGATAAAACAGACCCAATACCATGCTGAGACGCATCATAGTCCAAAATGGAAGTGCCTTTCTCTTGTGGATAAGCTAAAATAGGTGCAGTTGTTAATTTCTTCTTCAGTTCAGTGAATGACTGCTGACAATCAGAACTCCAATCAAACTGAACGTTGTTCCCAGTCAAGCGATGGAGTGGCTTGGCGATTTTTCCAAAATCCTGTACGAATTTTCGATAGTAAGTGCATAGTCCCAAGAAACTTCTTACTTCGTGTTTGTCTCTGGGACGTGGCCAACTCCTAACAGCCTCGATTTTCGCAGGATCGGTCTTGATTCCTTCGGCCGAGATGACATGGCCTAAGAAATTAACTTCCTTTTTAAATAAACAGCATTTTTTGGATTGAGCTGTAGGTTGGCGTTTTCTAACCTCAAAAATACTTCTTCCAAATTTTTCAAATGTTCGTCAAACGTCTTTCCTATTCCTATTACCATTACGTCATCCAAGTAGACAAGGCAGGTTTTCCATATCAAACCCCTTAGTACTAGTTCCATAAGTCGTTCAAAGGTGGCAGGAGCGTTACATAATCCAAACGGAAGAACTTTGAATTGGTACAGGCCGTGACCGGCAGAGAATGCTGTCTTGTCTCTGTCATCGGGATGGACTTCCACTTGCCAGTAACCGCTTTTCAAATCCAACGTTGAAAACCATTTTGAACCAGATAGTGTGTTAAGCGTGTCATCGATTCTTGGCAATGGATAGCTGTCCTTCATGGTGACGTCATTCAATCGTCGATAGTCCATGCAAAATCTGGTTGATCCATCCTTTTTAGTTACTAAGACTACCGGTGAGGACCACGGGCTTGTGGATTCTTCAATTACGTCATCCTTCAGCATGTCGTTGATCATGTTGACTACCTCTCTCTGTTTGGCAAATGGTAGTCTCTTCGGAGCTTGTCGGATTGGTTGGGCGTCGCAGGTGTTGATTCGGTGTTGGACTAGATTGGTACGTCCCGTTGAAGTTTCTGTCGAGAAGATGTCTCTATGACTATCGAGAATCTCTTTGACCTTCTGGTTTTCTTCCAGAGATAAGTGTTCCGTGGATTCCATCATTTTGTCGATTGTTCTCTGATCGATGTTGGTAGTTTTGGTTTGGTTTTCACAATTGATGACTCGAGTGACGGGTTTGCAGATGCCCAATTGGTCGTTTTTCCTCAGGAAAACTTTGATATCTGTAGTATTGGCAACCCTGACAGGAATTTGTTGTTGCGTGTTCACAAGACGTCGGGCAATTAGAAGTCCATCGTTACGGTATTCATCGTTTTCAATTATTCCAGTGCTCAAATCCCCAGGTTCACCTTCCAGTCTGGCTATAACAATGGTTTCGGAGTTTTTCGGAATATGGATGTCTTCCTCAACATAAATCTTCATTGGTTGAAGTTTTTCTTCGTATCTGCTCAGGAAGATTTCTTCATTGCCGATCCGCAATATTTTCTTTCTGACATTAAGGATGAAGTCGTTCTTCTCCATGATATTTAGACCCAAAACACTTTCATCCTTTATGTCTGCAACCAACATAAAATGTTCCATGGTAATGGGGCCTATCTGGATGCGTACAAGCGTCTCTCCAATGATTGGTGAGGTTTGTCCCGTAGCTGTTTCCAAAACCATATTCCTCTTTATCGACTTTACAGATTTTTGTATGAGGTCTGGACGAACCATTGTTCTGGAAGCTCCTGTATCTATAGTGAAGGTGCATCTTCGATCTTCCAATTGGCCTTGGACTAGTAGACTTTGTCCATTTCTCTTCAACGTCGAGATAGGAATCTTGGGGCTTTGAACACTGAAAGTCGACAAACGCCCCCTATTGCCGACTAATTCTCGTTTTCCTGGATGGAAGAGAGTCTTCTTTCAGGCGTTCGAGGTCTCCCTTCTGGCGTGGGTGACCTCCTGTAGCCTCCTCTGATTTCTTGGGCTTGGAGATCTTGATCTCGCTTCATTGCTTGTAGATGTCGTCCTTACCCTCATTGGACTTCTGAACCTTGATCTTTCCCAGCAGCTTCTTTATAGATGACCAGTTTTTCCGCAGCTATAGCAGCGCCTCCTTTTATTTTCTTTAGAAGTCATTTGTTTACCCAATGCCGATATGGAGTCCAATAACTTATTCAACAGCGCCTCGCTCGTAGAAGAATCTTCGATGAATTTGACTTCACGTAACTTGGATCTCGTATTTCTTGATGCATTTTTAGCCGCTTCGAACTCCAATGATGCTATTAGTACCCCGCTTATGGTCTGAAGACGTCCTAGTCGAAGGGATTGCTGCATGTCAGGATCTCTTAGGCCGTCGATGAAGGTTTGCACTCCAATTTGTTCTATGAACTCTTTCGGTGCTTGTGGATAGGCCAAATTAATGAGTTGCTCCACATCTGCTCCATATTACTGCAGTGATTCGTTTCGTATTTGGGATCGACTCTTTAGCTGACTCTGGAACACTTGTTTAAGATACTGCTGCCCATATCTCATCTCTAAAGCTTCCACGATTCTAGAATACTCCTTCTGCTAATTCTCGGAGATATTCTGCAATATCTCTAACGCATGGCCTCGCAGACACAGGACTAGTGAAGTGGCCTTTTCTTCCTCGGACCAGCCGTTTGCGTTTGCTGCCGCCTCAAATTGACGTCGATACATAGACCACGAAGATTGCCCATCAAATGTTGGAGGCTTCAAAATTTTTGCTTAAGCAGGCCTTGGATATGTCAGTGAAAATTGTCTTTCACTGGTGGGGGAAATTTCCTCAGAGGATGCCCGCTTGTGTGGAAGGTGTATTGTTTCTATCCTCTCCTTGATCCTATCCACTTCTTCGTTGAATTTCTTGTTTACTTCTTGTGCCACCCGTTCATTCATTTTGGACAGTTCAATTTCGACCTCCTGGACTCTTCCTCTGACTTCCTGGACTTTTTCGGTGATTTCATTCTGGAAGTACTGTTGGCTGTGACTAAACTGTTGCAGGAGATCGACATGCTGCTGTTGTAACCGTTGGACTAACCGCGTCTCTTGCTCCTCTTGTTCTTGTCTTCTTTTAGCTTCTTGTTCCTCTTGCTCTTGTTTTCTTTTAGCTTCTTGATCCTCTTGCTCTTATTTTCTACGCAGTTCAAATTGTTGAAAATGCCCTTCTTGTTTGTTTGTCTTCTTTTCTGTGTATTTCAAATTGTTTGAGAAGCTCTTCTTGTTCCAGTTTTCTTTTCGCTTCTTGTTCCTTCAAAAACTGGATTATGTCTAACGTCGCCATCTCGTCGTAATTCTGTGCTCGAGTATTCACCATCAAATACTGTAAATCTGCTCCACTCTTCTTTCTTCAGTACCACTTATCCCACCGCTGCCACCAAATGTTGCGTTTTTCAGGTTCAATAAGTGGTACACTTACTTATAAACTTGCCTTTATTGTCACAGAACAAATAATACAACTGACAACACTGTTTGACACTTTGCAGTTCAAATAAATACTGCAAACTTCACTTGGTATCGTTACAACAGTCAAATGTTAAAAAGTAAACAAAACTCAAAAACTTCCCAAACTCGGCAAATCTGATCGTATTTATAGGATAACATTATTCTAGAAGCTATAGAACTTTCAACAGAACATTCCATACTAAGTTGTCGAATAAACTTTAATGATTCTAGTACATTCTAATGGGTTTCTAGAAGGCAAACAGAAGGATTCATGATTTTTCTGTCTACTACCAGGTTCGTAACAGTATGTTTTGTCATTATAGATGGTGGTAATTTTTAGTCCGTGATAGTTATCACAGAATATTTGTCGCTTCGACATTAAACCTGAAATAATTGCATAGATCGTGCTAGGAATCGCACGTTAAAAGGTAAGACCTCGTTAATCCTTAGCTCGCACAAGTTTCGACTTCTGAGGGCTGTCGTTCGTAGGGGGGTGATAGCTGGTTAACGGAAAAAAAACAATTTCAAAACAATTTCAAAACAATTTCAAAAACAATTTCAAAACAATTTCAAAAAAGATGGCGCAAAAAACGTAAATATTATTACGAGTGGTAAGGGGCTGTCTATCTCAAGTAATACAAAGCTATCTCAAAAATAGTTCGGTTTTAGGACTTTTAGGGAGGGAAGAAGTTAGATCTACACAGAATGCCATAATTGAACCCAGGATAAAATAAATTAAACAAATAGTAAACATTCGGAAGCCATATTTAATTCTATAGATCCGTAGCTAAAGCATTTTACACTGTCATATAAAAAATATGTAGGCTTCACGGGACTTTCGGATGATTTCGGATGTGTAGGGGGTTGCACATCGTCAAAACGAGCAAAATCATCAGCAACAATGAAATAGGTGAATCTGGTCGTTCCTCAAGGGACAGTTAAAGAACCAAATATATTCAATATACAGGGTGAACTACGTTACGTATCAAGAATTTAGTGAAGCACTGGTCTGTTATGTATGAAAGCACCTATGGAATTTAATAGCTATCTATCTATGATGATTTGAAAAAAAAATTCCACAACCTCCATAGAAACGCCTATTATAAATCATGGAATTATGGCAAATAATAATAATAGCCGTCCTCTTCCCGCACAGGCTATGCCTTTGGGTACACTCTACGAGTGTTTATGAGGGAGTATTATTATTATTATTACAATGATATAAACATAGCCTATGCTTTTGCAATTCTTCTAATCTGTATGGTATCTTTTCGTCAAGTACTGGATTTTCATCATTGATGGCGATATCTCCTTTCCTGCTTGCGAAGGGTAAGGGGCGGTCATGATTATAAATTGTCGAGCTCTCTGTGGCGACTGAGAGAATTTTGTTGTGGCATTTAATGTGGTTAGTCTATTCCAATAACTGTCTTCCATGAAACACTAATTTTAACTTCTGAAAGATCATTATGTGGTAAACAATAAGCCTTTCTGAATGCAGTGCCAATGTGATATCTTCTAAAATCTTCTCTGAACTTCAAAGTGATAGTGAAATGAAGCTCAACAACATTATACCTACTTAATTAAAAGTAGGTCTCAATGAAACTGCCAAGGAACATTACTGAAATAATGCAATAATGTATCTGTTCGATAACCAGAGAATATCCGACATTTTTTGTTGGTGTAATTTGTCAAATTTCAATTTGAAAAATATTATTAACTAGTACTCTGGCGAGATCTGTGATTTCCTTGCCCATTTTTTATCGATGTCTTTCCCGATGGCAATCAAAATATTACTTGGCACGGGTGCTTCGTATCAAAATGTGTTTTGCAACCGGCCAGTGCGTCCTTTCCAAATACACTATGGGGAAAAGTATAGAAAGAGGACGACACAGTGTGAAAGTTCTTTGAACAACTGGACGTTTTCATCGTTTTGTTTGCTAATGGCTGCGATCTTCCTTATTGACGGTAATAAATATCTGGTGGAAATTTTTATAGATTTTGCAAAAAAATACAATTCATCTATGAAAACTATTAACTTTATGGCTTTTGAAGTATAGAAATTTTCTATCAGAATCAGGAAAGCACATATTAATTGTCAATGAAACAAAATACATTTTTTTCAGTTACAAATGATTTAAATATTTTCAAATTGTATTTTCATAAATGTTTTATGGCATTTCGTGATTGTATACAGGTTGTATACAGGGTGTCCCTGGACCTCTTTTTCTCTCGGGAATGTATGGATGGGGTCAAAATATCACCAGTATTTCATATAACTTTTGTTCCTAAAAACCTTCGTTACCAAGTTACGGGCCCCTCAAAAATGGAAAATGTATTTCTTTGATAACTTTCGAAGTCAATATCAAAAATCATCTAAATTTCGGTGATTGACTAAACAAATGAATTCCTTCGATGAGCTCTCATGCAGGAGTCAGTTGTTTTGCTACAAAGTCAGGAACGGACTACCTCCGATGGTCCACACCCCAAAACTTTGAATTGACTGGGATTTGACAAGATGTTTTAACAAAAAATGGTTACCTGGACAATTTCTTGAATAAAAGTACTCGTGTGGAAAATCGATCGAAGCAACGATTTTTGATAAAAATGCAGTTTTTAGCGACGACATCCAACCTGAAATATCTACCATTATACAAGTAGATTAAAATGTAACCAAAATAAAAATGTTATGTACAATGTTCATCACGAATTTTTATCATACAAATACGTTCATCTTACTAAACTCATGGTGTAAATAATCGATCGCAAGCCTCAAGAGCAAACAGAAATGCAAAATCCCCTACAAAAACTGCTCGATATGACCCCCGTCTCTCTCAATACATTTTCTCAGTCGACGCAAACACCCTCTCTGCTAGCATGCCATGGTCGTTTCTTATGGCTTCACAATGTAATTCTATGGTACAAGGCATCTCTGGTGTGAAGAGGTCTAGCGTAAACTAGGCTTTTTAGATGCCCCTAAAGAAAGAAATCCAAAGGATTTAAATCCGGAGACCGCGGTGGCCATGAGTATGACCCACCTCTACCAGTCCATCTATTGGGAAAAATCTGGTTCAGATGGTCCCGCACAATCAAACTGATACGAGTATTTGGGTTTGCAATGGAACATGTTCCAGGAGTCCATTCAAATCGTTCTGAATGAACTCCAAATAACGTTCTCCATTCAATTGGTCATGATTTCATGATACCAGCCCAAACATTCATGTTGTCCGTTTGGTTTGCTATATCCCATGGGGATTTTCACGTGTAGATTATGGGAGTTGATCACTCCATCTCTACTGAAACCCGCTTCTTCAGTGAATATAACTTGAGTAATGAATGTCATATCCTCTCTTTTCTTATCCAGGAATCAATTGGTATATTTCAGTCGTGCTGGAAAATCTTCAGGTGTCATGGCATGTACCTTCTGGTACACAATCGATTGATTACAAATAACTTAGGTTGTAAAGGCGATGCATATGGTGTGTTAGTAGTTGTGATAGTATCTCACACATCACAATTATCTGCATATACAACAAAAAAATGTCTTTGGTTCTATATCTTGCCACAAGAACTATCTACGACTTGAAAAATTTCCTCATAAATTATTATCTATCTACCATAACCCAGCACGACCTAATAGGTTATTGGATTTAAAAGTTTATTTATTTTGTACACAGACAAAAATATTCACTAACCGTAAGCAAAATTTATATACTCACAAGTAAAAACTTGAATATTATACAAGAGAATAAACAAGTTGATAATGTGCTCCTGAAAATGAACACCCACCACAATTAATCCATTTTCAGATATTTCGGATTAATAACCGTTAGTAATCACTTCACTAACCATGCGTTATTGAGCTCACTACCTATTCTCACTAATGTCAGTAGAATCGTTCACTTATAGATAGAAAAAGGTTACATTGTAAATAGTTTGTTAATAATAATAACCTCAGGTATACTCAAGATAAAATATTTCAGCCTCTACTTTCTTTTGGGCAGATCAGTTGTAATATTATTTTCAATACCTAGTAAAGTAGTAGTTCCCTCGCCATTGGTGTATTATTCACTTGATTTGTTTTCTCTGACTAGTTTAAATGATAATATTCGACTAATTGTACTGTAAACGATTAAAAATTGTACAATGGAAAAATATACCTTTTCAAAAAATGAAATTATCGAATTATTTTCTCCTATTCTTTAGCTATAGTCCTCGAGACAATCGATTCTAAAAATTTGAAAATATCTCTTTTCTTTCTTGTAATTTGAGTATGAATGAACATCACTATCGTTATATAAATAATATTCTCTGACATATGGCTGTCAATGGGGGAAGGAAATGAGCTAGCTGTAAGTGAAATTTTTCCCCACTCCATTTTATTATGCCCTGGTTGTGATGCATTTTTTATTTTAATAAATTTAGATATTTCAATTCGTGATTTTCTCAAACTGTCAGTTTGGTTCCTATTCTCAGACCTTTTTTTGTGATACTGTTAGTATTGTATTTTTTCTATAAATTATTCAGCTTGAAACAATGTGTGATGAAAATTAAATAATAAATATTTATATAGTGATTTATATACTGATTCACATATTGTTGATCTATTTAGGGAGAAAATATTGTGTAGTTCTGATAAATTGTTATTTGAATTGATTCAAATATATTCTTGGATGTAATGAAAATAATTTGAAACTGTTCATACTTTTGAAAAACTTTCATCATGTAGGTTGAATAGGCGCGTTTGGTATCTACGTCAGACTTTTCGGACTGGTCTGTATGGTTCGCTTATTGCAACCGATTACAAGGGAGGTAAATCGTTTGGTTTTCCAAACCCCTAGATCGATCTGTTTGCTCGGATAATTTTGGCGGAGTACGATTTGTTTAAAAATGTGAGGTTATGTTTATGTTACATTACAATTAGTTTGATATCAACATTATGCCAAAGTCAAGCTTACGGCACCTACGTCTGTTTTGATTATTTATTACCGATCCAAGTCAACCTTTCACAGTCACGATATCTGACGATGAGATGATCCGAAAGTGTTGTTGATTATTTGAACCCGGAAGTAACACTATCGTATAATCGTATCGCCGGATATCGTGACTGTGAACAGTAAGCTTAATCCGATTAATATGTGGCCACGCTCCTAATATTTGGCAGAAATACATAATTTTTTTTCGTAGTAGGCATTGAACTGATTCATACAAACAACTTGGTAGAACTAATTACACATCTTCTTGTGACAACTAAATATGTCACGGTTCTTTCTCCGATATAAAGTGAATAGGTAGTTCCACAGGAGCACTATTGTCAGTAGTAATATTAAGAGAGCGTCGAAAATAATCGATTATACTTCCGTGTCACGAGACGTAATCTGCGTTAGTGTTAGCTTGTTTTAAGGAATACATCGAGTGAAGAGTAGATAACAGATTATTTTTATTTCACCCTTCACTTTCAAACTTGTTCAGGAACTCAAAAAATACTATGTAGTATTAAATCGAATGCAGCAGTAGGATGCGATAGAGTAAATATAAAATTACTCCTCAATATACAGACGATACTCATAGAGCTACAGATCAAAAACAAGCAACAGCCTTTAGTACTACTGGACTTCTTTAAAGTGTTCGACACCATAAACTATGAAATCATGTTCTCAATACTGGAGTACATAGGTTTATCGGCCACTGCAATCCAGTTCTTCAAAAACTATCTGTTGAACAGGTATCAAAGAATAAAAATTGAAAATGACTGCTCCTTTAAAAGTTTCCAGTGAAGTTCCGCAAGGTTCTATTCTAGTCCCACTTCTATTCACTTTTTATACCACTGACTTCACAAATGTTATTAAAAAATGTAAAATCAGTTTGTGTGCAGACGATATACAATTGTACCTCTCCTTCCTCCCTCATAACTCTGTGAACTCGATGACTGATCTCAACGAGGGCATTACATCATTAGTCAAACTGGCGAGACCATTCTTTGAAACTGAACGCGGAGAAAACTTCATTGCTGATCGTCGGATCACAAAATGTTAGATCACAAGTAGTAAACTTTCGGCTTGCTATTGATGATCAGGTTATATCACCGACAGATAGTGCAAAAAATCTTGGTGTAACGTTCGACACATGGTTGAAATTTAAAGGTTATGTGAATAGCCGCATACGACTTGCCTATATGAGCCTGAAGATGATCTACGCAAACAGATACTTTTTGAATTAAAAGGTAAAAACCATGTTAAGTGAAGCTCTGGTTCTTTCTAAATTCAATTTTGCTGATTCTGTATATGGCCCTTGTATAGATGCAGAAGATTCTCCTAGAATACAGGTTGTCCAAAACAATTGCTTGCGATTGATCTTTGGAATAAGACGAAGGCAACATATATCCTACAAACTGAAAGAAATCATATAATTTAACGCTCGTAACAACTCTATTCTCGATCATACAAAAATAAACTCAAAATTGATATTAAAAAAATACAAAGAACATTACTATCGCAATGTCATTAAACAGATTGAACAGACTGATAAACTCCATGAGTATGTGACTAACATTATTGTCTCATTAGCATCTCTTATCTCATTCGCCGTATTGGTAATCATTACAAATAGTAATTTTTTTGTGCGTTTTCTCATGAGTTTTCCTCAGGTTAGTTGTTACTTTTTTTGTACTTAGAAAAGATTTGGGAAATAAAGACCTTTTATTTTTTTTATTTATTTTTTTCTTTTCCATAAGGAATGTACCAATCAGGCCCTATCTCCGGAGCTCAGACACAACTGGAGAGCACGCTGGTGTGTCATTAACCCCAATAACCCCACCGTGGGGTGAATGATTACTGGGTTCGAGAGTCATGTGCCCTGAGAAGGCGGAATGAACCAAGAATAACGGCCTTCTGCAACCTTCCGGCTAAGTTTTCTGCCGCATCATGGTAAGCCGGTATGATTTTAAGTTAGAGAGCAGTGTGTCCATCATTCCACCAAGCACCCCTTTTATCAGAACCACCATCTTGACAGAATGATTTGGGTAAAGCCTGCGGAGTTGAAAGAGTAGATCTCGATATTTGGTCCATTTTTCCTCCTTTTTTCGGACGATATTCGTTTCGCCAGGAGCTGAAAACACAATGACGAAAATCGTCCTACTTTTATGGTCGAGGAGGACTACATCAGTCTTATTGGCTTGTATTTGCCTGAGGGTGAGGAATGAGTATTTCCAATATATTCGGCAAAGTCATTCTCCACAACTGACTCAATATCCCCTGGAGCATAAGGCAACACCGGTGTCTCGTCTATACCGTACAAGTGTCGTAGGTGCTAGTACAACACTTGTAGGGCCGCCTTATGCCTGTGGATATAGGCTGAGACCGCATAAGCTTGACAAGCTGACAGAAAATGCATTATTTATTTATTTTTTTTTCCATAAGGAAATATCTCAGTAGAGCGTTGTCTCAGGTAATCCTATGATCAGAACCACCATTTTGACAGAATGATTTGGGTAAAGATTATACAATGAAACTTGATGAAGGCATCTTGTTTGACGTTCATTGAAAAACGTCTACACTATAACTATGTCAACAATCACATTGTTGACATCAACGAAATAGCGAAACACTCAAACGGTTATACATCTTCAAGGTTATATTCGCTTATTAATACGTCGTAACTATGTTGGGGAGTTCACGATGCTAAATGGGGATTTACTCGAGCGTCGAAGAGACATATAGGATTTCGAAAATTAGATGATAGAAAGAAATAACGTTATTTGATGTACATCTTTTCACCGGTGGGGAAAACGTCTGCAGGAATTCAAAAATGTAACAAATGGTCACATGAAAATACTCGAGCGCGTCAGATATACCCCACGTGTCTCTGATATTGGATGTATGTCTGCCGGTTTGCATGGTGGAGGTGGCTGTACGGAAGGGTTGAAAACGGGAGAAAAAAATTGACGATTTGTGCTACTTCGTATTGTGGAAATCGGCAGAATATATTTTTTTCATTATTCTTCTTCTTCAAAATAAAAAATATCGACCGTGATCGAGAATGTCAAGGTGACGTTTTCTTTGCAATGTTGTGACTCTTTCACTCCTTTGCGTCACGCTCAGATCGTCAGATTATTGAAATGCACACTTTATAGCATGTGATTACTTCACCTTAATCTGACACGCTCGAGTATTTCAAACGATCCGTTTTTTTTTACTAATCTGATCAGCTGTCCTAGAAGTGCGATCCTATATTGAAGGCTTATATAAGGTGAAGGTACTTAACAGGGTGTAAGGTATGTTAATCTGCCGCGCTCGAGTAATAATGATGATAATAATATTTATTTAAAAAAATTTCATATACAAATCGTTCACAATATAATAGTTTAAAACTTCATTCATAATGAAAGCAAGATGAAATAAAGAAGTAAAACCCACTGAAGTCTTTCGACTTGTGCGTGGGTGAAGGCACTTTATATTCAAGAGGCTTTGTACGTCTATTTGGACCTGAGCTAAAAATTACAACACTGATTACGTACAACAATATTTGAAACATATAAAATATAAAAACGTATGGACTCAATCAATAACTCCTATTTATAAGCTTTGTTCTGTTTCTGAAAATTATTAGTCCTGGGACGTCAGGATTATGCGCAGTTGAGAAAAAGTGAGCGACAATGAACCTTAAGAGCACACTTCTCGTCAACTGCGCATGATCCTGACGTCCCAGGACTAATAATTTTCAGAACCAAAACAGACCTAATGAGTCAAAATTAAAAAAATGACAATTATACAGAATACAACTAATATACACATTTTGATGTTTGTTAAAAATTGAAGAAATGGACTTATGTCTACATCTAGTATAGCAGTTTAAAAGAGGGACGAGATTCAATAATACGAATTTGGAAACATGTTAGATTTCAATTGAGTTTATTTCGCGGATTTCTAAGGGGATTTTGTTGTATAACCTTAGACCGGGAAAGATATGACTTCTCAAGGTGATAGTTTTATTCACTTTAGGATTGTATAAGGCGAGCATTTGATTTCTTGTCAAGTACTTATTCTTTGTATACATTTTGTTATTTGTAAATCTTTCTTTATTTATCACACACTGAAAGTAGAGTTCTTTTATGTTGAGGACTTGCGACAGGTTAAACAGTTCCGCAGTGGGAAATTTTTTGTTTTTTCCATAATGATCTTTAAGATCCATTTTTGCAAAATTGTGATTGGAGATATATGGTGACTATATGCACCACTCCATGCTATTAGTCCATATCTGAGTTGACATTCAACTAAAGGCGTGGTAGATAGGCTTCAACTGTTCAATATTTACCATAGTTTTGAAGTGCCTGAATAAGTAGAGCAAACTACATAATTTTCCTGCTAGTTTTTTGATATGGTGAATCCCAAAATCTCCTATTGGGCTCTACTTCTAGGTAAAATTTTCTTTCGCTATCGACTTATTCATAATCCTTTCTGTCTTTCTCGATGAAATTCCAAACCCAAACAGTAAAAAACCTTTCTCAAATTTTCAATTGAATTCATCAGATGAGTTTAGCCGAATTCACTGATAATTTGAGTATTTTTGAAGCAACTAGAATATCATGTACCCAAGTCGTAATCAACAAAACTTCTCTCCACAATATAATTGTGAATGTGCCTTCATTGTTTTTACTCCAAATTTTTTCCAACTTTCATTAAATTAAAATAAAAGATCTGTTTAGGTAGCAAACTCTGCCCTTCTTCTTAATTTCTTTGTGCAATTTTTTTGTTTTTGCAAGTGTTTCTATTGGGTGCCATTCATTCATTTGAGCTGGCGGTTGTCACTCCAAATGACTAATTGTTTATTATAGCCAACAAAAGTGGATACAAGTATTTGAATTGTATCTAACAATTCTTGAAATTGGAGCCAACGTTTTATTGAAATGAACTTTTCATTGCTGTTTAAAATCGTGCGCCTTTCGTTCGCTTTCTTAATGTTTCATAGGATTTCTATTTGTTTCAACAAATTACCAGATAGTGTTCTTTGTTCCTAATCGATTTTTTGTAATATTTTAACGCATAGTAGTATTCGCTTGATTCGGGACTGGTGAGAGAGAAAAGGTAATTTGAATATAGGTATAAATACAAATTCTCCAACATTCTAAGCACTCTTACGACTGGCTTGATACCCCTGCTTTGGACCAGTTTTGAGATTTCTTATTTTTCCACGACCTTTCCTCAATAACATATTTTCTAAAATAATGTTAAAGTCATTTTGGTTTCGATTTTATCCAAAATGAAATTTGATTATTGAAAACAATCCAGCCTTTTGCATATTTTCCTATACTATAGATGGGTCTGTCGCCGGAGTTATCGTAGTGCCAGTTAACAAAACCGATTCGAAATCAATTGCATATTGTGGCCGGGTCTGCACTGATGAGCGCATGAACCGTGAAACTAGTATGTAGATAGATGTTTTTGGTTGTTAAAGGAAGTATTGTAGAGTATTTCAGGTGTTGAATTAGCGGGAATTCGGTCGAAATTTCGAAACTTTATTGTTTCATCTTCAGGACACTGAAGTATAAACAAGAACATACATATTAAAATGCTATTATAAATGGTGATTTTGATTAAATCAAAATATAACCTTTTATAATAGCATTTTAATATGTATGTTCTTGTTTATACTTCAGTGTCCTGAAGATGAAACAATAAAGTTTCGACACGTCGACAATTTAATCATTGGTTTCGAATTCCCGCTAATTCAATACCTGAAATCATATTCAACGGTCGCCATTCCATTCAAATTGTAGAGTATATTCTTGTAGAAAAACATTGCTAGGCGTTGGGCTAGAGTGATTCGGCAATCGTATGTGGCTGTTGCATTATTTCTGGTTGACTTTGCCGACAATCCTAAAGAATAGGAAAATATGCGAAAGGCTGGATTATTTTCAATAATCAAATTTCATTATGGAATGTATTGCCTTTCGTCAAGTACTCACAAATCCACATGAGAAATATTTAAATATTTTTCATGATGCAATTCAATTTAATCATTAATTTCTCTCAAAGGATTGTTCCCCACTTCAACAATTTGAGATTGATTTTTATCTGTTACATTTTTGGAACGACACCACCAAAAGTTTGGAATATGAATGTGTTAGTCTTATTCAAGTTTCGAGAGTCATTCCATTCAAACGCATAGACTCAAATTTGAATAGTCCTGTATACCATATCATCGTCAGAAAAAGATAATGCAACATCTTTATTTGCGAAACTGATTGAATTTCACGAGTTGGATTGTTATAAGACTCTACATATTTTCTTCGCAAGAGCAAGTAATTTCAATATTTTTCATCATTTGGACTATGAACCGAAGAAAGCTCCATTTCGCCTAATGGAATTATGTCCCAAGAAATATATGTCGGATGCCGGCATTTTCACGTATAACACATTCCGCTCTTTATCTCCATTACGTTTCCGCTTCCAAAGTACCCTTTCCCTGGGGCATCTATCACAATCATTTACCGCCTAAATCTTATATATTTCTGATTTCTGGCAATTTTCTCCTTTCTTGCTCCCCTATCCACCATGATTCACTTGTCTGCCTGATGATTTCAATCGTTAAAGGTGGAACGAGTGCTGGGAAAATATAGGAGGGAAGATCATATTAGCTCAGAAATTCGGAACATATGGAAAGCATACCTCTTGTATTTGAAGACAGTTTCAGTTGGGTCTTTTGAAGAACTGTCGATTTCATAATCCAAAATATCATTTTGAATATCGATTTCTTCATGAAGAAACTGATATTTCACTGAAATCTAAGAACGGTCAATGAACTAATAAGCAAATTTCTCACTGACACCATTTTTAAGAAGTTTGTAATAGTTTAATAATTACCTATCTACTTCAATGACAGAGTGAAGAAGAATCTAGGTAAGCGTATTTTGGGTTGAACTATTATTGTTTAGAATGGTAAACAAATAACAACGGATTCCAAATATTTGTCAACACTAAACAATTATTGAAGAGAGTAATTTTTTGAATTTAAAATGTGTTGTAGGAAGAACCCTACAGTTTCCGCTTGCCAGTGAACGATATGAGATGAAAAAGAAAAATTTTTGACCCAATAAATTGTAGAGGAAATTTGCCCGACGTCTCTGGCGGAGGTGGCCGCCACGAATTTATCGAGAAGACGGGGTGGTTCGCCGAAGATCATCTCTGCGGCGATGGCTGTGTCCGATTGCATGAACTTGACGGAGGCCTTTAGCTGATGGTGGGGACGTTCAACCATACCGTTGGCTGCAGGTTGGTAGGCTTCAGGTGGTCGGTACCTATCAGTCGGTTCAGACATCGAAACAGGTGCGATTAGAAATTGTCTACCCTGGTACGTGTTCAGGCGAAGAGGAACGCCGTAGCGCGCAACCCAGTTTGTGTAGAATACTCTGGCTATAGTCTCTGCTTCCTAGTTCTGGAGGGGTATTGCGTCTGGCCACCACGAGAAGCAATCGACGCAGGTAAGACAATAACTGTATCTCTGAGTACGGCATGAAAATGAGGTCGATGTGGACATGCTCGAACCGTCTAGATGATGCTGTAAAATCTCCAATTGGGTTCGAGACCTGTGTCTGAATATTCCAAGAAGCATGAGGCAACACCGGTGTCTCGTCTATACCGTAGGAGTGTCGTAGATGGTATTACAACACTTGTAGTACCGCGTTCTACCTTAAGCTGGACAGGTTGTCAGCAAATGCATTATGGTCTCAGCTGCCCCACGTCACGCCCTGTCAGAGGCCTCTATATCCATCAAGCTACTACGGACGATGAGGATGTTGAAGACACCATCTGGCAGGTCATTATGAATCTGTCGGTTTCCGACTTCAGCTCACTTGAACTGAAAAACGCGAAGGTCAGGTTCCTGGATAAGCCAATGTCTTCAATGTTCTTGAAGAAGACTCCATGCATTACGTAGCTGTAGAGGTCTCTCACTTTTCGCAGCTTTGACGAGGGATTTTTGCTGAACGGATCCCAACTTGGCCCAACTCGGTGACTAGAGTTTGGGTTATTTCATCATCATCATCAGGCCTTTCTCCCACAACACGCTCTGCATTTAGTTTCAGGGACCTCTATACTCATTACGCGACTACGGTAGGCGAGGGTGTTGAAGACACTCTCCAGGCAGGCCATTATGAATACCTCGGTTTCCGACTTTAGCCCACTTTTACCTGAGAAATGATAATATTCAATAGCCTTATAGTATCCGTCTACGAATGGAGCTGCGACTCACAATAAAGTAATTCGCAGCGCCATCCGCCAACAGATCAAGTAACCCTCCTGGTAGCACTGTCTACAGGCAGAGACCAAAAGTACATAAAACGAACAAAGTTCGAGAGTGTTTATAGGAGAGCTCAATTCTAGGAAACAAATATTTTGTAAAACCGAAAAGTGCCTGTCTCTCCACACAATTCCACAAAGTGGATATTAAGGCAAATATCTGACAGAAATATTTGTGGAACAAGACGACTACATGGTCGTCTGACCTATCCTTGCACTGATGAGAGGAAAATAACCTCGAAACATGCATGTATGCAGGTGGTCATTTCCAACAAAATGAAGGATTAATGTTCAATGGATTTATAACAAGCAGCACTTTCAATTATGTGTCTGTGAGGAACGTTGCACAAATAGAAGACAGATATAATTCAATATCCGTAGGGGGAAGTAGTTGTTTTCTGTCAGATATTTGCCTCAATATCCATTTTGTGGAATTGTGTGGAGAGACAGGCACTTTTCTTGATACTTGATCTAAAAAACATTTAATTTGTCAATATGTAGAGGTTTCTGAGATATTAACGAAAAATTGAAAGTATGTCCTGAGGAACCATCTGGTAAAGTTATCATTTCTCATATTCCATAAGCGCGGAATACTAGTTCGTTATAATATATCGGGATAATTTATATCCTCCTGATCATATTTTAATGTTAGAAAAATTGAACACATGGTGCGCGGGTGAGTCTGATTTGGACCGTCAAACTCCTCATTTTAATTCATATGTGAATTGATTATGAAAATCCTGAAACGAATGAAATATTATTTGACCCCAAAGTAGTTCTTCAAAAGATTCAGTTTATTTGGTACACGTGTGTTCTAGAAAAAAAAACAAGCTTATATTTCTTCTCAGACTCAACATCTTGTCTCAATTGGGTTGGACTTTACTTTGAAATAATGTTACGAATGAAAATGAGTAGTTCAAAGATCCGATCAAGTAACACAACCTAGATGAGTAATACTCAAATAGAACTGAAGGTAACATCTTTTCATAATGTTATACCTCAAATCATGACATTATTGCCATGTCGCAATTTTTTAAGGATACCTACAATAAGCACGTCAGCTAGATTTTGATATCTGTCTATTCCTGGAAATGAAAACCCAAAAATACTGTCTTGGATGAAATATATAGCAATCAGAAGGCAATTGAAATGTTCATTGCAGCTTGTTGGGAGCATGCAAAAACGATAGTATTTCCATCGCCGAACGGAGATTCTTCGTTGTCGCCGATATAGTCTGGTCAGTATGAAAACGCTTCATTTGAAAGCGTTTGTTTTCGTCTTTGGCTTATTAAAGTGTTTTTTTTTTGTGAATAAAGGGCAAATTCTGAGTTAATTTGTGTTAAACTATCGTTAGTTTTTATTATTAAACAAGGGTGAAGCATTGTGAAATGTGTAAAAGACCATTTGAAGCTGGAACTCATAATGTCATTTCATAGGTAAGCTACCAGTGTCGTAACTATCAAGAAAAGAAAACCAAATTAAGAAAAAACATGTCAATTAGAGCATCGGCAGTTCTCAAAATCGTGTGGAGATTATTCCATTATAATTTCAGGTTTTCATTCCACATTGGTTTTCCATTATTTCTATTGTATGTAACCTCAATATTTCTTTCAACAACGCACGACACTGACGTTGGGGGAAGATGTTCCTTGCACACAAATTTTAATGGGTGTGCGACGAGTTACTTATCTTCGACATTTTATCTTTCTAACAATAATATACATGAAAAAGATGCAGAGAGAAATACTGTTCAAGTTTCATTCGAACAGTTTTTCAATAACTCTCATATTAACTGATATTGACTGACTGTATAATAATCCTATACATACATTGATCGGAATATAGAAGGAAAACAAAACAGATCAAATATTTTCAAAACAGATGTGTTTTGAAAATATAGTTTTTGCATTTTTTGCACCTTGTATATAGAAAAACAAGATATACATGTATATTATGTTTATGCTAATCTGTATAAAACGCAGTGTCATTACTTAGTTAGTTACGAGTTGTTGAGAAAACTGTCAATAAATACGATTTGATGAAAAAAAGCAATATTATTTTCAACAGACAATTTTTCGATATTGAACAATAATTGTTATATAAGAAATGAAACTTTCCTTTTCATATCTTCATCTTTTTTTTATGCATCCGAAATATAATATGGAAGAATAAACTGTAGAGGCTGTTATAATTTATCCGTGGTTGAAAATGAACGGAATGAGATAGTGCAATTCAGTCTGACTAGATTAGACGTTTCTGAAGTTTTCCTAAGTTTCATGGCATTGGGGAATTGAGATTTATCTGTCGTGGAACTAAGAGGAGATCCCGGCATAACCCATTCATTACAATTACGTTTAACTTGAGTTTGACATTTTTGGGGGTGATTCATCATCCACTTTTTTCACTGTCCCGAAATTGCTTTCAGCTGGAGTTGACATATACAGATTTCAGTCTTTGAGTGACAAATACAAATGTACTGTGTTGATGAATGAGTTAACTTAGGCAATGCTCTCTCTGAGAGGATTGAAAAAAGAGAGTTGTGCAGAAGAAAGTGTGCATGTAAATACACAAAACAAAAAAAATTTAAAGTGGTATACTATTGCCAGAAATAGTTTGAGAATTTTTTGTGAGTATAAATAACTAAATAATATTATATATTCTGATTACAATACTCGTCGTTGCCTGATGGATAAGAATAAATGATCTTGGATTCGAAATGGTATGTGGTAAAAATGTGTCACGTTATAACTGATTTCAACTTTGTTTTCCCCTTGTCGTTTCACATATAGTTAACCAAGACAATGCATATGTCTGAGTGACTGAACTTTTTTTTTTGTAACGAACACATGCAGGGTAGATGCCACGATGATCTGAGTCGATATGTATATGGAAAACTACAGGGAGTATTGTTCTGGATGACACTTTGGCATTTGTTTCTTATCGATTCTTCCAAAAAAGCCTACTATTGATTCAGATATCTCTGACAACCACACGAAAATTTTAGTTTTTTCAAGTTTCTACAAAAACCTCCGATCAAATAAAACACGCTAGATGAACTCGCCGAACACGCATTAAAATTTGTGTGTAAGGAACATCATCCCCCAACAGCAGCGTTGTTACCAGAAATATTGAGGTTCAATAAAATTGAAATAATGGGAACCCAATATGGAATGGAAACCTGAAATTATGATGGAATAATCTCTACAGGATTTTGAGAACAGCCGATGCTCTAATTGACATGTTTTTTCATATTTCATTAATTTTTCTCTTTTCCAATTTGGTTTCCCTCTCTCGATATTTACGACACTGGTAGCTTACCTATGGAATGACATATTTCGATTTCCAGCTTCAAATGGTCTTTTACACATTTCACAATGCTTCACCATTGCTTAATAATAAAAACTAACGATATAGTTTAACACAAGTTAACTCAGAATTTACCCTTTATTCACGAAAAAACACTCCAATAAGCCAAAGACGAAAACAAACAGAGAGGTTTTGTTGTTGTTCTATCACATTTCAAATTTGATATTTCGAATGCAGCGTTGCCGTACTAACCATACTATATCGACAACGAAGAATCTCCGTTCGACGAAGTGAATACTATCGTTTATACGTGCTCTCAACAAGCTCCAATGAACGTTTAAACTGTTTCCTTATTGCTATATATTTCATCCAAGACAGTATTTTTTGGTTTTCGTTGCCGACAGATATCAAAATCTAACTGACGTGCTTATTGTATCCTTAAAAAATTGCGACATGGCAATAATGTCATGACTTGAGGGATAACATTATGAAAAGATGTTACCTTCAGTCTTCAGTTCTATTCAGTCTTTTTTGGGGTCCACTATCCAATATTGTTCATTTCACTGCATTCTTAAATTGCTATAATCTGCACATTTTCCTTTCAAACAAAACTTACTTATATCTACAACAGTTCTAGTCTACAAGAAGGTTTTGATATCCTACCAAACTTTGTTTAGTAGTAACCGCAAACTGAAAAATGTATTCCAAACAGTAACCAAGTATGATTCAAACATTCTACCAAAGAAACATAATTTGTCGAAACCCATCTTTCAATTCCAATACTGAAAAAATAATTGCGTATTTTATTTTAGATCCATCATCATTTAACATTGGGATACTATAATACTCTTTCACTATTGCATTGTTCATATCTTTTGGATCTAACCAACCACAACCTTATATTTTTGTTTGGTTTCGCAACCATGACTGTTCTGTTGACCCGTTCTGTTGGTTCTAAATTCTTTTTTATAATGCTCATATTTTTAAACTAATTTAATTCAGATTTAACGTTGTATCTCAAATTTATGGAAATCTTATAGAGTGGTTTGCTTGTTGGCACATTTCCTGGGATTTTGATTTTGTTAGTTTCAGAAAATGTTCTCCAATACCATCAAAATTATCTTTGTATTTTTCAAATATTTTATTATCCAATTCACAAAATTAACATTCCTATAATTATTTAATTGTGTTCATGTATCAAAGATAACCCAAAAATCGGTTTGAAAGAAAATTTTCCTTATAAACTTTGAAAGAAAAATTTCATCTATATCCATTACAAGCTATACTGCTTATACTTAGTTAATTCTCTCATTAAATCTCTCCATAACGTTGAAATAACAATATCCCCCAATGGCCACGCGAATTTCGTTAATTTTGTACATCGGAGGAAAGTGACATTTTGACAAGTTTTCAAAGGATTTGCCATCTGCTGGAGAGCCACATCTGAAACACCTTCCGGGATAAATTTGTTTCTGGACACGCTGTTGCTGTTGATATATTCGCAACCATTGCCTCCTCATTGCTTCTACAGGATGAGTCAGAATAAGACCGACAAACTTCGTACACAGATTTCTTATCTCATTTTGAGGTGAAAAGTTTTTATCAATGTATATCCTGAAATAGGCAAAAAAATATAAGGTTCACAAATTTTTCTTCAAAGGTCCCTAAAAAAATTTTAAGTTAATATAGTGATCTAGGCTTATCATGTGATAATTAAAAGTTATAGAGTTTTAGGAAACAAATATTTCGAAAAACCGAAAAGTGCCTGTCTCTCCACACAATTCCACAAAGTGGATATTAAGGCAAATATCTGACAGAAAACAACTACTTCAGAAATATTTGTGGAACAAGACGACTACATGGTCGTCTGACCTATCCTTGCACTGATGAGAGGAAAATAACCTCGAAACATGCATGTATGCAGGTGGTCATTTCCAACAAAAATGAAGGATTGATGTTCAATGGCTTTATAACAAGTGGCACTTGCAATTATGTGTCCGTGAGGAACTTTGCACAAATAGAAGACATATATAATTCAATATCCGTAGGGGGAAGTAGTTGTTTTCTGTCAGATATTTGCCTCAATATCCATCTTGTGGAATTGTGGAATTGTGTGGAGAGACATGCACTTTTCTTGATACTTGATCTAAAAAACATTTAATTTGTCAATATGTAGAGGTTTCTGAGATATTAACGAAAAATTGAAAGTATGTCCTGAGGAACCATCTGGTAAAGATATCATTTCTCATATGCCATAAGCGCGGAATACTAGTTCGTTATAATATATCGGGATAATTTATATCCTCCTGATCATATTTTAATGTTAGAAGAATTGAACACATGGTGCGCGGGTGAGTCTGATTTGGACCGTCAAACTCCTCATTTTAATTCATATGTGAATTGATTATGAAAATCCTGAAACGAATAAAATATTATTTGACACGTGTGTTCTAGAAAAAAAACAAGCTTATATTTCTTCTCAGACTCAACATCTTGTCTCAATTTGGTTGGACTTTACTTTGAAATAATGTTAGGAATAAAAATGAGTAGTTCAAAGATGCCATGTTTTAATTTTTCCCAACATTAAAAAATATTCAGGAAGATGACAACTACTCTGATATAACAATTGGATGCTTCCTCAGGATATACTTTCTGTCAGTAAATATCTCAGAAACCTCTACATTTAGGCACATGAAATGTATGACTTTTAGGTCAAGTATCGATGAGCCTAGCTGATGTCAAATACTCATTCGTCTAAAGAAACAATGATGGAAAATATGGCAACAGACCACAATAACTAAGCCACTGTTTTAAAGAAATCAAACACTAACTTCAAATCATCACATTGATAAACCTATATTAGTGTATCATGTTCAATTCTTTTCCTTCAGGAATTTTGAAAAAAAAACATTTTTTCGGACCTCTGATACCCTGTATCTTAGGGGGGTGCACGGAAAAAAATATTTGGAGTTTTCTTCCCCAATTGTTCAAAACTTTTAAACAAATTGTATTTGAAATGGTTACAGAAACAATTTTGTGTAGAAATTTCGCAAACTATTGTTCATCCTAATTTGTAGTAATAATATACGCACATTGTGTATATTTCTTTAAATCCATTTTTTGCATAATATTGTACAAATTTGTAAACAGCACCTTTGTGTATAAATGTTACAAAATTTTTATGTCTTTTATAAACAAGTAGATATACAATGCCGAAGCTGTGACCGAAGAGTGTCACAGAATCGGCATTGCTCCACACGATGAATCTCTCGATGGCCGCGTCCATCGAGTTCTTGCCGTTGGTGGAGGGTTGGTGCTGAAGAAGATGACGTGTTCGCCGAAGAGTTCCGGGGTGGGGGGCTTCAAAACGTTTCACCCTAAGTGGCGCGCGTCTATTCTGCAAAAAAATATGGCGGCGATGCAGCGGAAGGCAAAAAAACATGGCGCGATGGAGCGGAACGCAAAAAACATGGCGGCGATGGAGCGGAAGGCAAAAAAACATGGCGCAATGGAGCGGAACGCAAAAAACATGGCGGCGATAAGGCGGAAGGCAAAAAAACATGGCGCGATGGCGGAAGTTATGAAAAAACTTTCCCTCACGTGATTCGCTGAGAGCAATTGGCTGGAAGAGAAAAAAACATGGACGCCACCTTAATTGACAAAACAAAAAAATTAAATATGAAAAATATCTACTGTCTTAGAACACACAACAGAAAATTATGATGGACAACTTATTATTAATTCACTCGCTCTCGAATGAAATTCCAAAAGAAAAAAAATACGTCTCCGCGCGCTGTAGTCGTAAACAGCGATAAGCCACATCTGGTGTTTACTCTCTCTCCAATGAAATTCTAAGAAATACGATTTGGCCTTGGACTTGTTTACTGTCTGCTCTCTCAAGTTGAACGAAATTCTCAGTAAACACGACGATGATCCATTTTTGACCTTGAATTTGTTTTTCAGATTTAATCGCACATCCGGTATCTGTTTACGCTGCTCGAGCTAAATTGACCTTGGAGTTGTTTACTGTCTCAGATGTTTGTTTTCCAGGAAGAGATAAGAGAGTCGAGTTTGAAGCCAAATTGATCGATTCAAGGCATTTTAAATGTCTCACTCTAACCCATGACATTGTATGTCTGTCTTTGTCTCTGTTTGCATTTATTGAAATGAATAACGTCAGTTCGAGAAAAATACATTTATTTTTCACATAAAAAATTACACTTCAGTGCCAGTGGCGTATTATGAAGATACATTATCATTATCGATTAAAAAATATTTTTGATGCATGGATTTAATAAATCTATATATGGATTCGGATATTTGAACACTCAGAACCATTGACACGAAAAACATAAACCAATCATGCAGTGTTGGCGGCGGCGGCAGCTCACATTTGGAATCCTTACTTTCTCGATCAGCAGCAGCAGCAGGAGCTTGCATCTTGACGTCCACGGGTTGGGTAGTTGGGTGAGGCGTCGACGAAGACGACGATGGTCTCGAAGTGCTGCTGCTAGAGGGGCAAGACATCTTCAGCGGAAACCACTGCGTATCGCTATAGGTGAGATTTGTATAAATCTTCCGCAGTCTGTACGATGAGGTGTTCATCGGGATTTCGGCTCTCAACACAGGCAAATATCCATCAATGGCTAGCGCCTGAGTCATTTTCGTCCAATTCGAAGTACTCGAATCATCTTCGTGCAAATACGATACCAATACCTCACCGTACTCATACGGCGGGCTAATATACAGTACGTTCGACAGAGAAGAATTATATAATTTGTTATCATCGTGACAACAACTCAATGTACATGACTCGTATTTCTTTCAGTCTCTCTCTCTCTCTCTCATTCATTCGATCCGCAAAATAAATCGAGAAAAATTGGTTTTATACATCTATTAATACATAATAATAATAATAATACAATATGAATAATAATACAATATGAATAATAATATTTCGTGTGTGTTTTTCGGCTAGTCTTGGTGTGGCTGACGTCATGGACTCGGTACTGGCGGCGACGGCGGCGGAACGTGGTGGATCGGTGAATGCTGCTGCTGCTGCCCCATCCATTTACCATCGTTAATTTGCATATTTTGGAAGCGTTCGAAAATACACAGCTTGTGCTAGTACTCTGCTATGTGCGCCTTGAGCTCGCGCAAATTTTGCAAGTGCCGATTGATAGGAGTGTTGTGGTCGTCATCGTCGTCGTGATCGCCGTGGGGCCCCACCATATCAGGTGTGACGATATCCATTGCCAGATATCGAAACAGTGTCTCACGGCACAATGCACTTCTATTTCTCCGGATGCTATATGATTCAAACAGAGCGGGCTTTGCTTCTCGAGTGTCGGTGGGGGCGTTGTGACGACTGTACTTGTAGTAGCCGCAATATCGACGATGTGTGGTCTCTTAGGCAGATCGAGCACACACTTCAGCAAAAAATCGAATTTTTGATTACCCTTCACGTAAACCACATCAGCCTCGATGATGGGGCGCAGCACTTCCTGGATCTCGTTGAATTCGACATAGTCATCAGAGTATGGAATGCCGTGGATATTTCTCTCCAAATATCGTACTTGCCGTTTATCTGCTTCGCTCAGGTCATGGAATGGCACTACGGCTTTGAATAAAAAGTGGTTTGTGCGATGCCCGTCGGTGATGGCAAGCTCTTTGGGTTGGAATTCACTGCCCACAGTGAAACCCTGAATGTCACAGGCTACGAGTTTCATCTTGTTGCGTTTTTGTTTGTTTGATGATTGTTGAACTGATTCACTGCTTTGATTAACTGAGAGACACACACTCGGAGAGAGAGAGAGCGAGATTGATAAACACCGACTGAACAACTGAACGTTTGGCTCACAACTGACGCTCTCGACCTGTCGACGCCTGCATTACATGCATACACACAAACAAAGAGTGGATTCCCCCACTACTTACTGTTACTACTGTATGACACTATTATTTTTATGACAGACGGCGTACAATCTCGCTCAAGGGCAAGTGAATTGAGAGAAGCAGGCTATATTCGATAAATAAAAGCGTAGACGTTTTTTTGCATGCCACAGTCGCATCACATGAGCATCAACAAGTTCGGTCAAACTTCGTCAGCTCGCCGTGCACGGAAGCAACAGCCCTACCATTTTCCTGGCGTTATACTGAACTAGACGACAAATGGGGACATTGATGCTGAACATGTGAAAATATGTAATGTGGAAACGCCAAGTGCACTCAATGATGTTGCCAACAAAAAATACGTTGATGACGTCATACAGAAGCTCAAAGATGACGTCATACACAAACTCAAAGACGAGCTGGACACCACCAAAAACAATCTAACAGCCTTGGATATTCGAGTGATGAAATTCATGTCACTTTCGATGAAAAAGCATGAAAATACCAAGAAACGCTTGGATAAATTGGCACTGGATATTGTTGATATTCCAGCCTCTTAAGTAGAAGGTGTAACGCCCAGTGCAGTTAGTGTATTGACTCCGCCATTAGCGAAATGACCTACAAATGGCTGGACATTTTGCCGGACATTGCCAAAAACTACAACCAGCGCAAACATCGAACGATCGGCATGAAACCGTGTGACGTCACCAAAGACAATGAAAAACAGGTGTATAAGTCAACGTATGATTATGCCGAACGTGCTGGTCGAAAAAAATTCAAAATCGGCGATTTCGTGAGAATTAGCAAGGCCAAGCATGTTTTCGAAAAAGGGTATACGCCTAATTGGACTACGGAACTATTCAAAGTTGTCAAATTGAAAATCACCCAACCAATCACGTATTTGTTGGAGGACTTGGAAGGGCGACCAATCAGCGGCGCGTTCTACGAACAAGAACTACAGAAAACAAAAAATCCCGAAGTCTATCTAGTGGAAAAAATCATCAGGCGTAAGGGTCGTAAAGTACTTGTGAAATGGCTGGGGTTCGATAGTACGCACAATAGTTGGATTGATGCGACAAATCACATGTAATTCAATGGAAAATTGGCACAATCTCAACTGGAAGAGGGGGCCTTTCATCGTCGTCGTCTCTCAGCTCTCGACGATGTAGAAACTCGAGCCGGTGTATGGGGGGAGGGTGGGGGGTGATTGCGGCGGCGGCAGCGGAGAAATAAACCGATGCCAAACGGTGCAGAGAGATTAGTCAGTCAACATGTTTGGTGCAGTGAACAACGTCGTTGACGAGTCTTCTGAAGAGTCCTCTGGTTACGAGTCGGCGGCGTCAGCTTCATCTTCATCATCGGAACGAGAGTGGGCAGATCGAATGGCAGATTTAGATCGAATATGTGACATGTACAAGGAGGCCATCAAAGCGGAACGTTTCTTCGCGTGCAACGCCACCTACGAGTTTCGCAACACCGACGTTTTGAGCTTGCAATGCGGCACAAGTTTTGCTCGGAGTTTCGTGCCTGCAGTGAAACTCGTGTGCAAAGTCCAATACACCATATGCTCCAGCCTGTCCTTCAGCATGTTTGAATGGGACCAATTCGTGGGGGCCATTAATCAGTTGCTTTACACTAGCCGAAATGGCCCGAATGCAGCAGCAGCAGCCAAGATTATCCGAATCAAACTCGACTGGGACGATGTTATGGATTTAGAATTACACACGTATGCAGAGAGTCAACAAGTGCGAGTTTCCAAGAATGACACCTACTTCTACCTGACGGAAGCGGATGTTCAAGAAATCCTACATCTAGATGCTACTGTGATGGCGACAAGATTTGAATATCTATTGAATATGAACTTTAGTCAATATCATCACGATTTATTAAGCAGTGCAAAAACTCTAGCTAAAAACAATGGTTTGTCATTTGATGAGGCAATAAACTTGTGTACTATATCATCAAAAGATGATAAACATCTATGTTTTCGTGAATAACTATGCTATTTGCCGGATAAAGTAATGTTTGATTACGAAACGAAATAAATGTATATATTGAGAGCAGAGTTGGCGTTTTAATTCAGTATGCAGTGTGCAGTGTGTCTGTGTGTATGCCGAGAAAGAGATGCAGCAGTACGAAACAAGACTCGACTCGTATTGAAGTTGGACTTCGACATTTCCTGCAAGTAAGTTAGCCGAAGCAGGCTTTACGTATACCGGTTCGGAAGATGTAGTTGCATGTCTTTCGTGTCAAGTAGAAGGGTTCAGATGGCTGCCCAATGACGATCCTATGGCTGACCATCGTCGATGGAGCCCCCATTGTGATTTCGTTCGTAGTTATTACTCTGAGCGGCACAGACACAGACCGACGACAGATGGCGCTGATGTCCCTCCAGAACCAAGAGTGTCAGATGTCATTAGCAGAGTGACAGATGACACATGGATGACACCGCCACCACCACCACCACCGACAGATGGCGCTGATGTTGCTCCAGAAGAACGACAAGTGAAAGGTGACATGAGCAGCAAAGTGACCACAGATGTCATAAACATAGACTCACAGAACACGGTGATTATGTGTCGTGTATGTCTTGTGAATGAACTAAATGTATTGTTTATGCCATGTAGACACTTGGCGTGCTGCTCACAGTGCGCCATCAGGTGCGACACATGCGTAGTTTGTAGATCACCCATTAATACGTTTATGAAAATATATATATCTTAGAATATTTTTGATTTTTTAATTTTGCTACTCGAAAATACCCTTCCCCATTTTTTTGCTTCAAAAAACATGCCAATTTTTATGTAAAAAAGTATCACATTTTTGATTGAATTATTCTTCCAATTTTTGGTGCAAAAACGTGCTCTTTTTTTATGCAAATAAGTGACACTTTTTTAGATAAAAAAAACATCCAAAATTGATATGGTGGAAGGATTTCAATGAAGCATTTTCAGTGAATTTGGAGTCACTCAGCATTCACTCAGCTTTCACTCAGCTTTCACTTAGCATTCACTCAGCTTTTTCCACTATGTCAATTTTCGGTCATTTTTTTATAAAAAAAATTGTCATTTTCCCATAAGAATACATGTATTTTTGAATGAAAAAAAGTGACACCTCTATTGACAAAAAAAGCTGAGTGAAGCATTTTCAGTGAAAGCTGAAGGGCTGAGTGAATCACTCAGCTTTCACTCAGCTTTTTCCACCATGTCAATAAAAGTGTTACTTTTTTTCATGAAAAAGTGACACTTTTTTGCATGAAAAAAGTGACACTTTTTCGTATAAAAAAATTATACTTTTTTGCGCAAAAAAGTAACCCTTTTTTGATGCAAAAGTGATCTCTAAAAATATGTGGGATTTTGAATGGGAGATTGGAAGGGTGAAAAAAATATAATAATATCCAGACACGGATTACATATTGATTTTATTCAATCATTAATATAAAACATAATCGACTATTATTTGATTAATAATATATGTAGTGTGTATGGAAAGAAACAAGCAAGAGCACAATTTCTTGAATTTTCATATAACATTTTTCTTGAAATTTTGTGTGTGTGTGTTTGGCAATCTCATTCATCGAATTCTGAATCCTCATCCCCTGAGCCTATGAAGCGTTTATATGTGAGATCTAATCCGTAGGGCTCACCACCACCACGCAGATGTAGGTCACAGTAGCATTGACTGCTCGTTTTCAAAGTGAACAGTACTTCATCAAATCTGTTGTGACATCAAAATTTGTCACATTGATATATATTGTCCATGTGCTTTACACCGAACACCATATGTTGATGGTCTCTGATGCTGTGAACGGGATGGTTTTGCATAGCCCTTCTGAATGCTTTATAACAAGTGCGGCAAAATCGTAAATTATATTTTGGAATACGATATGCATTCGCCCACACACAGTATTGGTCTTCGTGCAAATGACCCTCCCAGTCTTGATTTTTGAGAGCTTCACACCTATCTTCAAAGCTGATTTCTCTCGTGTACTCTAAGTGACTCAAATCATTGAAATTTCGTTTGAAGCTCTGAGCCTGCTTATAGATTTGTACCCATTTTTCATCGGCAAACATTTTCAAAATTCGATCAGTGAGCGTCCATGGTAGAGGTGAGGCCTCGATGAATTCAACTATTGATGATGTACATCTGACTACTTGCAAACAGCATAAATTTTTCAAAGTGTCTACCATGGTGGTGGTGTGTGTGTGTGCGTGTATGGGTATGTACTCTCTGAAAAAACATTAAAATTCTATTAGATATCTAACTGACTGTAATGACCCCACGGCAGAGTGTCATGAGAGCCGACAATCAAACAGCGGTTGTCGTCGTGGGGGTTGAGAGGGATCTTTGTTTGCTCTACACTAAAAACTTTGTGTGAAAAGGATCGAATACAGCGTTGGGAAGTTATTTTCTTCACATTGATTTTCAGGCATTCCCCATAATCTTCAAAAGTTATGTGATTTTCGACAACGCTGTATTTGACCCCTTTGGATTTTTCACGGTTTTTCCACCTTGTATCTTATAGGTGTACAACTTTGATCGAAGCCCCACGAAATCTGTCATGATACGACCATTGGCTTCGTCCTTCATCAAGCCGGGTACTTTTTTATTTTCGAGGGGGATGTCAAATGGGTTGTCGCTTGGGTAGTCGCTCGTATCGAATTTTTCAATGTGACTGCTAATCAAATCCCGAAAAATATAATCGCACTTAATTTCATAAATGAGCGAATCAGTATCCGTATACATCAATTTGCACTGATCGTGCGTGAACTTTTCCATCATGAAGTCGTAATGGAAATCGTACACGCTTACCTTGGAAATATCGAGAATCGACATTCCTATGTACAAGGACTTATTGAATAACAAATCCGTCTTTGCCATCTCGATAGCAACGAGGCTCTCGTCGAAAATGGTGCGACTCCTGAAATTTGGACTAGCAATTAGATTTTTTGCGCCATATCGTCCCCCCACTTGGAGACCATTTTCACCACACGGTGCTTCCGTATGTTTTCCATGGTTTTCCCGAACACTGCGTTATTGGCTAGTTTGTAGTTATTTTTGCCAAAAGTGGTTTTTGCTTGAGAGCGTAATTTCGTATTTAATTCAATGTAAAGACGCAGCCACGCCGACTGATTGAATTGCAACACCTTGTGGATTTTCCTGAGTATAAGGCCGTATTTGAGTGCTTGTTTCAACACCCTGTAGTGCACAACATAATTTTCCTTGTTGTACAGCGTGGTCATCAATTTTGGTAATTTCGAGCCTGGCGGTGTACGGTGCTCGGCACACAAGGGTAAATCTTTGTGTTTGTCATGCAGATGTTCGGGGTACTCCAAATCGACTTCGAGAATGTATCCGATGGGCGAGGTGTCCGACACTTCCGACACATCGAAATTGGCTGCATTTTCGAGCCATTTAAAGCCATCGTACGGAAGATATTCCATCATGGCCCAACCGTACAGATTATTCACGTCGAGATATAGCAAATAGGTCGACGGTTTGGAGGCGTCATACCTTTCACCAATGTGCTTGTTATTGGCCGAGGAGAATCTGTTGCAGCACTGACTAATGCCGCCACGAATTCCTCGCTCGACAAAGAGAAGCATGTCGACGTCTTTCAGTATCTGCAATTTGCACTGGGTGTACTTCAACATACACGACCACGTATATCCCGGGAGGGTGTAATACCACGCAGGATCCAGCCCATACGTCTCGTGACCGATATGTCGAAAATTTTCGAATATATCCGCCAAGAGCAATATGTCGGTTTTCATGTATAAGTCAGAGTACTCGCCCAGTGTTGTCAAGTTGAACGACCGCCACACGTTCTGCGCATGCTCGTATTCGGCATCGGTGATGCCACAATCGTTCAACTTGTTGTAGAACTGATCGCGCGCCGGGAAATTTGGGCATTCCAATTTCTCCATCGAATCGATGAAATCGTATGGGAATACCCCTTTTCGAGTGAGTAACTCGTACTGGTCGGCATCGAAATGGGCAAATTCGCGCCTAGAAATCTTCAAGTCATGGATGGTCAGTGTTTGCACCAAATGTTCCAAGCTCATGCACATGAAGCGAAAAGAGTCAATGAATCGAAATTTAATGTCAGTGTTGCCGTCGTACTGGGTGAAAGAAATGTATTTTTCTTTGTTGACAGGCAACAAGCTGACTCGACCCCTTTTTGCTATATCTCGAATAATAAAAAGACTGTCGTATCCGGATAAATTGTGGAAAATGATTGGCACAACGAACGACTTTTTGTAGTTCAAATTGCAATGCGCATGCGCATATCCACGGAACGCTCCCGTGTAGTGATTATGATCAATTACAATTTTGTCGTCAGTTTTCCAAGGTTTTTCGCAGATGTGGCAACATGGCGCTGTCGCTCTATCTGGAGGTGAGACGATCATGGGGACAATATCCAAAGTTTTGGCTTCCACAAATTTGGCTATGGCCCCCATTCTCTCCGCAAACCAATCCATCGAGTCGAGGCCCCGATGACTATCATAAAATGACAAAGTATCGTCAAATGCACACTTGAAATAAAATCTAGCGCTGAAAGGAATGTGTTTTTGGTACTTCGTCGTATGTGAGGTGCATTCTTCGTCATTAAACTGTTCCAAAATCGATTCAAAATCCGCGTAAATTACAAAGGGCACTATTTCTTTATGTACAAAATCCCGAAATTCTACATGATCATACGAAGGAAATGAAATTTTGCTCTTGTTTAATTTTTGACAATCAACAGTATAACTGTCGAGTTTCTCCTCACTCGTAAAATAATTTAAACACCTGTCGCAAATGAATGTTTTATGTCCATTTTTACTGAGTTGGCGACTGAGTAGGTGAGATAAATCCTTTATCCAAACATAATGGAATTTTATGTCATCGCCGACGGCATCATCGGCGTCGGCGATTTCCAGTGGTGGTGCCTCGTAATCATTTAATTTCGGGTGATATTCATTTTGAATGAGGATAAGATTGACATGTTTGTCTAATTTTTGTTTCGTGAGTCGGCTCGGAACAGTAACGAAAAATGCCTCCTTGTTCGCCTGCTGCTGAATCAATTCCAAGGTGTACACATTCACAGATATGTTGTTCAATCGCTCAAATTTGGTAATTTGTTTTAATTTCATAGGAAAGTCGATTCCATCCAAGTTCAGTACATTTGAATAGTGAGGGTATGATGAAATTCTATATGGATTTTTACCCGATTCAACATGGTACAAGGCCGAAACGACGACCCAAGCGAAACACGCATCATCTTTATTTTTCAAATTAATGCAAGCTTTTTTATTCGCAATAGATTTAGGCAACTCGATGAAAGACGAACCGTTTCCCACGTCCGATTTATTCGTATTGATTTCCAAACTAACAATTTTCTGAAGACTCCAGCCACTTTCTTTGTCCGCGAATTCTGACAGTTTGTTTTGAATTTGATCGATGACATTTTCTAGGAACCACTTTTTCAAAGTTGTACCCCTATCGATAACAACGTTTTTAGTGTTGAAATATTTATAGTCGCTTATTATTTGTTCTTGATGTTAATTTTGATTTGACTCCCTCTCCCACCTCCACGTCGACGCCTGACTGTTGTTGACCTGACTTTTTGATTGAATCTCGTATAATTTTCAAGTGTCCGCATAAAGTTTGTAATTTTCTCAGAGAGCCTATGCAATCCACTGCCGCGATCGCACTATTGATCAGGCGGGCGGTGTACTTGCAATGGGCCAGCCAATGTTTGCGTTCTTCATCAGTACAACCCTTTTTGAGAATTTTTTTGGCCTTACGCAACTTGGCTACCATCTCCATACTCTGTGCAACAATAGCGTCAGATGACATGATGATGATAATGATTATTCAACAGACACACAAAATTTCAAGAAAATGTCAAATGAAAATACAAGAAACTCACTCTTTGTTTCCAACGGCGGCGGCGTCGTCAGCGTCTTCAGGCTTTAGCGATCTCAAACAGCTGCTGCAGATGATTTTGATTGGCAATTTTCTGCTCGCCCCTGTAGATGAGCATATGCTGGGACTCAGTTAATTTGTCGAGGATGGGTTTGAATACACCAGTCACTCGATTTGGCAGGAATACTTTACACTCCTCCAACTCCACTAGGATGGACTCTCCAAATTTGGTTGTTTTCGCTTCAGCGCCGAGGATCAGATGGGGTTTGTCCTTCGGTAGCTCAGACAACTTCCGCAGGTTCTTCCTGCAAGTCAACGAAATCTTGTTAATTTCGTCGAGAAGATGAGACATCTGCGAAATCATTTGAAAAATAAAAAAAAATCATACACGCTGTATTATAACTCTCACTCACTCACTCAAAATGAAAAATGATTTTTATGATTCACCCCGTGTATGAGAAATAAATATGATAAAAATTAAATATTCCAATCACACTGTATATAGCAAATGGAACTTTGAGAAGGAATTATGATAAAAAATGCAATCCACACACACTGTATGAAAAACAAAAAAAAAATATGACGTTTTGTGAGAGAGGCACTCTGTATGAGACGAAAAACAAATATGACAAATGAACTTTCTGAATTTTTTTTGAAAAAGAAACACTACAAAAAGTGAATCGAAAGAAATAGGCACACTTGAAACAATCGCGAAAAAATAAAAAAGAATATCTACTACTACTACTGACCCTTGCAAATCACGAATTAAATGGCACTCACAATAAAAACAATGCACTTGTATAGAAAAAAGCGAGAGACAGATGAGCGGCAGAGAGGCCCTTGTTGTTGCTTCGAACGCAGATAATGAAATGATTCAGGCTCGCTGTGAACGTACTCTCTGTGTCACGTGACCCACGCCGTCCACCTCCACGCCGAGTTCACGTAACCCACGCTGCAAATGTATGCAACGGTCGATCTGGGGAAAACCCAAATTGCGCAATAACAGTAAATAACTTCAAGGTCAATTTAGCTCGAGCAGCGTAAACAGATACCGGATGTGCGATTAAATCTGAAAAACAAATTCAAGGTCAAAAATGGATCATCGTCGTGTTAACTGAGAATATCGTTCAACCTGAGAGAGCAGACAGTAAACAAGTCCAAGGCCAAATCGTATTTCTTATAATTTCATTGGAGAGAGAGTAAACACCAGATGTGGCTTATCGCTGTTTACGACTACAGCGCGTGGAGACGTATTTTTTTTTTTGGAATTTCATTCGAGAGCGAGTGAATTAATAATAAGTCATCCATCATAATTTTCTGTTGTGTGTTCCAAGACTGTAGATATTTTTCATATTTATTTTTTTTGTTTTGTCATGTTTTTTGCGTTCCGCTCCATCGCGCCATGTTTTTTTGCCTTCCGCTGCATCGCCGCCATGTTTTTTGCGTTTTGCTCCATCGCCGCCATGTTGTTTGCCTTCCGCTCCATCGCCGCCCCTTCCGCTCCATCGCTGCCATGTTTTTTTCCTTCCGCTGCATCGCCGCCATGTTTTTCTGCCTTCCGCTGCATCGCCGCCATGTTTTTTTTTGCAGAAAAGATGCGCGCCACTAGGGTGAAACGTTTTCAGCACCAACCCTCCACCAACGGCAAGAACTCGATGGACGCGGCCATCGAGAGATTCACCGTGTGGAGCAATGCCGATTCTGTGACACTCTTCGGTCACAGCTTCGGCATTGTATATCTACTTAATCAACTCTGTGGACTTTATAATTCCAAAATACACAACATTGTGCAAGAAAATTGAATGCATTCGTGATATGTTGAGTATATAAATTCATTATACTCTGTTGTGTGTAAATATTTTACACAGTCGACTCAAGATTTTACCTCCAACCTCGCACATATATTTCTGAAACAAAGAGCAATCAATCAATTAATTTATAAAATATACAGTGTCTTTCAAAAGTATCGGAACGGTTTCATATATCAGAAACGGCCCTGAGAAAATTTACGAAAATTTTGATAAGGTGGTTTTTGATGATGCCCGATTAAATGGTCATATCAGCAATGTTGACAAATCAACAGTTTTCCAGATATGGAAGGTAACAATTTTCCTCAAATGGAATACCTCATTTGTTTTCATTGCAATCAATTCAGCTACGCCTCATTACGTATGTCTCCAAAAATCGGATTTTAATTTAATGCAGTTTTCGAAATATGACAACATGGATTTTTCGTTCAAAAGTCTGGGAACGTTCCAATATTTTCAATACGGTTCAAGAAAAAATCGCGAAATTTTATACAAGACGGGTTTTGATGATACCCGATTCAATGGTGATCTTGCCAAATCAACAGTTTTTCATATATTGAGGACAATCTGCTATCATTTGCTAAACAATAGCGGTCATAAAATTTCCTCATGGTAGGTATTAGTTAGCATTTGAGGCGTAATTAAAAGAGCTGACTGACATATTTTATTTTTTAAGAATTCTAAATTTGCTGGTTGTTCAAACCACATCAATTTAAAGTCTGACATGATATGAAAATTGAGTTTTTCGTTCCTTCACGTTATACCACTACTTACATCAGTTGATGGAGAAGTATTAAAAGGATACTATTACAGTTCTAAACTTGAATATAACAACAACCCTCTGTTGCAATCTGAACAAAAACTAGCAACTTCGAAATTAACTTGAAATCACAATTGCCTGCTGGTTCGACAAACCAGGTGGTGAATCTCAAAATTAGTTTAGCAAGTCAAGATAAACTTTATAATTCAGGTTGGATTTATTCATTCCGAAACTTGGCTTTTCCGTGAGTATCACATTCAATTCTTAAATATTATGGTGCTTTCATGCAGGTGTAAAGGGTGAATTCATCCTGAATAATCGAATTTAGGTATTCACCGAGTTTGTTATGAAATCAGTTCATTAATAATATCCAGAAATGTGGAATACATTGATATACCGGGTGGCTACGGAAGTATTGCCTACGGAATATCTCAGTTATTGTATGAAGTAGGTTTGTGAAATTTGGAGCGTCGATATAATGACATAAGAGCTAGAATTTGAGCATATTGACATGTCTGACCGGAAGTAACATCAACTTTCTTATTTTAAATGAAAACACTATTTTTTTTCTTTTCGCTTTATTCAGCATTCAATTCCCTTTCTAATGACATATCACAAGTTGGTATCTAACCAGAAACTAGATCAAGAGTTTCTGGTTAGATACCAACTTGTGATATGTCATTAGAAAGGGAATTGAACGCTGAATAAAGTGAAAAGAAAAAAATTGGGTTTCCATTTGAAATAAGAAAGTTGATGTTACTTCCGGTCAGACCGAAAGTTAACTTCGACATGTCAATATGCTCAAATTCTAGCTCTTATGTCATTATATCGACGCTCCAAATTTGACAAACCTACTTCATACAATAACTGAGATATTCCGTAGGCAATACTTCCGTAGCCACCCGGTATGTATGTCTAGGGCCCAATACCGGGTGATAAACATTACTACCTAACCATTGAGACTTCGTAACTCTGTTATTCATTTCAAGTTGGACATATGAAGGTTGAGTGGAAGCTCTGCTGTTTGATTACAACAAGCACTTTCACACCTATATGCCAGATGTAGTTCAGTGTCCTTTCATCCTTTGAACTATCTAGGAAAGTATTTTTTATCAGACAAGTATATCGAGTTACTGGGTCGGGATGGATTTATTTGTGTAATAACTCGCTGGGGTGTTAGACGACAATATCTTTGGTTCAATTTCAAACTTACAGAAAACAACCAGTCCTCAATCGCCCACCCTAGAAATTATTTTTTTTTATTGAAATTACATTAAAGTATATGATGTTATTCATACTTTTGCTGCCACCAGACCCAGAGTATAGTTTTGAATCTGCTCTGAGTCACCCGGATTTAGGCTTAAGGGATAGCCTAGCCAAAATGACAAACGTTATACCAAATAGCTCTACTGATTTTCGAAATTTTACCGTCATCTCGAAGGAAAAGATGTAGATTCGAAAGATTCCGCCACGGTTTTACGAATGCATGGACTATATATATATATCTATATATATATATATATATGTTCAGATAGGTTTCCGCGGTCAGATATTTGAAAACTAAAAGTTCGGGTTGAACCGCGTTACGAAATTATGCGTTATGGTTACGAAATCTTAAACACGTTCTTAGATCACCTAAACGATATCCATCACAACATGAAATTTACAATGGAGACCGAAATGAACAACTCCCTAGCTTTCCTGGACGTTCTCATTACGAAATCCAATAACTCTTTCACCCACACAGTACACAGGAAACAGACCCACACCAACCGATACCTACACGCAAACTCTCATCACCATCCAGCACAAACAAACTCCGTATTGAACTCCCTGATATACAGATCAATTCAGCTTACCGACAACCAGAATAGACCACAAGAGCTGGACAAACTGAAATCAGCCTTACTTCAGAATGGTTACAACAATTCGCTAATCGACAAGTCTATCCGCCATCAACTGACCCGTCCTCCAAAAACAAATGATCCACTAGAGAGTATCCAGCTACACAAAGCTTTCCTACCATACATCAAAGGTGTGACAGACAAAATCAGTAATATCTTGAGAAAACACGAGATAAAAACAATATTCACGGCCAACAACCAAATATCCAAATTTCTCAGATCTCCCAAGGACACAATACCAAACGATTCTCAAGGTATATATGAAATACCATGTTCAGACTGCCCGAGAAGTTATATTGGCCAGACTAACAGACGAGTAACTTCCAGAGTCTACGAACACGAACTTGCTGTGCGTCAGGCATCTTCCACTTCCGCACTTTATAAACATCGAGAAGACACAGGTCACAAAATAGACTTCAAAAACACAAAAACAATTTCCACCGAGAAAACTCTGCAAACCAGGATCATCCGAGAAGCCCTCGAGATAGAGAAGCGCCCCAATTGCCTCAACACTCGCGACGACGGACGTAGACTTCCCAATACCTGGAAGCCTCTCATTGCACGCATCAACTCATTTCCCACCAACCCAGTTCCCGCACATAGCTCACTTAGCGCCAACCAAGTTCCCGCACACAGCTCATCTAGCGCCAACTCAGTTCCCGCCCATAGTTCACCTCGCGCCAATACATTGCACACGGCCATTACAGCCACGTCCACTATAAATACAGTTCCTCAACCCACAATTCCTCACTTCTCTCGAAGGAGTAGGCAGATTGAGACCTTAGAGAGAACCAGTGACGAGGGGGAGTAGGCAGATTGAGACCCCGACGTCAAGTCACAAAAACCGAACGTAATTATACCTGAGGAGTAGGCAGATTGAGACCTCAGCGTAGAATTACGTTTCAACCATTTATAAATTTTCTTATTTTCTTTCTTTTTCAGTTCTTGAAAATGGCTCCAAAATCTGAGCCGAAACGTCGAATTTCAACAAATTCCAGACGCGGTTCAACCCGAACTTTTAGTTTTCATATATATATATATATATATATATATATATATATATATATATATATATATATACATATATATATATATAACAGACGAGTAACTTCCAGAGTCTACGAACACGAACTTGCTGTGCGTCAGGCATCTTCCACTTCCGCACTTTATAAACATCGAGAAGACACAGGTCACAAAATAGACTTCAAAAACACAAAAACAATTTCCACCGAGAAAACTCTGCAAACCAGGATCATCCGAGAAGCCCTCGAGATAGAGAAGCGCCCCAATTGCCTCGACACTCGCGACGACGGACGTAGACTTCCCAATACCTGGAAGCCTCTCATTGCACGCATCAACTCATTTCCCACCAACCCAGTTCCCGCACATAGCTCACTTAGCGCCAACCAAGTTCCCGCACACAGCTTAGACAGGCAGACATACTACTTCATATTTGGTCTGATAACAGGGACCGTGCAACTTTGAAACGCAGCAGGATTGAAATGAGAACCAAATGGAAAAACAGTGATTAGAACGTTAAGCATGGTGGTACAGTGAATGAAGTTATAGGTTCACTAGCGGGGTCAAGCGGTATTTCAAATATTCCTGTCGCTGGTCCTAATTCAAAAATATGAAGGATATGTTAATTTTTTTGTATGTGTAAATAATAGTTTCTTCAAAAAGCCATATCGAGGCATACATTGCAATACTCTGCTACGGGGAACTCATTCGAATATTTGAAGCTTTTAACACGTATTTCTCCATAAATCTGTGGAGTCAACAGCGAAATTTTGAAACAAAAATGTTTGCATGCAGATATTGAATATGTTTAATGACAACTCGTCAGACATCGACTTGGGAAGTAGGTAATAGGATTCAGGACTCCTAGTAGATGGTAGTAGAGAAACTATGTTATGTGGTTTCGTTATTCTATTTCACCTATTATCAATATGTAATGTCAATCGTAATGATACTGATATGAGTTTCGTATTAGGGTTCATTAAGACACTGGAACTCCATTACGGCACTGTTACTCCATTACGACACTGGAATATAAATATGATCATCAGAGTTTATGAATTTATTGAAAGTGACGTGATGTTAAATTTGGACATTTTAAAATCAAATAAAGAATCGATTATTGTTATTATCAACATCAATTTTATATTAAATCAATATTGAAATAGGTACCTTCTTGCCACATAGCAATAATAACTTAAATCATTTATTCTAAACATTAATCACAACATTTTCACATTTGGTGATATTTATTATTATATTAAGTGGAGGCAACTGAAGTATTACAGTGTCCAATTTATCCTGAATTCTTAGAAACACTTTCTTCTTTTCCCACTATGTTTGTGGCTATTATTTTTTGTTTCCTAAAGATGTTTCGACATATCCTGCAGCAACACTACTGGATTTCCATCCGCCATGTCTCTCTAAAGTATGCATATCAGCAACAGCATCAGCAATTATGTATAACGTGATGGATTTGGTAGTTCCAAAAATTTGGCAATATCATTTGGAATGCGCCCAAAAGTGCTTAAGCCACTGGTTGAGAATAATATTTTCCTTTTATATACAGAATGAAAAAAAAAGATAATGGACTGTGGTTTGAACGACGAAGATGATATATTTTCGAAAGGTATCCAAGCAGTCAAAACCGGCGATGTTTCCACGAGTAATAGCAAATTCTCTTTGAATATTAGTTTTCGCGTTCGGTATTGTGATGGTAATAAACGACACTTCGTCAACAACGTCATTAATTTGCAAAATTTTCAATTCTTCCCTACGGCAAGCTTCAAACACACCGACAATCAAAGATACCTACAAAAATAACATTCAGTATAGTCATGTATCAATATATTTATGTATTGAGATTTACAATAATAAATAAAATAAATACAATAAATACAATAAATACAGTAAATACAATAAATACAATCAAAAACAGATTTCATTGACGCTCTCTCAGATCTCTTGAATCATCATAGTTACAATGAATACGATCACACCTTCATTATTGGTATTTTAAATATTGATATTCTGAATGAAAGAGATGACTACCTAAACATGCTCTATGAAAAAGGATTTGTGTCGCTTATAAACACAAGTACTAGAGTAACGTCACAATCGTCATCTTGTCTAGATCATATATTCGTCAAGGGAAAAAAACAAAATTATGAAGAAACAATGCTACCTTTTGTCTTAAAATTATCTATTACAGATAATATGTAATAAGTCATGATAGCGTTAAAGAAAGAAGAATATATACGAGAAAGGCAGTCCATCAATACAATACGTAAAATTGATGAAAATAAACTAATGTTACTGAATAATGAGAGATGGGAAACTGTATTCGAAACTTTAAATGCTGAACTCGCTTTTGAATTATTCTACAAAAAGTTAAAATCATTAATGAATGAAACAAAAAATAAAAGAAAACCATGGATAACTATAGGTTTGATTAACTCCATCAAAAATCGCAACAAATTATTTCAGAAACATGTTAAATTCCCAGGTGATGAAGAACTTGAAGTAAAATACCAAAAATACAAAAACAAATTAAACAAACTACTAAAGAAAGCTAAATGCCATCACTTTAAATCAGAAATTCAAAAATATTAAGGGTCTCCCAGAAGTATGTGGAAAGCAATAAATAATTATACGAGCAATTATAGAACGGAAACAAAAACAATAAAGAATATAATTTTAGAGAATGGAACCAGGGAACAGGAAATCTCAAATAATATAAATTCCTATATCTCTAGAGTTGGCGTAAATCTGGAAGCAAAAATAAATAAACCAAACCAACACAAACAGACCTCTGAACACTACATTCACTCTATGATCTTACAACCAACAAGTGTGACTGAAGGGAAAGGCATCATTTTGAACCAAAAAAATCACAAGTCACCAGGTCCAGATGAAATAAAAAATGAAATAATCAAACTTACATCAAATTATATCTTAAGACCGCTATGCCATATATTCAACCTCTGCATGCAACAGGGCACAGTACCAAAACCCTTCAAAAAGGCACATGTAATACCTGTCTATAAAAATGGAGAATATCTTTAACATCTGTCTTTTCAAAAATATTTGAGAAAATAATTAAAAATCGCCTGATGCTATACCTAAAGAAATATAACATAATTTCCGACAGACAGTATGGGTTCAGGGAAAATCTTATTACCCAGGATGCGTTAGCACACTTAACGTCTTTAATTTATAATGCCGTAGATAATAAATTGGCCTACCTTGGTGTTTTTGTCGATCTGGCAAAGGCCTTTGACACTGTGAGCCATGAGCTCTTGTTAGATCGCCTCGTACACCTAGAAACTTTCTGGAAGGAAGAAAATAAAATGTCACGAGACCTTAAGCACTGAAGAGGATGTTTTATGTGGGGTACCGCAGGGGACAGTACTCGGGCCAATCCTTTTCATAATTTATCTCAATAAACTACTCACAAAAAAATCACCTGGGACAATAATTTCCTTTGTTGATGACACTGTTATCCTATACACCGAGAAATCTTGGGATATGGTATAGGAAAGAGTAGAAAATTACCTGAAAGATATCACACAATGGTTTAACTATAATCTATCAACTGTCAACGTTTAAAAAACTAAAATAATACCATTGACATCATACGAAAATTGCTTACCAAACTATGAAAATATTCAAATGGAATACCAGAACGTTAAATTATCGTTAAATACAAACTATTTGGGATTCATCTGGATGCATCTCTGAGATGGGACGTCCAAATAGAAAAACTAATAAATAATAAATTTTATCAATGTCGCCAAACATTATCACTTAGAAATATAAAAACTGTATACTACGCGCTAGTAAATCCACTATTAAGTTATGGTATAATGGGCTGGGGGGGAGCAAGAAAAACAATTTTGAAACCATTAGAAATAATCCAAAAGAGGATTCTGAAAATTATGACTTTCAAACCCACACGATATCCTTCCAGTACGTTATTCAATGAGTTGAAGATATTTGATATTAGACAAATTTAGGCCAAAACTATATTAACATTTACATACCAGAAAGAAATTTATAAAAAAAAATTGAACACGTTCACCAAACAAGATCGAACAGTGTTACCCAAATGATACTGCCTATAGTAAATAATTCTATATCTATAATTCTAAATCTATTGGCAAAAGAACATTTACTTACCTGGCGCCCAAGCTCTTTAATCAAGTCCCTGAGAATGTGAAAGGGTTAACAAAGAGATATCTGTTCAAAAAAAAATTAAAATTTGGATTTCACAGCACGACAGATCATTCTTCCATGATATCATTGATCCTGTTTAGAGTATCTATATTTCAGTCCATGTTGCAGTCAAATTCACATCTTTGTGATTCCCAAATACTCCTTCCTATTCCTTCAAATATTGAAATCAATTACACATTTCTACTACTACCGTAATTAAAACCCTGTATATCGTTTCTACCTCACATAATGAAATGACAAAAGCTAAAAATTTTATGTAATTTTATAATAAATTTGTAATCAGTGTTTTGCTCTTAAAGAGCCTAAATGGTGTAATTCTGTTACAATATGTTATTTTATCTATGTGAGTGCCAACTTATGTATTTTGTAATGAATTATTATCATTTACTATTTTTATTAACAGATCATAGTGGACTATATTTTAACATTTTTTAAACTTCTGCTACATTTTTATCCATTTATTCACACGCACAAGCAGTATCTACTGCTTCCGTGTTATATAAGTATTATTACCATTTTGATTGTCAAAAATCACGTACAAGCTTCTCATTGCAGCTCCTGTGATATTCCTTGTTTATTCTAGACAAAAAAAAAATTCTATACCTTGTACTAATAAGGATGTTTACACTCTTTATGTATTTTTTTATGAATAAACATTATTATTATTATTATCAATTAATACAAAAATACAATATAAAAAATCATGTCAACATAAGTTCATTTGAGCCCTCCTGTTGGTAGAAGAGGACGTATGCTTTTTCAGTCACGATGAAGATCATTAATAATTCGTTACCTTCATTATCAAAAAACGATCTTTATTACCTTCTTTAAAAAATGTGCGTGTATTTTCTTTCGAAAATATCAGGGATTTCCTCGTCTTGTAACCTTCACTTTTTCGCTTTAAAAAAGCTACCCGCTGTAAGTAATAACTTATATCCACATTTCTCTTCATCGAAATAGTTGTTTTGAGCATACTATAATAGTGTGTCCATAGTGCAGATGACTATTTTTTTCCAGCTTTACCAGCAACATGAGCTAATGAAATTGTCTCACGGACACGTTCTGAATTACATCACTCTTCAAACCGCTCATATTCATTTTCATATCTCTGGCGGGACTTGGCAGGTATTAATGTTTATATTGCAGCATTTGCTAATTGTTCTACAGATATGGAAAATTATTATCGGTATATAACAATCCCAATACTGCCGCGACTGCGGTTGATATACTGACTATCACGTAAATGGTGCTCGAGGAAAACAGTTTTTATAAAGGAGAACAGTAGACCAGTTGAAAACTTGACTCTCCATCCCGTATATTTGTTATATTTTGTTCTGGTCCTCTGGCTACACTAACTATCAACCAACCTTATTGGGAACGCTATAAGCCGATAATCAGCCCGGAGTTATGTATAACTCAGTGGTTGTGCATAACTTCCGTAACGTTTATCTGTAAAGCCCGTATACTGTATCTGCATTTTAGTGTACAATGAGCCCAAATCAAAATACCAATCAAAATACCAAAACTAAAGGATTAAAAAAAACTACCGGACAGCAGTATGGAGACCTGATCGATTCAATCATAAATCACAAAATTTCCCTTTCAGGGAATTCAAAGCCCACAAAGGCAAATAAAATGAAATTGTTATGGCAATAACTTGCAGAAAATGCCTTAGGCGAGACTGCTCGACAGCCAAATGCCAATTTCGCCCCATACTTTTCTGGTAATATCAGTTGGTATTTGAACCGATTTATATTGACTAGAGAGACTTCATGTTTTCTGGTTTTCGGTGCGAGGTAAGAGTAAGACTTTTGAGTAGTTGTTTTGGACATGAATGGTATGATACAGTGCTGTTTTTTTTCGAGTATTGTGTTCATGTTCTGGTATTTGAAAAAATTGCTTACGTAGAAGTTGTCGCACACACGAGCAGTGGTAATACAATTGCCTGATATCGAATATTCTCGTTTCAATGTATAAGGTATTTGTTGGATACCAGGAATTCTTAGAAAAAAATTAATAGCTCTTTGAGTTTCCTAAATTTGTACAATGTGGCTCTCAGTTTCTTCAGAAAATATGCTATATGCAAGTCCCATTTCATGTGAGAATCAATAATTATGCCTATGTACTTTATTTTTGTTTGGGGGTAGAAGGTGAAAGTCTTTAAACGATAATTCATATTGAGCTGGTCGAAGGCCGGTCTAGTAGAGGATTTACAGGTGAAGTATAGGTAGGTGGTTTTTTCCATGCTCACGGTTAGTAGTAGTAGTTTAAAGTCCAGCCATTGCGTAATTCGTGAAAAACCAGCTTCCGCAGTAACTTTTAAATCGTTCCAGGTGTCCGCCCTATAAAAGATAGCCGTGTCATCGGCAAAAACTATGATATTATCATTATTCTCCAGTAAGAATAGTCCATCAATATATATGTTGAAGAGGGTGGGAACAAGTACAGTCCCTTGGGGAACTCCAATTTCAATGAGCATCTCATTGCTGAGAGTATCCTCAATCCTGACAACTTGGTGCCTGTTCATGAGGTAGTTTTCGAAAAGCAGCAGATTATTATTGCGTATTCCAATATCTTTTAGGCAGTTTATGAGCAGTTGGTGAGTCACTGTATCAAATGCTTTCGATAAATCGATGAATAAACACATGCACGGCTTGCTGTCATTGAGGCTTTGGTTTATTTTTGTAGTTAGGGCGATTACAGCATCCTGTGTCGATGCTTTTTCTCTGAACCCGTACTGCTGCTTGGATAATATTTTGAATTTATTCAGATAACTTACAAGGCGTTGTTTTATAAGTTTTTCAAAAATCTTCGATATATATGTAATGAGGGATATGGGTCGATAATTATTAATATTGTTTACATTGCCTTTTTTGAATATAGGAGTAACGATAGAACTTTTAAAGACCGTTGGATAAATTTCATACTCTATACAATTGCTGATCTATTCTTGCTTCTTTACCGTTTTTCGATTCTATAATAGTTCTGTGTACTTCATCTGCTGTGATGGGTGCGAACACAAAAGTATTGGGTGTTGTTTTTATTCCTACCCTACAGTTTTCATCTTTAACGATTTTACTGGCTAATGTTTTACCTATTTTGCTAAACTCGTTATCAAGGCCTATGCATATAAGCTGTTGGACAATTGAATTGAATATTTAAAATTCCTTGACAAATTTTGATCCAAGACCAAGACCAAAACTATCAAGACCAAGACTGAGCCAGTCTTGTCATGGTCTTGAAACATCAAGACCAATACCAAGACCAAGACTACATTTGTTTTTCGAGACCAAGACCAAGACTGATCAGTCTTGGTCTCGCGAAGCCCTAACCATTTTTGATTAATATAAATGATCTGATATGTAGTACAAGCAAATGAACAAAATTTTTTTCATAAATCATAACTAACACGCAGGTAATGAGGCTTGACAGTAATTTTTTTATTTGCCCTATTTTTGTTACTAATATCAGGTAGAAGACGAATATTGATTTTGACATAGCGGTAAACTTGGGAGAAAATCACCTCATCAAGTTTCTGGATTTTTGCATAAAATGTGAATGATGAGAAAAATAACAAAAGTTAAGTGGGCCTTATTACCCAACTCAAGAAAGTAACTTTTACCTCCCAACTAAATGTAGTCAAGACGTACATTGTGCTTAGGGACTCCCTTTAGTCTATTTCAATACTGGACACTGTAGCACGTATCCTAACTTAGCTCAGGAATTGTGTACACAAATGAAATAGAAAAGTGTGGATTCGACCTACTAAGATACCCCCTGCTGCAATTCAGAAGTCCTGATATCATGCCAACAATTTGTGCTGATAGTCCAGTGAAGTGGTCGTGGTGTAAGAGCGTTTGCTCCTACCCAGACGGCCCGGGTTCGATCACCGGGACACCCTGCCACTGAGCTAAAGTGGTTCGGAATCCACTTTTATTCCAACTGTAGGTCTCGGATCTCTCTTGCTCGCACAAGCTCTGCCTTTGAAAGGATCCAGTCATTCTTTTGATCCAGAATCTTGGAGGGTTGTGCTATCCTCGAAACTTGTCTGCAGGTGGTCATCAAATCCAAATAAAAATCAAATTCTGCTTGTTGGGTACAGGGAGTATTTGCAATAAGTTTATCTGCAATGAGAAACACTGCACGAGTATCTATTTGATATAATTTAAGGAAGTTAGTAGCTATTTCTGAAAGTATCACGTGCTAATATTTCGAAAACCGGTTGAAGACGATCATTCAGAGTGAGTACACGTTTTGGAAATTTTGGTCGTAGTTGGATGGTCGTGGTCGGTCGGTCATGGTTACTCAGTGTGCTGGCTGCCTAACGGAGCAAACATATTGAATCGTATTGTCAGATATGCATAAACCTATGTAGGTGGATGGGAAAAAAATATAAAACATTGTTACTCAACAATTTCCTAGAAGGACTTTGAGCTTTCTACTCAGATGTCTGAATGAAATAAGTTTTGTAATTTATACAAGTATTCAAATGGATGCTCTTATAACTAGTCTTGCGAGTATAATTATTCACATTTTTTTTTTTGTCAATTAATTGAATGGTTTTGATGGTTTCGTGAAGGTTAAATATAAAATCGTCTATACTGAAATGTCAACATCAGAATTAAACACAATAGCTATAATGCGTTTTTTTGAATTGTGCTCAAATACGTGGAATGCTCTGATGATTTATTGGACTGCCTCGGTTGAAGTGGGAGCTATTACCAAAGGAAAACAAATGTGTGCCATTTATTGCAAAAAAACGAGGGTGAATGATGAGATGGATTTACTGAAACGATATTACGTCTTGATTGAAATAGATTTCGAGGGATTTCAGATGCATATATCATCAGAAGAATTTAGCTTAGTGGAGTACATTCAATATCAAATATATAACGGGCAACGTAGGACTTTATTTCGTCACAATAAAATTTGAAGTCTTCAATTCAGGTCATGATTTGTGTGTGCCAAACAGGAATAGCAAAAGCTCTGTAATTCTGAACTATATTACTTTATATACTCATATTTGTTTGTATCGTATGGATAGAACCATCAATTATTCCTACTCCACACAAATGTACGTGGGCGCGGGATGAACTTTAGCCAAAACCATTCTTGCGACTTTCAGTTGGTATTTTCAGACAAGGGAATATTCATCCAATAATCTGTACAGAAAGTGCTTGGCAAGAGATTGTTAGATATATTCAAGAGCTGAATATTGCTATACTTCGTTTCTACGACTTTTGCCCAAAGTTACTTTTCTCGTACATATTATTTGGATTATATCTGGTTAGGAGTTTTCATTAAGTACTTCATTCTTTAGTAAGTAGTTGGATCTGTACCCCACCGAAATTATACAATATTTTCAAATCGTCTTCCATATTGAGAACGTAATCTTCCTCTCCATCTCAGTAATCAACTCCTGTTGATTTTTTCAACTTATTACTTGGTCCTTGGTCAATTGCAGAATATCTGTTGCAGTCCTATGCCACTGGACTGTAGAAGCACTGCCCTCTGTTTGCCAAAGATTCTGTATTTGATGCTTATAATAAATGTGAAAAGCTGTCTTCCACTTTTCCCATCGCAATCTTATCGAATTTGGAAACTCTGATATGAGAGTCCCTCTTCAGATATACCGCCTTGTAACTTAGGATAAACATGTCTACAAATCAGTCAGCACTCCTTGCTAGTAGTAAGTATTTATTCAGTTCCTTTTTATCCTGGTATGGCACATTTTTATGCATATGCAAAGGACCCCGCAAAATCCTTATGGAATTTGGGTCTCGGTGGATTTTTTTGAATTTTTGATATGATGTAGTCCATGTAATTCTCAACCAATGTTACCATTGCGCCAACCCCAAAAAATGAACAGTTTTGCCGCTAGGGGTCGTTAAAATCGCCCCTTTTTTAAGAAAAGACAATTTATTTCCGAAACCGGAAGCGACATTTTCACCCGTTTCATTGTAGATAATGTTGCATATGATAATGCTCTTTTATAAAAAAATCTTCACCCCCCTCCCTCTTCCCCCAATCACATATTATGAAACACAAAAAATGATATCTGGATTACTTTGAAATGCATCGTCAGATGTTTGAACATGCTTGAATTGGGGAAATAGCACTTTTTCATGATTATCCCCCCCCCCCGAGGGGAAAAAAACAAAAAAAATCGGTGGATTCACGGTATCACCCGTTAAAAATAACGTCACCGTTCTTCGCTATTTCCGTAATTTAGCTATTGCTTGGTAATAGCAAAACAACGGAAATGGCGAATAACGGTGACGTTATTTTCAACGCAAGTGATACAGCATAGGGCTGATTACCAGTTACATGTTTAGTTCTCAACTCATGAATCAGAAACATCTCCACAGACTGTTTTAGAAAGATAGGAATATGATTCGTCAGTTATGATTCAAGGACCATAAATCGTCGATTAGAGTGAACATCAGAATTTGAAAAAAAAAAGTTGAACTCACGTAGTTTGGTCTCCTGAACATAAAATCCAAATAAAATTTTTGGCAATCACAACTATTTTCGTAAATATTGGCCCATTCAGTTGTGAAACTTCACCATTTGACAGATTGATTTTCTGTTATTGAAAATACACAAAATTTGTTTTTCTTTCAATCAAAACACCACACACACCCTTATTTACTTAGTTTCAGCATTTTTCAGTGGAAAAAACCAATGTTTCTTCAAAAATTTAAACCTTTTTCGAAACATAAACATATCACAGAAAGTTCATTATTGAACACTGAATGTCTGCTACTGTTAGACTTCCCTATCAAACAGCTTCTTGATCAGAGAATAAAAAAAATATCGACTGTACAGTAGGATATTCATTTTGGCATATATTCAAATGATTCGACTGAAATTTTCGAAGAAATCAATCGCATCAGAATTGGATTATGGAGTAGTATAAATCCTCAAATTGATACATTCTCCGATTGACGTTTTACAAAACCAACATATCGATATACCCACAAATATCTATTACAATAATTGAGCCGAATGATAACAGAATTAAATCAGATAGTGAAGCAGAAACGTAAACCGTCAGACTGAGCTTTGTGCAGTGTTGCCGGCGCATGCAGTTCGAAAGCAAATTAGGGAATTATTAATTTTCAATGAAATAAACTGTTATTTAGCTTTTTATGTGACTAATGAATGTGCAGTGGAATGACCATATGGTATTCAACAGACGTCATTTCACAAATTAACGTTTGCTCTTGAACACTGATTGTATCAACACATGTAAGGATTTTATATATCTCATATTAACTGAATTGATTATTTCTTGAAAATTCTCATTGAGAGCCTTCTGAATATGATTATTGAATTTAATTATCAATTCAAGTTCATCACAGGGCTAGACTCATTCAAAAAAATCAAACCAAAACATCCTTTGATGAATTGGGCCAGTATTTCTACTCAAAAGTGACTGTAAAATTAATTTCAATGACGTAACAGAATTACAAAATAATTGTCAGTCTCTTTCATGGGCCGCGATGGTCGTGATGGTGAAGTGCTCGCCTTACAATCAAAGCCCAGCACGGTCATCGGTCCCGGATCTTTTCCTTGCTCGCACAAGCTTCTAGGAGCTTCTGATGGGTTTCTCTCTGTAGAAACTTGGAAGATTCGTTACAGAAAAAAAAAATTACTATGCAGCCTGGTTACAGCGCCACGCACAAGGTGCGTTTCATGTTTTTCTTACCGTTTTGTCTGACTTTGCATTAGCGGTTTTACGGTAATTACAGAATGCAGTCTGCATTTTGATGTTACAGAAGTGTAATTTCTGATAAGATTCAATCGCTATATTTACAGTTGTCAATTGTATTGTCGTCAAAGTACAGTTTCTGCGTTCGTTCATTATTAATAATAATTTGTCTGATATTTTGCTTTTTTGGTAATGTATAAGGACCCTCACAGATACGCTCGGCCTTTTCTAAGAGGATATGTAGAGACCACACCTGCAAAGGGATCCAAAGCAGGGGCCTCTTAAACCCATTTGAGGAGAAAGTAAGCACGGGATCATCCCAAAGGACTCTCGAAACCACGGATGGTAAAACCTCCTCAGGTACCTTGATCTGAAGCCACACATATGAATGCACAAAGGGCCCAAATTGAGAAGCTTACGTATAGGGGCTTTAAAATCCGCACACTCGTGTCAAAAGGAGACGAAGAGAAACTGCACCATTCATTTCGGTAATACTTTAATGGATGCAGTGTATTGCAGTAAATGAAATATAGTATCATGTGAAATATATGTTCTTTTAGTTAATTGACACACTTCGGAAAAGTTCTGATCAACCATTACTAAACAATCGTCAATAGTTATTCATGGTACTAGTGTTTTATGTTGAAAATAAGTCACGCGAGAAAGATTTATACCATGAGTCCATCAGGTGCTTGTAGATGCGGTGAATTGTTCAATTTGAAAATAGAAAATATCCAAGACAAAGGAAAATACTTTCGGTAAAATCACATTTACTAATAGCCACAAGCTATCAACTAAATTTGTAGATAGCTTGTGGCTATTAGTTAACGGAATTTTACCATATTTTCAAGTAGTTTTGGCAGACACTAAAATCAAGAAATCGAGAAGTTTTACCATACTTGAAGAAGGATTTCCAGTCAACCCGATCAATTTGTGTAAAAAATACATGCCTTTGAGACAAAACAAGACTAGTTCTTTGTTTTTTACAAAAATGGGAGGTGTACCAGCCAGTGTGTGGGAATGAATACGTTGTCGAAGATACCTTCAAAAATTGCAATATTTTTGAAATTGAAGAACCAACGCTCTACACCGGTTACTGTCTGAGAAGGTTTTTGTCGATTCTTTCAGCCAATGCAGGGGCTAACACGACTACTTTGAAGCGTCACAGAGGATGGAAGTCCTCGACGGTAGCAGAAGGATACCTAGAAGAATCGATGCATAACAAAATACAAATTGTAAAAAAATACAAGATTCCAATGTCTAGCACTATCAGCAGCTGTACCGATATGGGAGCATCTGGTTCCAATTAATCAACGAATTTCACAATGAGTTCAAATTCGAATAAACTGTTAGCGTTTTTCTTTATCTTCAATATCAATGTGAATTCTGCTTGTGATAATAATAAATGGGATAGAATATTACTTTAAATATGTAACGTGAGTTTCAATCCATAAATCACTAGTCATGGATTATAACACACTGGTGTGTTATTTGATAGTTTACTTGTCTCAAATGACTTCAGTAATGACAGTCATAACTGTCATGTATTGGATATATTGAATAATTTTGAAAACTTCCACTCAAACATTTTAGTTTCAGAAAATTCTACTTGTTAAATTTGAAGATTTGTGTGAAAGGAATAAAAAATGAGTTTATTATTGATAACAGGAATTTCCGAATAGAACTCGTTACATTTTTGAACAAAACCATTTCGCTCATAAACGAGATCTTGTTATATTACCACCGAAAATTAAATTCTCTATATAATTATTCAGGCGGGTCGTGTTTAACGGGAGATGACTTAATTAATTGGAAAATGGAAGCGGCGACCTTCCGCACACGTGACGGTCCTGTAACTTATTAATATATGTGGAAGTCCACTTTTGAAATAGATTGCAATATTTATTTTCCAGATTCTGTTGAATCCTTCCCTTCCGAGGACGAATATCAAAAAGACACTACAGTTTTCCAAAAATTCTATTGAACGATATTTCATTATACCTACCTAAATCGATAACAAGCTGCTACCTGATACGGAAGAGAGACATACAAGCCTTGTAAGAAAAGTAACTATAATAATTTTCATTCTTTGATGAGAATACTCGTTTATCCTTTGAAAGGATGAGCGACATTTTCTATCCAGGGTGTTATTCAAGTACGTGGCCAAACTTGAAGAAATGATTCTTTGAATGATTCTAAGACTAAAAGTTCATATGAACATAGGTCCGGTAATGCTTCGTATTCAAGATACATGGTGTCAAAATTTTTGAGAAAAATCGTTTTTTCTTCGTAAATATTCTAATAATCCTTCAATCGATTTTATTGAAATTTGGCAGTGTTATTAAGGGTCCTAAAGGGCTGAATTAACCCCCTACTATATTAAAAGTATCATGTCCGATGGCGTCCCGGAAGGCACCGTAACCAAATTTTTTTACAGAAAAAAAGTGCGCTACTGATTTTTTTAAAATTTCTGTATCTGTTTCACATCAAGCAACCGAAATCACAACTTTTTTATATCTAAAATTTTCATATCTTGGTTTATTTTTGAGAAAAAAATATAAAAATCACTTTTATGTTAGACCCTGGGACAACACAATAGAACATTTCAATTACTAAACCATCAAATGTTATTTTTTTCCATATAAATAGTCTATTTCAGTCTTCGAATTATTATCAAAATCAAAGCAATAATAATAATAATAGTAATACGGAAACGACGATTTCTTTTGAAAATTTTGACACCCTGTATCTTGAAAATGAAGCATTACTGGACCTATGTTTATATGAACTTTTCGTCTTAGAATCACTCAAAAAAACACCCCATCAAGTTTGGCCACGTACTTACATAACACCCTGTATAAGTACAGTTGCGGCCAATAAAAAATGGGACAATTCTTATAGCAGATTTGTTTAATTCTAGATGCTTGAATGTGTGTTATGAATATGTCATATGGCAACATTGAATATTAGACATCTGTCAAACAATTCCAAATCAGAAAGTAATTATGCCGCATATAAATGCAACGACGAAAGGTGAAATAATCGCATAAGTAACAACTGTCCCATGCTTTTTTTTGGCTCGTTATCTGTGATCAAAATATAGTGTGCAAAATTCCAAAAAAACTGTTTTGGTCCCATACAGTATATTGAACAACAGAGTTTGAAAACGACTCTTTGCAAAAAGATGAAAAGGACTAGTTTCCAATATTCATAGTTACATAGATGATTGCTATTAGTAGAGTTCATATCATGCAAAAAGTGCTCTAGAAACAGATTCCTTGTTCAAAGATTTGATAAAAGCTGGAAACTATTTCTATGAAATCGAGAGGTCGTCATAAAATCGTCCTTGCAGAAGTGTGGGGAAGGGAGTGAATGCTCATTTTAGTCCATTTTTATCTTAGGTCATAGTAAAAGGAAAAATAAATCATACATTTCCGTTCAAACCCGAATATTCTATGAAATTCACAGATTTTTTAACTCATAGATAAAGTTCCCGAAAGTCATGGTCTTATATGGAACAATATTAGAGAATTAAGTATATTCTTCGTTTCCACTGCGAAGACTATCTAACCGTTCTGCATTCGTAAATAATGGTTTCTATAAACGATCTGTGGAAAAGTATAAGGATCACTTTCGATTTTTTATTCTTTTGATGCGCTAACGAACAACTTTTCCACTGGAAATGAAATGGGGCAGTGCGGTTGATGTCATCGGCCGATATACATCCCTCTTGCCTCACCCATGAAGTCGAGAACTACGACTCACTAAAATAGAGGAGTGTCGATAGTGTCATTAGTCTGTAATGTCTGAAAGGAAGGTTCAAATATTGTGAAATAATAAATTTTCTATGTAGGTGCCAATCTACTCAAAGTTTTAGATTGAATTTTTGCGACTTAGGTATTTTTGGTGATTACTTACTTTAGTTTTAGTCCCTCTGAATTCAGTTACACATTTAGTGATTACCTACAGGTTTGTGTTATAATAACATAATGGCTAGCACTGCAAGTTCAGAGAGCGAATTAGAATGGAAAATAAAAATTTTCTAAATTTATTATCAAGAAAAATATTCGAAGAATGTGTGAAAAAACGTACTCAATATAATAAAGGAAGAGACAACGAATCCAAGACAAATAGCATGTTTCGGAACCTACCTCACTTAGAAATACATATAATAAAATCGTTTACAAATAGTTGCGAAGATCTATACCAACAAGTAATTTCATATACATTTATATATGTATTTCAATTAAACATTGTACCCGAGTAAAAGAGACGGTTCATCGATACATTGACGATGTTAAAACTGTTTTACCTCAACAGTGGCATTTGTTTATAATCCATATTGATACGAGCTCATCTAGCATGAAGGGTGATTTGATGGAATCATTTGCGAAAGTAATAAAAGAACTCTGGTCAGAAGATTCGACAGATAGAGTGGTAAATTCTAGTTCATTCAAAAATGAAATACAAAAATTTGCTCACTGTTTCATGGGTAACTCCCAACACGATTTCCACGAATTCCTCACATACTTGTTGCTAGGTCTTCATGATGATGTTAACCTATTGAATGACGAACTCAAATCAAATTGGCCAAAAATTGACGAAAAATTTAATAAATATGAAAACATTGGAGATTCTTGGTCAAAATTTCTAGAAAATAACAACTCTAAAATATTTCAAAACTTTGTCGGGCAACTAAAATCTTCGTTGAAATGTAACTTTTACGGCCATTCGATCTTTTCTGGAACCTTTCACTACCGATTCCTTAGGGTTCAGGTCTGCTAAATCTTTCGCATTGTTTGGACTTTCACACAAAAGAAGAAATTCTGGATGGTAGTGAAAAACCAACTTGTCCAGATTGTATCGAAAGGAGAAAGTGTATAAAGTCGTTGTCGATAAATAAATTCCCAAAAACTTTAATTATCCATATAAAACGATTTTGTCACACGAGAAGATTTAAAACCCTTTCGCTCACGAGTTTTTGTTGATGTAGCAAAAAAATTCATAATTGTCGTAAGAATTCCTTGATTTTTTTGGTGATTTTTGGTGAGAGTCCCATTTTTTTCAAAAAGTCGTTTAAAAGTTTGGATTGTGTGGAGACTGTGAACGAACGGTTGCTATCCAACGAGTTGATGTATAATGAAAAAAATTGTATAATGTGTAAACAGGTGTTGAAGTAGAGTTTCACTTACGGGTATGATAGTCATACTTGTTTGCCAATTGTCTTTTTACAGTAGTTAAACAGTTTACTCTTTCTGTATATCTCTTGTTGAGTTTTTGTGAATCCCATTCATACATTTCGACAGTTCAAAAACAGAAGACATTAGTACCAAAAAAATAGAAATAGAAAACGTGTTCGGATATTTGAGCTTTATTGTTATTACAAAAAAATTACCAATCAATAAAACAATAACTGATTTATGGCTTATGGTACTTTATGAAACTATTTATTTTCCTGTGTCTTGAGACACATTGTTCTGAATTTTCCCATGCATTTTGTTACACTGCACCTTTCCCCAAACTCATGATCATCAAATTTGTGAAAATGATCCATTCCATCAAAGGGAACATCTACAATGGGTCTTAGGTCATTTTACGTATATGCCGTTTACCCGCCATTACTTCGCACCACTTTGCTCACGTTGTCCACGAATGTGCACACACATTCAAAGTACAAATGATATGAAAGGAACGTTCACGTTGAAGACCGCACTTTGGTGATTACTTAACCGAATTTTAAACTTGGCCTTCAAACGTCAAGGCAACAGCAGAAATGTAGATGTAGAACACTACACACATAAATTGCGGAACAGGACTCTACATTTTCTAAATCACTGATAAAATTTCACTTCTGTCACACAGATGGAGAAAGTTGTCTGATTCGTTTCCTTTAATATAATAACCAGAAGGCCAGTGGTAATAAGTTTATTTAAAGTAATAAAGCAATACAAATTGAAAATGGTGATTGACATTCAGAAGTCGAAAAATCAATTTTTTATTAATATCCACGATTGAACCCATAGTGAATGAATGGATAAAATTCAGACAGCTTTCCTATGAAGTATCATTGAAATCAATGTCCACATTCGTGGTCACTATGAGCGAAAGGGTTAAGGGAGAACTTAATGTCAACATTGATTTCCCTATTGAATGTTTAGACATGGACAATTATGCGGTAGAGAATGCAATATCATTTCGTTATAACCTGTTTACACTTTTAAACCATGGTGGAACGAAATATAGTGGACACTATACAACCTATTGTAGACACCCATATGAAGGTACATGGCATGAGTACAATGATTCTAGAGTGTCGCCGATATCTTCTGAATCCCTTTTATGAGCACATGAAAACCAGATCACATCTTCATGTATTTTTTTTGTTTTCTTTCTTTTACTTTATATTTTTATATATCAGGTATTATTTTGTAGAATTTAATGTTGATGTTTTATTTATACAGGGTGGGGCACCGAAAACGAAACTGATCGAATATCTACGAAACCCATGTGTTGTGAAGAAAATGCAAAAACATGTCGATTTTTAATCCAATGAGGACATCTTCCTATCATAACCTCAACTGTCATACCTCACCCCTCACCCCTTGATCACTATCACCCAAACAATTTGAATAGGGAAAGTAGTAAGTGTGACACATTACTAAAAAGGTAATTTCATAAGGAATTCAGACATGTAAATTTTCACTACTTAACTTTCTATTTTGGCGATCTCTTGCGGGAAAAACAATTGTTCCGTATTCCAAATTATGATACTTCGTTTGTAAGCTAATTTGGATATAAATTCGGTGACAATGCAGTATGGAATTTTTCTAAGGAAAAAACAAAATGGCGGCTCCAAAATGGGGGACAACATTTAAAATTATGGTCCGATTCGAATCAAAATTAGAATGTGGGGAATTTCAGGGTCGGAAATTATAATTTTTTGTCGATGCGAAAAACAAGATGATAGGCAAAATTTGTAATTATGGTCCGATTCGATTCAAAATTGGATTGTGGGATTTTGGGAACAGATTTTCAGCATGACTAAAAATAATTGAATAAATGTAAATAAAAAGCTTTTATAGGTGAAATTTTGATTCTGTTAGGCATAACGTACGTCAAACATCTAAAAAAATACAATTTTCTTTTTAGCGCATTTGTAAGTATAAAAAGCTTTTTTTGATTGATTCCTTTGAGTTATACTGGAAACTTGCAAAAATCCCATATGACAATTTTGAATCGAATCGATACACAATTAGGTGCAAATAAATATATAAATAAATAAAAATATTTCTGTTTGTTTTCATCTTTGGCTTATTATAGTGTTTTTTTCGTGAAAAAAGGGCCAATACTGAGTTAATTTGTGTTAAACTATCGTTAGATTTTATTATTAAGCAATAGTGAAGCATTGTGAATTGTGTGAAAGATCATTTGAAGCTGGAAATCAAAATATGTTATTCCATAGGTAAGCTGTCAGTGTCGTAACAATCGAGAAAGGAAAACCGAATTGGAAAAGAGTAAAATTAATGAACTGTAGCGATTTCGAGGCCGGCCCCGGGACCGGCCCTGATCTAATTAATTATGCACCCTCGTTCAACTAGAACAGCATATCTGCTGGCCTATCGCCGAGAACAAGCTGGAATAAAATCGATCAATTCGATACTGTTCGAAGAGCCATCTAGATGTAATGTTCTATACTTCAGAATAATCGAGAGAGCCGTGGATGGAATCTGCTTGCGACTATATAACCGCTGGAGGACAGTCAGAATTCAGAGAGTTAGTTACAGTTCCAGAGTTCGCAGATAGAGACTGACACAGTAGAAATAAATTTGAATCTAGTGTAAATGTTTTAGTGGATAATTGTTGTAATTAGTGTTTTAAATAAACTAGGAAAATTAGTAAGTGCAGCTTTACTACATTTGGCGTCAGAATTGTGGATGTTTAAAATAAATAAGTGTTAAAGTGTTCGCCGTTTAAAAACTGATAGACGTTTATCGCGCCTAATAGACAGTTAGTGACCCGTTGAACATTTGAGTGCAAAGTGGACAGTTTTGCGCGTCGCGGGACAATAAACTGAACTGTGCGTGAAATAAATAATAGACTGATATATCGGTAAAGACAATAAGAGACGAAATGTTTCTGAGAAGAGTTCACCTAGTTGACCTTAAAGTTAGTGAATTAAAGCAAGAGTTAGAGGAGCGTGAGTTAGAAACAACTGGAAAGAAGGCCGTACTCCAGAAAAGACTTGCAGATGGTCTGATTGAAGAAGGAGAAGACCCCAAAACGTTCTTATTCGAAGTTTCTGGAATTGATTTGAGTTCTATAATGAACAAACTCGACAAAAACACGAAATCATTGGAGGAGAAACTTCAACAGAATTCGTTGAGTCTGGAAGATAAGCTCCAACAAAATTCGGTGAGTCTTGAAGATAAATTTCTACAAAATTCGAAGAGCCTGGATGAAAAACTTCTAGAAAATTCGAATAGTCTGAAAGAGGTACTCCAAGACAAATTTCTAAAAAATTCGAAAAGTTTAGAAGTGAAACTTGAAGAGAATTCGAAAAATCTAGAAGTGAAACTTCTGAAACATTCGGAGAATTTGAGAGAGGAGCTTCTGGAGAATTCTGCGGTGTGGCGAGTCGGTTGGAAGAAAGGATGGGAACTGTCGAGACAGAAATGGAAAAATTGAAAGAGACAGTAAGTGACCAAGTCAAAGATGGAATTCAGGCAGAAATGTACAAAGTAAAAGAAAAATTTTGTTAGTTAAAAAAGCGAATGGATTCTGTGCACATCCCAATGACGTATCTGAGTACGAACGTAGAAGAAGTTCAAAAAGACATCAAAGATTTCAAGGTCAGTACGGAACCAGGAAAGCTCTCATTGAAACCGCCTCAGTTCGATGGAAATACTCCATGGTCAAAGTACCAGCGACAATTCGAAGCTGCTGCCAAAGCAAATGGATGGAATGCAGGGGAAAAGCTTTAGCATTGGCACTGGAACTGCGTGGCGAAGCAACAAATATTTTACAAACGCTCACCGCCCAACAACAGGAAGACTATGAACAGCTCGTAAAACACTTGGAACTTCGCTATGGCCAAGCCCACCTTGAACACGTATATCACTCACAGCTGAAGAACCGATGCCAGAAATCAAGCAAATCGTTGCAAGAATTTGAAGCAGATATTGCACGCTTGGTTCGTCTTACGTACCCAGCTACACGGGAAAATGTAATGGAGCGACTAGCGGTTCAGGCATTTTTGGATGGACTCCGTGACCAAGAAACCCGACAAGCCCTAACACTAGCTCGCCCCGCACATCTCGTAGATGCATTGGCACGCGCTCTGGAATTCGAAGCAGCAAAGCAATCCTGCAAAAGCCAGAGTAGAGTCCGGATGATCGAGGAAGACCGACAGGAGCCTACTAATATGGATGCTGTGATGCGAAAAGTGCTGAAGGAAGTTGTGCCTGAGAGAAGACTGATACGATGCAAAAATTGTAGAGAACTTGGGCACGTGCGTAGCAAATGTCCAACATTGAAAAAATCGACATCAACGATGAAGGTCAAGAAGGAGCAATCGTCAGCCCGTATCCAACAATCCCCAGTTAACAATGCATATGTCGCTGTACTTCAAAGACAAGACAAAGGGGTCTTCGTAGACGGTCTCATTAACAACGAGCCTCGCACCATGCTCCTTGATACGGGTGCGACTAGGATAATCCTTGGACCTACTTTTGCCAAAACACCGGCAAGAATCGAATCGTTGAATTGGAAGCTACGCACAGCAACAGGAGAGCCGGCAACTGTGTATGGTGAACTTCCAATTGAACTGACTTTGGGCAGCACTACAGTGAAACACCGGGCTCTAGTAGCGGATATCGAGGACGAGGTAATAATTGGAATGGACATCATGAATTCTAGAGGATTCGAACTGAATTTTAAAGACGGCGTCCTTCGTGTGAACGGAGAAGAGCTGGTATTTCATGGGAGAAATGAAGAAATGGTTCGAGTTCTGCTGGCTGAAGACGTAAGCGTGCCTGAGAGGGCTGAAACCATTTTGGAGGCTCGCCTGGATGGAGGTGCGAGCAGTGGAAACGTGGTGATGTTCGAGCCCAAGCTACATGATGAGAAAATTGGACGAGGAATTGCACTAGGAAAAACCTTGTTGCGTGCTGATGAATTTGTGCCAGTGAGGGTAATGAATGTCAATTATTACCAGGTGACCTTAAAGAAGGGAACAATTTTGGGGCACTGCTCGTCAATTTCCTCTGTGATTAGGAGTATACGCGGCACTGTTAGCCAAGCCAGTATTATGCCAGCAGAATTGGAGAAGTTGGTTGCTATTTCGTCCAAGGACATGGGGCCAGCACAAAAGACCAAACTGAGGGAACTAGTCAGGAAGTATCAGGAAATCTTCGATACCGGAGTAGGCAAAGGCGGTAGAACAAAGGGGGTTCAGCACAAGATAGATACTGGAAATGCCCGACTAATCAGGCAATCAGCCAGAAGACTTCCTCTCGCCAAAAAGGAGGAGGCTGACAAAATAGTCTGCGACATGGAGAAAGACGGAGTCATCGAGCCATCCGACAGTCCCTGGTCCTCTCCAGTCGTGTTGGTTAAGAAGAAAGATGGATCAATACGGTTTTGCGTAGACTACCGTCAACTAAACAACGTGACGAAAAAGGATAGCTACCCTCTCCTAAGGATAGACGACACGCTAGACACGCTGGCTGGAACTACGATTTCCTCGACCTTAGATTTGAAGAGCGGATACTGGCAGGTAGAACTGGCCCAAGAAGATCGAGAAAAGACAGCTTTTACCATCGGCTCCGGATTATGGCAGTTTACAGTTATGCCATTCGGCCTCTGCAATGCTCCAGCCACGATCGAAAGATTGATGGAGACGGTATTGAAAAGACTATCATGGAAGACGTCTCTGGTGTATGTCGACGACATTATTGTGGTTGGCAGATCGTTCGAGGACCATGTAAAAAACTTGGAAGAGGTATTTCAGTGACTGAGAAGCTCCGGACTGAAACTGAGCCCTAAGAAATGTCATCTGTTTCAAAAAGAAGTACGTTATCTCGGCCACGTTGTCTCTGGGGAAGGAGTGGCAGTAGATGAGCAGACGATCAAAGCTGTTAAGGAATGGCCCATTCCGAAAGATATTCACCAGCTTCGAAGTTTTCTTGGCTTGTGCACTTACTATCGCCGATACGTGCTATGATTTGCTAACATCGCAAAACCACTGACCAGACTCACGGAAGGACGAACAAAGTTCCAGTGGTCAGATGAATGCCAAGATTCATTCAGGAAGTTGAAAGGAGCTTTGATGAACGCACCAATCCTGAGCTACCCCCTTCCAGATGGCAAATTCATTTTGAACACGGACGCCAGTAATGTGGGACTTGGAGCTGTCCTGTCTCAAATCCAAGAAGGACAAGAGAAGGTCATCAGTTACTTCAGCAAGACCCTCAGTAAACCGGAGCGGAATTACTGTGTCACCTGACAGGAACTGTTGTCAAGGGAGTTTTGCACTTCTACAAGTACGTGTATGGACGAAGATTCCTACTGAGAACAGACCATGCAGCTCTCAAATGGCTCCTACAGTTTAAGAATCCCGAGGGTCAAGTGGCACGCTGGATTGAGAGGCTCCAGGAATTCGACTTTGAGATCGAACATAGGGCGGGGACCAGCCATAAGAATGCGGATGCCCTATCGCGAAGACCATGTCCAGACGACTGTTCGCACTGCCGACGAACAGAGGAGAAGAATTCGACACTCTGCAGAACCACGGCGGTCGATGATAACTGGAATGACCACAAGATCCAGAAAGACTAAGAGAATGATCCAGATCTTGGTTTAGTCATCGGCTGGAAGAAGAGTGAGCGAAGACCATCATGCCAGTTGTTCTCCAGTCGTTAAAACTCACTGGGCCCAATGGAACTCTTTCACCTTAGACAATGGAGTCTTGAAGCGTGTGTTGGAGTCGGAAGATGGCGCGGAAGAAAGACGTCAGGTAGTAGTTCCTAGGAGCAGAAGACAGGAAGTGCTCAGAGAAATCCATGATGGGGTCACCGGAGGAAATCTGGGAGTGACGAAGACCCTCCAGAAAGTTAGGCAACGGTTCTACTGGGCCAATTGTCAAGTTGACGTCAAGGACTGGTGCATAAAATGTGCATTTATGCGCAGTAATGGGCCTCGAACAAGCCCATTCGAAAGGATCGCCATTGACATCGCTGGCCCGTTCCCACAATCTGAACACGGGAACAAGTACATCCTTGTGGCGATGGATTACTTTAGCAAGTGGGCCGAAGTCTATGCCCTGCCTAACCACGAAGCCATCACCGTTGCCGACGTCTTGGTGAAGGAGTGGATTTATCGATTCGGTGTCCCGTTAGAGCTGCATTCGGGTCAAGGCAGAAATTTCGAGTCAAACCTGTTCCAGGAGATGTGTCAGATGCTGAATATCCGGAAAACGAGGACCACAGCTCTACATCCACAGTCCGATGGAATGGTGGAGCGGATGAACAGGACGATGAACCGCCACTTATCCAAGGTAGTCTCTGACCACCAAAGAGACTGGGACCAGTATCTCCATTTGTTCCTGATGGCATATCGTACTGCAGTACACGAGTCGACCGGCCAAACCCCTGCTAGTATTATTATGGGCCGAGAGCTGCGACTACCATGTGACCTGAAGTTTGGGACGCCACCAGGACAAGACACTGCGGGCAAACTACGACGGAAAAAGGACGACATCCACGAACGGGTCCGTTTGAACATCCAGAGTGCCAGCGACAGAATGAAGGAGACCTACGACATCAAGGCTGATGCCGGTGGATATCAGACAGGTGACCTAGTGTGGCTGTACAACCCTAAACGTCGCCGTGGACTATCACCGAAGCTCCGGAACTCGTGGTAAGGCCCATATAAGATCATGAAAAGGATAAACGACCTCGTCTACCGCATATATAAGCCACCACGAGGAAAACCTAGGGTAGTCCACTTCAATAGGTTGTCTCCTTACGCCGGAAACCACGATCAAGTCCGCACCGTCAGATCACCGGAGGATGAAATGACGTTTCAGGAGTTCATGTCCCTGTACTCAAACGGACAGAGAGTTCAACATGGAGTAACCCGAGAGGAGTCACGAGATCTTTTCAAGGTGCCTGCTGATTACGCGTTAGCTCACTGTGTGGCAGAAGATCTCCAAATGTCCAGAGGCATTGCAGTAATTTTCTCCAAGAAGTTCGGTCGAATCCAGGAACTGAGAGAACAGAACCCGGAAGTTGGAGGGGTGTTACAGCTGAGGAAAGGCCAGAGAAACATCTTCTATCTGGTAACCAAGAAGCGTTCTCGAGATAAGCCGTCTTATGAAGATGTTTGGAAGAGCCTTACGAGATTGAGAGACACGATGCTGGACCAGAATATTGTAGACCTGGCAATCCCAAAATTGGCCTGTGGGCCTGATGGGCTGGACTGGAGAGTTATAAGAAGCATGTTGGAGACAATATTCAGATCCAGCGGCATCAAAATTCTGGTGTGCTGCAACCATCTTCCTCGACCCAACTTGAAGACTGTGGAGTGCTACTTCCATCGAACGTCCAGGTGCAGATATGGAGAATCTTGCAGATATCTTCACACTCCAAGAATGACGTTTCGGGGCGAAACGTCTTTAAGAAGGGGGCAATATAGCGATTTCGAGGCCGGCCCCGGGACCGGCCCTGATCTAATTAATTATGCACCCTCGTTCAACTACAACAGCATATCTGCTGGCCGAGAACAAGCTGGAATAAAATCGATCAATTCGATACTGTTCGAAGAGCCATCTAGATGAAATGTTCTATACTCCAGAATAATCGAGAGAGCCGTGGATGGAATCTGCTTGCGACTATATAACCGCTGGAGGACAGTCAGAATTCAGAGAGTTAGTTACAGTTCCAGAGTCCGCAGATAGAGACTGACACAGTAGAAATAAATTTGAATCTACTGTAAATGTTTTAGTGAATAATTGTTGTAAATAGTGTTTTAAATAAATTAGGAAAATTAGTAAGAGCAGTTTTACTACAGAATTATGAAAAATGAGCCATAGATGAATCGAATACACACAAAAATATTTTTCAATACACTGACGTCTGCCAGCAACTCACAAATATCAAAATAACAGTAGTCTACTAGATTGACATTATATTATTTATGGGTTTTGTGAATAATTTTTTGGTGTCTTCAACGACTTTTTCCTGACTTTTTTAGCAAGACAGATAAGAAAGTATAAATTGTCAAATTGAGAATAGAAATCGACCTGTTTCAGGTTGTTTCAACGGATACATCATTTACAGTGTCAATATTTTTAAATTTTAATAAAAAATTTTCTTCGTTATGGTTGCACCAAATCTGAAAAACTTAGTATTGCTGAACAGATAATGAAAATCCCTTTCGAACAAGATGCCACACGACCCCCCTTCTCATTTAAAATTTTTGAGGGGGTGCTCATAATTCAGAGGGGGTGCAAGAAGGGGGTAATATTTTCATACTGTAAATTGTCAAATTGCCAATAAAAATTGACCTATATGTGATGGCGAAACTGTGAAACCTACTACTTTATTAAGGTGATGCATACACTACATTTTGTCTTTTAGTAATCTCCTCGACAGCAAATTTTACACTCGCTGAATTCATTTTGGTGATTTGTTGTAAGATATCAACTCGAAGTTGATTCACATCATTTTTTGCCAACGTTTTATTTTGCTTCAAAGTGTTCTACGAATGAATCAGATCGGTTATTTCCGAGATTTTTGTCAAGTCCTCGTTATAGACAGATTTTACATTCGCTATATCTGATTTTATTTTGGTGATTTACATCGAGATATCGGTTCGAAATTGAGTCACTTCATTTTTTGACACCGTTTCATTTTGCTTCAAAGTGTTGGTGTGTGAACGAATCATATCGGTTATTTCCGAGATTTTTTTCAACAAATCTTCCTGGATATTTTCAATATCAGTTTTATATTGTCCATTGAATTTTTTGTAAAACGAAACCCCCTCGTTAAAACGTTCCACATTTCTTTGCGACATTTCAATAAAATTAGTATCTAGTTTTTTTTCAGACTGATTCCTCATTTCACTCACTTTCCTATTCGTCTTCATTAGTTCCTTAAACAATATTTCCAATGCATCGGTGTTCTCATCTAAACTAGTACCAATTTTACCCGTAATTTCATCCACATATTGTTTATTGGCAGCATCAGTATTATTGGTGGGCCACTTTACATTATTCAATTTCAAATTATCAAAATCGATGTTACCATCTGGAGTGTGCAGCAAGCCGCCGCCTCCAGAAGGCGTAGGTAATTTTCGCTTTCTATCACCACTGCCACCAGCGGTGCTGTCGCTACGTTCAAACTTATCGATAACCATTTTAATTATGTGAATGTATGCATGGATGCATGTCATCTTATAGAATTATATTTGCCTCTTTGAGTTCACTCAAAATGGCAATAATCTCATTGTCAAGCGAAGAATTTCCGGCATCCCGAGAGGCTATCAATAATTTGAGGCGTTTGCATAGTTCGTTTGGGTCATCCCAATAAACAAACTCCATAGGTTTGGTATTGAATGTCATTGCAATAGGTATGTTTTTAGGCAAACCGCTACCTTTTGCTGCAGGGTTGGATGTTTTAGGTAAACCGGAACGTGTCGATATTTTACGTTGATTTCGTGTAGGAAACATCGATTTAATTATGTCGGAATACTTGTATCTTTTACTACCTTTCGGATAACCTAGAGAGTTTTTGTGAATGTTCGATAAATCCAAAATTGATTTGTATGCCTGCATATCTTCATTATTATAGTTTTTAGGTGTGTTGAGGAATATTAGTTCATATATACCAAGTGTTGCTTTCCACCGATATCCACACATTTTAATGTATCCGCTGCGTTTGTTGAAATGAATTTCTTTGTTACCAAGGAACCATTTTGAAGATACACTATCATATACAGGACCGTATACTTTATCGATTTCTTTGTCATTGCTCCAATGTTTTATAATGTATGGTTGAGCTATTATAGGATATTGATCGATATATTCCTGTAAAACTTTTTCATCCATGTCTGACGCAAAGCTCTTATCTTGTTTCTCTTGTGTGCCTACGCTAAAGATATCCTCATCATCACCATCATTATCATCTTTACCTGCAACATTTTCGAGAGATTGGAATGAAGTCGTTTCGATGGATTCGAATGGAGACGTTTCACGCTCTTCCACTTTCTCTTGTTTGAGTTCAGATTTTGCCTAACTTTTCATTGGGGTAGTAGGAAATTTTTTTTTTTGTTTTTGTTATTGATAATTTTTTTTTTCGAATAGCTTTTGCAGTTTTGTTGATTTTAGTCTTTCGAATAACATCAACACCTTTGCTCAAAGGTTTCATGATGATACCTGTGAGACACATCAATCCCTCTGCATACTTCTATTTTTATCGAATACTTGACGATAACGTCCAGCATTTATATCAAAATCTTTCACAATCACAACGGTTCCATATAGATTCTGTCGCCAGCATTCTGCACACATTGCCTTGAATTCATCGAACGTCATGTCTGGGGAAACGTGTTCATCGAATACATGTTTCAAAAGCACAATCATATCACAATTGTCTCGTATCAAGTGTTTGGGAATTTTTGAAAATGTCTGACTTAGGTATGCACTATCAATATTTCGGTGTCTGCAAAAAGAGTAATATTATCGAATTTTCTGTTGACCATCGCATGCAACATAATCGAAAGTGAATATGGAATTTGATTTGGCCTCGTGAGGGCTTATGATTTCCTCATTTTCCCTGAACAGATAATATCCCAATCCCTTGACTTTTCCCAAAATTTCTTGAACCACCTGATATTTGGGTTAGTTTTCAATAGGTAGTGTCTTGTCTTGTTGAACGACTTCCATGATGTGATGAAAAACATGAGTGAGCTACGGTTATAAATAAACGCATTGAAGGTATCTTTCATCATTATCAATGTTGACTTACTCTGGTGCAGGTGTTCTCAATTCAATTATCAATAAGCTCCCGTTCAAATTGCATCTACCAGATTATTCGTTTTGCGGACCTGGCACCAAATTAAGAAAGAGATTACAACGCGGAGAAACTGGCGTGAATCCTTTGAACGAAAGCTGCAGAGACTACTATATTGCATACTCTCAATCTGACTCCCTAGAAGACCGTCATAAAGCAGATCAAGCGTTGGAAAATTGAGCTTGGGAACGAGTTAAATTTAAAGACGCTTAATTTGGGGAATGGGCTGCAGCTTGGTTTGTTACTTCCATCATGAAAGCGAAACATAAACTAGGTATGGGCGTGTCCTTTCGACGTAACTTGCTTCAAAAAATTATTAAAAATTGGAAACGCAATCCTACTAATATTAAGAAATCTAGTGCTTCGGATTTGCGAGCTGCTAAAATGGCATTGAGTCAAGCTGGAGGACGTAAGAAAATACGAGTGCCTAAAATAATAATTTCATTCGATGAAAAATCTGGAGGAATCCTACCCCTCATACCTTTGCTGCACTTTCGGCTTTGGGTGCATTGGCAGGTGGAGCCAGCTCCATAGCAAAAACCGTGATAGACGCAAAAAATGCTAAAACGAAACTCGAAGAAGATCAACGTCACAATAAATCCATGGAGCATTTGGGTTCGGGTTTCTACCTGCGGAAAACCCCTCGAGGATTTGGACTGTTCCTGAAAAAACAACATCAACGAAAAGGACGTGGTCTCTACCTGAAAAAGCGAAAAAACTGCTAGATAAGCTACCCCATAGAGCATTATACGATTCGGAAATTCAGGAGTGTGCTCGTCAGATAAAAATACCATATTTTTGTGGAGTCTTTATGCGTGATACATTGCCAACTTGTGGTTCTTGGCTGCGAGAATGGGCTGTATTGAACTTGGATTCCCACTTGAATGCGGGCACTCATTGGGTACCTTACAATAAAAACGGCAATGTCGCACAATATTTCGATAGTTTCGGCAATCTCAAACCTCCAATGGAATTGCAAGATATTTTGGGAGGGGTGTAAGAATTACATATAATAATAGTCAATATCAAAATTATAATCAAAGTAACTGCGGACATCTCTGCCTAAAGTTCCAACTTCATAACGTCCACCGCTGAGATGCATAAATCGTTGGATGAAATGCATTAATATAAATCATTGCGAGATTTCACTGATACTCATCTGCGAGCTTTGTCAATCGAATATTTGATTGGGAACGTAGGACCTTGGGAGTTACTGAATGTATGGCATAGATTACCAAAGGACTACAAAAATCGATTCGCTTTGCAGATTCGTCTACCATGTTTCATTCATTATCAAAATGAATTTGGACTGTCGTCAACGGCATCACTAAAAGAAGCATAGTATCATGGACCAGTTAGCGCACAATTTGAATGTTATTATTGTAATAATAAATGATTTTTCATCCAGGTTGTTGTTCATTATTTAAAGTGGGTCGCTTCCGACACTATATCAGTCATGTCTATGATATTGACGTTAACGAGTCGTTCTTCAACGCTTTTCATTGATTTCAATCCGCCCATTCAATTGGATTCTGATTCAGAATACAGTTTGGCTTTGCTCAGCTTCCATACGTACGTATCGATATCCCTGCTGGCTCTTACGGAATTGGTGATATTGAGGCTTTGATCAGCAAACACATCACACCTAAAACGTACAAGGAAAACCCCGAGGAATTCTTCTACCTCAAACCGAATAATAATACACTGAAAAGCGAAATATTCTGCCTTAAACACTCAATCGATTTCCGACCTGCAAACAGTTTGACCCGCATTTTAGGGTTTTCGTCTACTCTTCTCAAACCCAACTTGCATTACGCATCAGATCTACTTGTAGATATCATTAAAGTACGTACCAAATACATAGATAGCAACATTACGTTCGGAGCATTCTATAACGATGCACCGTCTCATACGATATACGAATTTGCTGTTGGTGTTGATCCTGGTTACGCAATTGACGAAACGCCCAACCACCTCATTTATCTACCCATTGCTCATAGAGGAAAAATAAACAATATTACGCTGCGAGTGCTGGACCAGAATTCTCAACTCGTTGATTTTCGAAACGAAGTAATAATCTTTCGTTTGGAATTGAAGCGAAAGTATGGTGTTAACTATTCATAAAAATAACTTGCCACCATACCCCACCTCAGTCTTCACCAAGACATTCAACGTGCGTCAACTACTGTCACCGGAAAATAAACAATTTTTGGAATCTCTTGGTTATCATGTTGTCCAATCAAGTGTTCAACATTTTCCGAAAACCACACAACGATGAATCCATACAAAAGGTTTAATGGCGGAATTACTACCTATATGTTAAGTCCTTGATGATGTCATGAAATCAACATCAATCAATCTGACGCTTACGATGCTTTGTACGATAGTCTACTATTCATCAGTGGAAAAGTTGTGAAAACCAAAGGAGATGGTCGTGTAACATCCGTAAACAATGCTGGCGCTTTCATATTTCAATCTGCTAGTTATGAACAAAGCGGTAAGTAATTGGAGATGGTTCGTGAAGTTGGAATTGTTAGTACTGTCAGAGGCTTTCTCACCTATACCAACGAAGATATCAAGCACTTGGCCAATTCAAGTTGGACTTTCCCCAGCAACGCTGGGGTTATCAACACCCCTGATCTATCATTCAACATGCTCATACCCATCAAACATTTTTTGAATATTTTCAACGATTATCAATGTGTTTCCTATGGCAAACATACCATCCGATTAGTACGAGCTGCAGATGATAGCAACTGCTTCAAAATAGAGGAGACCGCTGGATCGTCGGCTAATATAACTGCAGTCAGGTTGGAAATTGAAAATATTGAACTCAAAGTGAAGCGATTCTTTCCGCATGATTAAATTAAATTGCAACTCTTGAAGGCCATCCAAGCTGATACTCTTATTCTCATGCCGTTCAGAAAATGGGAACTCCATATGTTGCCTGCTCTCACACAAGGTGCAAAAAGTGAAATATGGGCCGTCAAGACTTCCTCGCTTTTCGAAAGTCCTCGCTATGTGATTGTATGTTTCCAAAAAGACCGTGATTACACCATATTCAACAACGATCCAACAATATTCGCTCATTCGAATATCACCAATATAACGCTCACTCTGAACGGTGAGAATTATCTCAAAGAGAATATGCATCTGAATTTTGCAAAGGGGAATTTTTTGCAAGCCTATTTCAACTACGCAAAATTCTGTCTTAGCTACAAAATTACTAATCAACATAATCTTCTGCTGAGCTCCACAGAATTTGTTGGCAAGACTCTCTTTGTCATCGATTGTTCCAGAAGGGACGAGAGCATAAAAAGTTCCTCTGTTGATGTGGAACTCGAAATCGAGGCATCTGAAGGATTTCCCCAAAATACTAGAGCCTATTGCATCATTGTGCACGACACTGTTATTGAGCACCAGCCACTCAGCGAAATCATTAACAAATTGAACTGAACATATGCTTTTCACTTCAGTATCAATCACAGTCAACATGAGAATAGCTGTTGTTGATATTCATGGCTTTACCATCGAGTAACAATTCCATCCTAAGGAGATTGCCATTAGGATTGGAATTCAATGTAGTAATTTTCTGCTGCTGCCAACTATACCATTTTCCTATTTGAGTAGAGCAGATGAACGTACTGCAGTGTCTTGGAGCGAAACGTTCATGGATTGAGGTATTCCTCTGGCTTTGTGGAATATCATCAGTTAGATTCCTTCCTCAAGAAATATTTACAAAATGTTGATATCATTTATGTTCGAGGGCTTCAAAAACGTGACTATCTCACTGAGAAATTTCATCAATTGGACCTACCTACACGTGATAATACGTCATGGATGGTTTCAGCATTCGGAAACAACGATGGTATCCCACCTTGTATGCATCACATTGATAATCAACCCCACTACAATTTCAGTCTCCGAAACGTAGATATTCTATACAAATGGCTTTGTGATATGTTACCAAAATAAAACTGTATAATAAATTTTTCTATTCAAATTGTTTTTTTATCTAACGTCACCTGATGATGAAAAACGAAAACCGAAACGATGCGCTTTTTTCGAAATCGCAGCGTTTTGAAAGTTTGATGTAATTCCTTCTCTCTGTATAGGCAAGATAGATAGATAGAGAGATATTTTATTGGTACTTCAAGATCATACATTGCATGATATAGAACAAGTCGTAATATTCATATATATAAAGTAGCTTTACATAAATAACTTACAAAAAACAAGATTACGAAAAAAATACACCTATACCATATATCTACATATATATATATATATATATATATATATATATATATATATATATATATATATATAATTTTATAATCTATTGATCGTATATAAAACAAAATATACATATTAAAATAAAATAAAATACAGGTACCTATACGCAGTCTCTAGTCACATATCATAGAAAGATATATTTAAAACTTAAAACTATGTTAAAATTGTAAAAATTGTATTAATTGTAAATATATATAAAACGTCATACGAAGTTTTTGTCCTCAAAATATTCTTTTATATCAAAAGTACTTTTGAAATCAGTCGGTGAATATTCTTTTAAAGAATTTGATAAGTGATTGAATATGCTTATTAAATAAGTTTATCTAATTTTTGGCGCATTGTAGTATATGAAAAATATACAAAGAGAACACTGTTAATAGTTGTTTCGAAAAATCTCCACCTCATACCCTCAATGATGTGTTTTTTCTTTAACTTTAGACAAGCAGTCGCCATGTTTTTTCTCTTAAATAATATGTAAGACGTCCTATATATATTTTTGCTGAATACTTTGCTACCCCTATTGCCCCAATGACCCATTTCCCACATGACATTTGACACACGCTCGCAGCAGTCACGTTCATTTCTCTTAAATTATGCATTTTGAAACACCCTGTATACTTTCCTCATTGGAATCGCACCTTAAACGTTACACCCTCGTTACCTCACAATTTTTCACATTTTTTCAAACATCATTTTTATTATCACATTTTTATTTCATCCACCATCATTATTCTTTTTAATATTCGTGCTCTGGTGGCTGGAGAAATATATACCACATTTGTACATCAACTTATACGAAGTCTCCGTGAAGGCAAGGCTAGCGTCACTCGCTACCAAACATAAACCGCTGGTTCAAACCTCTGCTGCTGAAGTCTTTTTTTTTTAATTCAATTCAATTAATTCAAAATAAGTGTGCGCGCTCTATTGGCAAAATGTTATCAATCTAAGGGATCTACTCGACTACGTCACACGATGAACGCGAAGCAGCGACGGCCGACTCCCTAGCCACAGTAAAGCATATACAGTAGTCCGACTCAGCGTCGGAACCTTTGATGTTGGTGTCCAGGAGTTTCGTTTTTTATAATGCTGATGTCAATGACATTTATGACATTTCTCCCTACTACAATCCCAACCACAGCGTATATACACTGCTCGAAAAAATTCAGATGGAATTCTCATTAGACATATGGGTAATTGAAAAAAAATTATATTGCGTAGTATTTAGGTAACCCAGGGCATTTGAAAAATTATAAAATTTAAGTCAAAGAGTTTCTGAGAATAAATGAATTTGGCAGATGTTGATATTCGGATGTAACAAGATGCATTGCTATTTGAATAAGAAAAAAAAAATAATGTGAACTAGTTTTGTAAATCATTGTCCGATTTCATTCAAAATTGGTTTGTAGTAGTTTCTTGGGCCAAATACGTAGCATATTTGTATTTTTTAGAAAATACCCAGGAAACGATTTGATCTTTACAACTTTATTTTAAATTATCACATTTAAAATATCACGACATGTATTTTCTACAAATTACTATGGATCTTGATCAAGTAACGGCCGAATCAATCGAAAATTTAAAAGGAAAAGCATATTTGTTTGTGAAATTGACGTAGTTGGTTTGGAGGGATTTTCTATTTTACTTGAATTGTATTCACACCACAGTTTCCAAATATGTATTACTCTATTTGAGGTACTTCATGGTTTTTGTGGTAAGATCTTAATTTTCATGAAAAATTCAAGATGCTGAACTATATTGTTAACAAGGACTGGTTGGGGTAGGAAATGAAAAAAATCACAAAGAAAAAAATATATCTTGATTTTTGTAAGAAAATTGTATCTCTGATCGATAACAAAATTCTAATTTGGTCCTCCTAGGCAACTGATCATTTCAGTTTTTCTGAAATTGTATTTAAACACGACAATTACATATCTCCAACAAAAATTTATAAAAATAATTTTATTTACTCCTTTTAAGAAATAAAAGTTAAAATGCAAAAATTTTTCAACAGTATATTTCCTTCTCTGTCCATCTATTTTATAACATTTACTATATTTTACAATGTTATACTTTGATAAACATACACATTTCTATAGTAAGCAACCTTTCAATCTACAGCTGTAGTTTCTATAGATTTTTTTATTGAATTTGTCACGACAGCGAGAGAGAGATTATGGAAATTCAACTCGGTACCTGAGCGTATTGGATACACTGATTGAATTTCTAGGCTCGCTACGCTTGGATAAGAACTATCAATCTCAACAATCAATCTACCACTTTTTTTCCTTCCAACAATAATATTAACTATTTGCTTCAGTGGATTTGAATGAAAGTTAATTTCAAAAGTATTTATTCCAATGTCAAATTCCTCATCATTTAAACATAATCAAACATATGAATTTGAAATGTAGTAAGTGATATATTCAATTTTAGTATTCAGACGAATAAAATTATCATAATTTTAATAAATCTTATTCTAACAAAAAATTCATATGTATATATTGTATAGCCCTAGTATCAATAAATTTGACTACAGTAGATTAGGCGAAACTTTTGAAATGCGACAACCATGTAAGAATTGCGCTCATTCTCAAACTCGTCGATTGCGCAGAGCTGGGATACGAGCTCTTGGCGATGCATATTGAAAATTCAAGCCAGAATTTGGCTGGAGTAGGAGTACTGTATATGCTTTACTGTGCCCTAGCGTTTCGCATGCTTGACCGTACTGCGTATGAGGTCCTGGATCTCTCACGCGACTCGATGAACGCCAACAAAAATATCCAAACTGCGCGCTCTCTTATCTATCTAACGGATCTATCGCGATCACGTCACAGCTGAACGGCAGACCAGCGACGCAACCGACTTCTACCGATCTACCAACTCCAACTATTGCCAACGAATATCTGGTATGCCTTAAGTATGTCTACTTCGGAAACTTCAAAAATACCTAAAAATTCATAAATACATATAGGTAAATACTTAAACAATACAAAAGATGTAATAATTGTACCGGACAATTCAAGAAATCTTGCACTGTATAAACACTATTTTGCACTTAAAAAATTTAAGGCGCGTTTCAAAAATTTTAAGCGTTAGAATTGATTTAATATGCCTGAGGCAAACCTCTTCGAACACGCTTTTCAAACTTTGTTCGATTTATTATTGCATTAACTATTCCTGGAGTAGGTGATTTCGAGGAAGGCTGTTTTATTTTTCCCTCGCGGTTGGTGCTGTGTTTGTAAGTCACCGCTTCATTCGTAGGGGAATAAAGGCTTTTGAATGTTTTTGTTGAATTTGTGTAACAAGACGACTCTGTTGTCGTCTGACCTATCCATGCACTGATGAGAGGACATAACCTCGGAACGTGCATGTATGCACCTATTAACCTAATAACCACCTATTTTCAACAAAAGGATGATAATTTATGACATTCTATTACAATCAACATATGCAAATAGTGTCCTCCTTAAGGATCATTGTACAAATGGATGACAGATGTAAGTCAAAGTCCGAAGTACTTGTTTTCTGTCAGATATTTGCCCCATTTCTCCACTTGTGTGTGTGGAGAGGTTATTTTCGGCCGTAGTCGGAATTATTTCCTTTGATTTCGTGTATTCATGTCATGAATATCCTCACTAAGTTTGGAACGGGTCATGTTACAATAAATATAACACACAATTTCAGATATGTATATGCTTGCAAGAGTTAGAATAGTGCTAGATTTAAAGAATAGTTTGCATGTTTATCTATAAGGGATGTTGAAAATTCAACTTCAAATTGTCTTGTGCGCTATGAATACGCCTTTTGACTTGATGGAGATGCCCCACAAGTGGATTCCATTTCGAAGACAACATTCAATTTGTGCACAATAGACATTTACAAGCTGACCAACATCTAGCACTGTTTTCAAATTCTCAAACATATATTATGAAGAGTGCAACTTTGAGATTATACTCTAACAGTGTGATATCTAGTTGACGTGTTCAACAAAGTGAATTCCATCAAATTCAACTGTATCTGTATCGGACCAGACTGTGTTATTGAAATCAAGTTTTAGTTTAAATATATATCATCAGCATACGCAACAAAATCTGAGTGTACTATATTATCTTCAAATTTGATGAAATATAACAAGAAGTGGAACACCCATACACACTGATCCTGTTACTGACGTCACATGTGCTATTAAATTGTATACAATTCCAAAGAAACAGATTGGCTTCGATTTTCAAGGCAACATTTCAATCGGTTATAAGACTTTTCCCTGAAACCGTAAGATTCTGAAATATCTAGTAATTTCAGATGATTATTGCAGTCAAAGCCTTGCTTAAGTCGCATCAAACTACAGCTGTGCATTTTCCATCATTGACAAAATTGAAAAGAGTATAGTGAAATTACAATAAAGCAAACTGAGTGGATTTGCCACTGCGAAAACTATATTGTGTGGAATTTAAGATTTTATGCTTAATAATGAAATTTATCATTCGTTCTAAAATGGAATATTAAAAAATCTTCGACGGAGTTTGTGGTATAGTGATAGGTCTGAAATTTTCGATACTGTTGAGTTTTTTATTTTTATGGATAAGAGTAACCTTTCCCAACTTCATCTTCGAAGGAAAACCCAGTAATTCAAATGACATGTTGATGGTTAATGGTTCTATAACTTTGTGTAGGATTTTTTTATTACAAATGCTGGTATTTCATCCATACCAGAAGATTTTCTATTTTTAATTTTTGATAGTAGGATATTGAAAAGTTTCATTTCACTAAAAGGCTGCAAAGACGTGTTAACATACGAGGTGAGCGAGTACGGGCCGGGGCAAAGCCGAGGCTTTTCGCTTGCCGAGGATGTTAACAGTCGATACATTCCGTGTTACGTCTTACGTTTTTCTTGCTGCTTGTTGACATTTCTCAAAATTTGCCTGTAATGAAATTTGTTTTCTTACCCTATCTTTATGATTATTCGTTCTGCTATTTCATTCTACGTCTCTTGTGCACGTAACTAAGTTACCAAATAAACAGACAACAATAATACCTATTCAAAAAGTCCCAACCTTAAAATTGATATAAATGAAGCTGAAGGTATTACTTGTCAAAGTCAAAGTCATCATTACCCTAGGCATGTAAATGACACTATTTACATTCCATTGTCAAGACGAATTAGTAAACGAATGATATAGGCCATTTACCTGTTTTGTTGCTGAGCATGTATAAGGATTATTAACATGGTATCTTTAATTAAGTTCACATGATCTTTTTTTGCTTTATTGTACACATTTATTAAAGAAGTGTCACTTTTCTCCATACCGAACAGTTGTTTTAATGGTGTACTAGATTCCATGATAGCAGAATGTACCCATGCTATGTCGTTTTGTTTTAGATGATACCTTTGTTTTGGAAAACATAAATCAAAATTGTAAAGCGGGATATTGTGAAATATATCAAATGCTTCTTCAAAACAATTTACCTGATAAATCCTAGTCCACTTTTCGTTCGGTATAGTTTATTCAAATTTGTTCATGTTTGTAAAGGAAAATAATCTTTATTTTTTTTTTGAATTAGCTCGTTGCCAAACTTTTCATTACTTGACCTATAGAAGCGTATTTTCGGCAAGTATGTATACCCATGATCATTAGTATAGCTATAATCTTTTTGATTTCCTTCAATCAATCTCTATTATATCCACTTCATCATTAGAGATCCTGGGCGCAGATTACGAGTCTGTACATACTGCGATGCATATCGATTGGTTTCCATGACGATGATATCGAGAACGTAATGTGTTATAAACTGTCTGCATATTGCATTTGCATTATTCAAATCAATATTATTTATGCGAACTCCAGTCTGCTCTAAAAACTCAAAAGGAACCGGCAGTTGCTTACACGGATCCTAGTTTGCCGGAGCGGTCGTGAGAGCAGCAGTTTTTATTGGATCATCGTCGTATGACGACTCCTGATCATCTCATTTCCTGCCTCAACGAAGGACTTATCACTTTCTAATTCACCCATCGAAAAGGTATAGTCAGAGTCTTGAAATGGCTCAGATTCTTCTGAAGATGACCACTAATATTTTACTGTTTGCCTTGTTGGCTGGTTGGTCGAGTATGGGTAAATGAGACTTTCAAATTTGATTTTGTAGTGGCTCTATTTGCGGAGATGTAGATAGATGTTTATCTGTAGGCACATTACAGGGTTTTTTAGGTATATACAGGACAGTGCTTGCTGAACATATTTTTGACAAGTTTCCTATACCCACGTGGTCAGTAGAGTGCGAACCAAGTCTGGACTATTTTGTTTTCTGCAACTTGATTATGGAACTATTCGAGCCATGATCATTGAATGGAGCACCTCCATTGCTAGAACTCAAATGGTCTAGCAGTATGTTGCAGTTTCGGACTCAGTTTCTAGTGAGGGATTTTTTGGCAATTACAAAAGTCTTTTCGTTTTTGAAGAAATTATACCCGCTCATAGATCTGTAGCATTAAAATTGAAATAAAATACATGTTTGACAAATTTTCTCCCAGTAAAGAAATATATACTCTGGGGGTGTCGTGTACCATCAGTGGTACATGCAAAAAAACTCGCAATAACTTCAAAAAAGTGTTTTTTATAAAAAAAATAATCAACAAAAAACATAAAACTAAAAATTCTGTGACAGAAATATTAATATGAAGATTACCCATCGTCGTGAACGTGTTAAAAATATATATTTTTGCATTCATCGTGAAATAGCTTTTTCACCTCCTCTGTCATTATTAGTGGGAAGTCAAGATGATGTTCATGCATGTATTGGACGTATCCAGAAGTTCACCAAGTGAACAGTCTTCTGCGAAATAAATATTATTTTATTTTCAATAGGCCATTCTTGAATTTGACGTCGTTTTCTCGGTTAGGAATATCTGAAAAAAGCGTAATCTTGCTCTCATTTAGTGTTGAACAATATACGATAGCAATTATATACAAACTATGTACATGTTGAACATTCATTCAATCCAGTAAAGTTTTTTACCAGACCGATTCACCGAAATAACATGTTGAACCATAGACGCAAGGGGCACACTTTATTGCTCGGCCAGAACTTTAAGCAACGAACGCAACATTGGCGTGAAACTCTGGTCAAATAACACAACCTAGATGAGTAACTCGCCGCTCAAGTCCCAAATTTTGTTTGTAAGGGACATCTTCCCTCACCGGCAGTGTCGTGCGTTTTTTTATAGAAATATTGAGGTTCAATAAAATAGAAATAATGGAAACCCAGGATTTTGAAAACAGCCGATGCTCTAAGGGACTTATTTTTTCATAATTCATTAATTTCACTCTGTTCCCTTTCTCGATTGTTGCCTATGCTTACCTATGAAATTACATAATATTTTGATTTCCAGCTTCAAATTCTTTTACACATTTCACAATGCTTCATTCACCATTGCATAATAATAAAAACTAACGACAGTTTAACACAAATTAACTCAGAATTTGCCTTTTATTAACGAAAAAACACTCCAATAAGCCAGACATGAGAACAAACAGAAATGTTTTGTTGTTGTTCTATCAAATATCAAATGCAGCGTTGCCGAACTAACCAGACTATATCGACAACGATGAATCTCCGTTCGGCGATAGAAATACTATCGTTTGAACATGCTCTCAACAAGCTGCAATTAATGTTTCAATTCACTTCTTATTGTTATATATACCATTCAAGACAGTATTTTTGGGTTTTCGTTACCATGAATATACCCGACAGAAATCAAAATCTTGCTGAGGTACTAATTGTATCCTCAAAAAATGCGACATGGCAAAAATGTCATGATTTGAGGGATAACATTATAAAAAGATGTACCTTCAGTACTTTTTGAGTATTACTTATCTAGGTTGTGTTACTTGATCGGAGGCGTGAAATATCTCATTTGAAATGAATTATGTCACGTTAACTGATATCTCAATGTGAATCCAACTATAGAGATGCGTGCGCAAAGATGACATTTTGTGAGAGAGGTCGTGAAATTACTTATAAGGTGTTATTGAAAGGTGCCGAAAATAAATATTTGACATAAATTCCAAATATAGAGTTCATTGATCCTCTGAAAAAAAAAAAACAGACTATTACAACTATCTAGTTGTTGCAACATATTCAATTGCTTTGAAAATTTCAAACTTACCTGAAATGGCCCGTATATAGAATACCTCCTAGGTGACCACGAGGGGATGTATGCCCCCCAATTTGTCTATGGTTGTGAGATACAGGTTTCAAATTTGATGTATCGTTTTAGTACTTGAACAAGCTCATTTTGACTGAGAGACAACTGAGAATCTGATATTCACGGTTCAACCGGAAGTAATCCCGAACTTTTGTTTTCAAATTACACTATTTATGTATTTTTTTGATTTTCCTGAAGAGCTTTGAATTTGTAACAAGATTGTTTTTCAAGGTTGGTCATGAATATCCAATTTAGTAGATCACCTCAACTGACGAATAACGTCGGCAGTTACCAGAGGAGTTCCAAGGTGAATTCCAATTCAAAATCAATTTAAAATAGTATTTTTCTATTATAAATTACGAATATTCTGGAGACACGTGTTTCTGTCACCAAGTGACTGGTGTCAGGGTGAAAATTCAGCATATTCATTATCACATTCATTATCCACAAAATGTAGTGCAATTAAAAATTGCCTCAAAATGAAAAATATTCTTGAATAAACGCTCCCAACTATCATTTCTTGAACAGCATCAAGTTGATTTCACTTTGTTATGTTGAAAAATAATGAATTATCAGATCAATTGCGTGAATTCCAGAAGGAACCAAGAATATAATCAGGTTTCATTATAAGTGTTCTCAAAATTGAATGTTTTCATGTTCTCTGTTATTATCTGACCTATCTTAGCATTGATGAGAGGAAATAACCTCGAAAGATGCACGTATGCACATGGTTATTTCCGACAAAATGATGGACTATCACCCACCATTGTCGTCACTTTGGAACTTTCCTTTCCCAGGACTCGTTTTTTCAACAAATGTAAAAGATTTGGAACACAATGAATTGTTTCCTGAGGCATCACAGTTCGCAGAGATTCAAGAAGAATGCCAACTCCTACCTAGTTTCCCTCGTCTCTCATGATGTTCATCGAACATTACATGATTCATCTTATCGAGGAAACCTTAAAAAGAGATAACTCAACAGCATAGACAGGATCACCAATTGAGTCCATGGATAAACACCAGCTGATACCTACTTTTTCCTGAAGAAGATCACGCTAATACCCGGAAATTACCCAGGTCAATTTCTCATTTTCCCCCCAGAACGAATACATCCTTGTTGCCATGTACTTTTTGCGTAAATGGTTTGTAGCCTATGCCATTGCAGACCAGAGAGCACCCACAATGGCAAGATTATTTTCACGACTGCCCTTTGCAAACAGGCAGATAGTACGGTTGGAAGGTTCAACCGAAATATGAAGGAACATCTCTTCAATTTTGTGAAAAAACACCGAAAGAAGTGAGACATGATTCGGTCACGTATCTTGGCTAGCGTTAACATTGGAATGAAACTTTGATAACCCATTGACTTGGTGCTTTGATCACCAAGCACCAAGGAGCCAGATGTGCAGGACTATGCAGATGACAAGGATCACTCGTAAACCGTTGAGTATTGGAGACACAATCCTGGCACGCAATTATGAATCCCTCGGTTTCCGACTTCAGCTTACTTTGCCTAAGCAAAAGGTTTGTAAATTCTTTGAATAAGTCAAAGTATTTGTTGCTAGTGAAAAAGACCACATGCATTGACTCAACCTTGTGTAGCTTCAGAACTGCCTCAATCTCCGCAGCTTTGATGTGAGCTTCTTGCTAAACGCGGGTTTCAGCTCACAGGCAGAGTTTGGATCTCATTCATTCAGTATCGAACACGTGACCAAAGCCTTCATTACTATTATTTGGTTTTTGTCAGGAATATAACAGTTGATCCCTGTTTCCAGATACTCGATAGATCAGGAGGGTGCACTGATGTGTTTTTCACCCTGATAATTGGGTCCGAGATTCATATGTCTTTAGTAGACGGAGTAAACCAAGAATCACGACCTTTTTCAACCTAAGATTTCTGCCGCAACACAGCAAGACGGTATAATTTTATAATACAAGAGCAGTGCCGTGTTTATCATTCCACCAAGTAACCCTGTGGTCCGAACCATCAATTTAATAGTATCGTTTTTCTTGCTCGCACAAGCTCTGCTTTTGAGGGTCTTTCTCCGAAAACCTGGGTGATTTGAGAGAGTTCAGAGAGTTTCTTTTGATATTCATGTATTTTTACATGAGAAATATATTCGTCAGCGTTTAAAATGAAAATAGATGAATCAATCTTATTGTTGAGTCATTTTGTTCCCTTTCAATTGAAAAATCGAATTGTGAATAGAGGAAGAATTATAGTGTTACGTTGAAATTTGATAATTATAATACTCGAGAATACCCGATGAAAGAATTCAATAAGCATTTCCTAACAGTTGTTTTTTTTCAATTTTAGCTCAGCGAAGAATTAGGCTACGTGCTCTATTCTGCTCTTGGGTCATTTTATATCCCTTCCTGCATAATGGTGTTTGTCTACATTAGGATATACTATGCCGCAAAAGCACGAGCCCGTCGAGGAATTAGGAAACCGCCCCGGCGGCAAGCACAGGATGCAGTAACTTGCTTCTCAAACAGCCCTGGGGTGAGTTTTGAATTTTATATATATGGAAAACGGTGTGATGAAATTTCTCTTTGGCGGTCAGAGAATAAGTAATATCCACTTCACAACTGAAAGTTTCTTCAGTTTCCAGTACACATTAAATGTATGTAAATTCAATTTCGAATACCTACTTGTATATTCTTACCGAAACAAAAATCGATTCTCTCAGATACCTAGTTCCTACATTCAACTCCACAAAGTAATTGAAGATAATATTTCACGAGATCTTTTTGTATAAGCGCTACATCCAAATATCATCGACTCCTTATACTCAAATGTATGGACCCACATATTTTTCTCAGTTGGTGTGAGAGCAACTGAAAAAAATTATATGAAAGTTGAAAGTTTCACTATGTATCTTTTTGTGAATTCGTATATTTTTTGTATGTGCTATCGGTGAAGAAGTGTCGTTGGCAATTTTTTTGAATAGAATCAATTGTCATTTTCAGTATCATAACAAAGCTAGTTTTTTCTCATTTCGGTAGTACAAATATTATTTGTGCACTCTATCTATTAAGAGAGGTTCCATAGAAACAGTGTGTTTCGTAATTCATTTACCTATTGTCGATTTGTTCAACTCAGCGAATATTCTATCGAAATGGCAATTTGAATCGGCCAGTGGCGTACGTTGGTATAACTTCCCCAGATGCTTATTTTTCACACAATACTAGTTAATTTTCATATTTTTCCCTTAACCCTTATTCATCGAAATATTTGTGCATACAAAAATATCATATAACTTACCCTGGTCTTAATACATGCGTTCATATCAATATATACAGTGAGTCTGCTTAAGTTGGCTACATATGGGAAACTTTTTTATTATTGATTTTACGAAAAAAAGTAATTCTTCATAAAAAGTTCAGCATGGTCTAAAACCCTTGATGCAACCATCAGATTTTGAATTTCATCAATCATATACGAGGTATGTCAAAAGATATGAATTTTACCCAACAGTAAAGTAACTTTATATTTCATTATGAATCATAACGCCCGCTAAATGGTTTTTTGTGTGGTACAATAAATTAATTACTCCGAATAGTTTCAAATAGAAATTACAATTTTCAAATGTTCCTGAAAAATTAGTACCAAGTTTTGAAGTTCTGTGAGTTGACCGATGATGAACTCCTCATAGTGCATTCGGTTTCGTTACCGTACCTTCCATTTTCCATGTAATTTAAGTGTTTCAAAGGAAGCACCACTTCGAACAAGAAGCATTGACGACGTTCGGCGTAGACAATGTCCGGTGTAACCTTTCGGGTTTTCCAAATTAAGGTATTTCGCTATGATAGAAAAAACACTTCGTATAGTATTTTTACCTATAGGTAACTCAATACATTTATTATTTCTGTACGTTAAAAAGAACCTACGTTGTTTACATCCTTTTGGTCGTAGTGCAATGTACTTTTTAACTAAGTTCGCTTTCTTCAACAATGGTGAAACTTTTTGAGGTGCAGGTCTTGGTTTCTGGTACCTTGGTCAGTAAAACGACTCCTGTGTCTTCAATGTCATCAATTGTCTTCTTGACCATTTCACGTCTCACGTCTTAAGCTTCCAAATACGCCCATTACCAGAACAACTTTTTGTAGCAGAAAAGTATCATCTGGAGCTTTTCTTATGAAAAGTAATACTTGTCCACCTTTGATTTTTTTGGAATGTATCCTGTTGAATTAACTTTCAGGAAGGCCATCAGTTGACTGAATGCTGATATATTAATGTTTACTTTAACAATCAATTTCAGCTGTGAGTATTTGGTCCATAGATTATTTGTACTATATTTTTCAGACTGAAATAATGTAAAAGACAGTTTCATTTACTGTATTCACTCTGTTTTCATCTTTCTATTTGAAAAAATGGTCATACTCTTTCTCGAATAAGTATTTGGATTTCACAGGCAGTAAGTTTCATAACGCTTTTTCAGCTTTGAGCGTCACATTCTGTGGGATCTTCGTCATTATTACGAACACAACCGTTTTTAGTTTTCTCCACTAACCAGCTTGTCAATTCTTACAAATATGCAGCGTCATTTTATTAAATAAACAACTCTTAGCAACCTCTTTAATGTTTCCATGGCAATTGCATAGAAGCTCACTTGTGCTGAGTAGCCAACCAGAACGCAGTAAATACTATGAGAAGAAATTTATGAAGTAAACAACGTCGTTTAAAATAATTTTTTCATGAAAAATAAAAAATTTATGAAGTACACAACGCCGTTTGAGATCATTTTTCCGTGAGAAATAAACTCTTGTTTGTACCACGAGCGTTACTAGATCCTAACGCCCGATGGGCACCTTTACAAAGTATCTTTATACATATATATTTATACTCAAGGCATTTATGATCACAGTATTTTTATATTAAGAATGAAATATTTTATTTCTGAAGTTATAAATTTTCCCAGATTTCTCCCAAGTGTTTTTGAATTTCTAAGTCAAAATGTACAATTCCACATATTGCCCAAACCCACACTTTCTTATCCGAAATATTCTCTGTATTAATATTAAATAAGTTCTTTGGTTCAGTGGACATAGCTGTCAAACCAAATTTGACATCTAATTTATTTTTACTCCACTCTCATATATCCCTTGCTAGATCAAACTTTGTTAATCTATGTGAGATGTTATCGATCACATTACATTCACTGCAATCCGCACTATGTTCAATGCATCTGCATTGAGTTTTTCTGTCACTAGAAAAAGTCATTTATGGCTTTATATGCAGTCGAACGTCACCTTGTTGATGTATCTGTCTTTACCAATATATTTGACCAAATACGACTCCTTATTATATTGAGGATTATTAAGTTGAATGGTGAAGTTTTACTTTATTTTTGATCATTTGTTGAAACAACTCGTCCTTTGTGAATTCCATCCCAAAATATCTTGTATTTTTGAACTTGAATATCAACGTCTTGCCAGTCCTCATTGATTATTGAATTATAAAAAAATTCCGTGTTTTCATCAGTCTATGGTAACTAGTTGATGACTTTTTCATGGAAATTTATTGAATAAACCCAAACAACTGGTCGTAATATACAGAGTTGTCAGTTTTGATAACATTTCATGTGCATAACTCTGTGTTGATATTGGTGAAGATATTATCGATTGAGGAACTACTGCTCGTTGTTTCTCGGGTCATCTCTTTTAACTTGGCCAGACAGGTTATGTCATCAACAGATTAATGACAATCACAACATTGAGGTCCTGTATATTCATGAAATTTAGATTGCAATCTCCACACACTACTAAAATCTTATTTTGTTTAAATTATTTATTCAGTAGATTAGCCATTCCATTCGAAAATATGTTGATATCTCCCTCAGTAGACCTCTTAATGCATATAATATTATAAACTGTATCATCCGAAATAAGCTCTGAGCAAGAAAATTCAAAGTCATTTTTATTGCAGGTCACATCATCACTATCGACATTTTTATTTCAATGTTATTTTTGACATATATTGCGGTGCCACCACCTCTCAATGTATTTCTACATGAGTATCTTTCTAATGAGTGATTGTCTAATTTATAAATACCAATTACATCCTCCCTGAGCCAATACTCATTAAATGTATGTAAATTCAATTTCGAATACCTACTTGTATATTCTTACCGGAACAAGAATCGATTCTCTCAGATACCTAGTTCCTCATAATGAAATATGGTGGATTACGTAATCCAATCTTCCGCAAAAAAAACCTATACAATAGGTATGGTCGTCGGCAAGTATTCAACAGAAAACAACTACTGCCCCCTACGACCATTGAATTATATCTGTTTAATACTTGGCAAAGTTTTCTACAAGAACCACTTTGCAATGCATTTCAAATATCAAAGCTGAAATTATTTTTCGATTTAATTGGGGGAACACCTCCGTACCGGTTTCATGGTCATTGCCAATCATCAGCGAAGGCTAGTTCGACCCAATTGAATCGAAAAGTCCTTTCATCCTAATAGGTAATCCCTGAGACAAACACTGAAGTATGAATTCAGCGCCATCTCTGGGTTCCAGTTTAAAATGCACTCCGACTACGTGTCGACTTCAATATGAAGCCAGAAACATCATGAAAGAGGGGCGACACTACTTGACGGAAGACCATAAAACTAATAATGAAATATGGTGGATTACGTAATCCAATCTTCCGCAAAAAAACCTATACAATAGGTATGGTCGTCGGCAAGTATTCAACAGAAAACAACTACTGCCCCCTACGTCCATTGAATTATATCTGTTTAATACTTGGCAAAATTTTCTACAAGAACCACTTTGCAATGCATTTCAAATATCAAAGCTGAAATTATTTTTCGATTTAATTGGGGGAACACCTCCGTACCGGTTTCATGGTCATTGCCAATCATCAGCGAAGGCTAGTTCGACCCAATTGAATCGAAAAATCCTTTCATCCTAATAGGTAATCCCTAAGACAAACACTGAAGTATGAATTCAGCGCCATCTCTGGGTTCCAGTTTAAAATGCACTCCGACTACGTGTCGACTTCAATATGAAGCCAGCAACATCATGGAAGAGGGGCGACTCTACTTGACGGAAGACCATAAAACTAATAATGAAATATGGTGGATTACGTAATCCAATCTTCCGCAAAAAAACCTATACAATAGGTATGGTCGTCGGCAAGTATTCAACAGAAAACAACTACTGCCCCCTACGACCATTGAATTATATCTGTTTAATACTTGTCAAAGTTTTCTACAAGAACCACTTTGCAATGCATTTCAAATATCAAAGCTGAAATTATTTTTCGATTTAATTGGGGGAACACCTCCGTACCGGTTTCATGGTCATTGCCAATCATCAGCGAAGGCTATTTCGACCCAATTGAATCGAAAAATCCTTTCATCCTAATAGGTAATCCCTGAGACAAACACTGAAGTATGAATTCAGCGCCATCTCTGGGTTCCAGTTTAAAATGCACTCCGACTACGTGTCGACTTCAATATGAAGCCAGAAACATCATGAAAGAGGGACGACACTACTTGACGGAAGACCATAAAACTAATAATGAAATATGGTGGATTACGTAATCCAATCTTCCGCAAAAAAACCTATACAATAGGTATGGTCGTCGGCAAGTATTCAACAGAAAACAACTACTGCCCCCTACGACCATTGAATTATATCTGTTTAATACTTGGCAAAGTTTTCTACAAGAACCACTTTGCAATGCATTTCAAATAACAAAGCTGAAATTATTTTTCGATTTAATTGGGGGAACACCTCCGTACCGGTTTCATGGTCATTGCCAATCATCAGCGAAGGCTAGTTCGACCCAATTGAATCAAAAAATCCTTTCATCCTAATAGGTAATCACTGAGACAAACACCGAAGTATGAATTCAGCGCCATCTCTGGGTTCCAGTTTAAAATGCACTCCGACTACGTGTCGACTTCAATATGAAGTCAGAAACATCATGAAAGAGGGGCGACACTACTCGACACTACTTGACGGAAGACCATAAAACTAATAATGAAATATGGTGGATTACGTAATCCAGGGATTACCTATTAGGATGAAAGGATTTTTCGATTCAATTGGGTCGAACTAGCCTTCGCTGATGATTGGCAATGACCATGAAACCGGTACGGAGGTGTTCCCCCAATTAAATCGAAAAATAATTTCAGCTTTGATATTTGAAATGCATTGCAAAGTGGTTTTTGTAGAAAACTTTGCCAAGTATTAAACAGATATAATTCAATTGTCGTAGGGGGCAGTAGTTGTTTTCTGTTGAATACTTTCCGACGACCATACCTATTGTATAGGTTTTTTTGCGGAAGATTGGATTACGTAATCCACCATTTTTCATTATTAGTTTTATGGTCTTCCGTCAAGTAGTGTCGCCCCTCTTTCATGATGTTTCTGGCTTCATATTGAAGTCGACACGTAGTCGGAGTGCATTTTAAACTGGAACCCAGAGATGGCGCTGAATTCATACTTCAGTGTTTGTCTCAGGGATTACCTATTAGGATGAAAGGATTTTTCGATTCAATTGGGTCGAACTAGCCTTCGCTGATGATTGGCAATGACCATGAAACCGGTACGGAGGTGTTCCCCCAATTAAATCGAAAAATAATTTCAGCTTTGATATTTGAAATGCATTGCAAAGTGGTTCTTGTAGAAAACTTTGCCAAGTATTAAACAGATATAATTCAATGGTCGTAGGGGGCAGTAGTTGTTTTCTGTTGAATACTTGCCGACGACCATACCCATTGTATAGGTTTTTTTGCGGAAGATTGGATTACGTAATCCACCATATTTCATTATTATGGTCTTCCGTCAAGTCTTCCGTCAAGTAGTGTCAAGTAGTGTCGCCCCTCTTTCATGATGTTTCACCATATTTCATTATTATGGTCTTCCGTCAAGTCTTCCGTCAAGTAGTGTCGAGTAGTGTCGCCCCTCTTTCATGATGTTTCTGACTTCATATTGAAGTCGACACGTAGTCGGAGTGCATTTTAAACTGGAACCCAGAGATGGCGCTGAATTCATACTTCAGTGTTTGTCTCAGGGATTACCTATTAGGATGAAAGGATTTTTCGATTCAATTGGGTCGAACTAGCCTTCGCTGATGATTGGCAATGTCCATGAAACCGGTACGGAGGTGTTCCCCCAATTAAATCGAAAAATAATTTCAGCTTTGATATTTGAAATGCATTGCAAAGTGGTTCTTGTAGAAAACTTTGCCAAGTATTAAACAGATATAATTCAATGGTCGTAGGGGGCAGTAGTTGTTTTCTGTTGAATACTTGCCGACGACCATACCTATTGTATAGGTTTTTTTGCGGAAGATTGGATTACGTAATCCACCATATTTCATTATTAGTTTTATGGTCTTCCGTCAAGTAGTGTCGCCCCTCTTTCATGAACCCAGTTCCTCCATTCAACTCCACAAAGTAATTGAAGATAATATTTCACGAGATCTTTTTGTATAAGCGCTACATCCAAATATCATCGACTCCTTATACTCAAATGTATGGACCCACATATTTTTCTCAGTTGGTGTGAGAGCAACTGAAAAAAATTATATGAAAGTTGAAAGTTTCACTATGTATCTTTTTGTGAATTCGTATATTTTTTGTATGTGCTATCGGTGAAGAAGTGTCGTCGGCAATTTTTTTGAATAGAATCAATTGTCATTTTCAGTATCATAACAAAGCTAGTTTTTTCTCATTTCGGTAGTACAAATATTATTTGTGCACTCTATCTATTAAGAGAGGTTCAATAGATACAGTGTGTTTTGTAATTCATTTACCTATTGTCGATTTGTTCAACTCAGCGAATATTCTATCGAAATGGCAATTTGAATCGGCCAGTGGCGTACGTTGGTATAACTTCCCCAGATGCGTATTTTTCACACAATACTAGTTAATTTTCATATTTTTCCCTTAACCTTTATTCATCGAAATATTTGTGCATACAAAAATATCATATAACTTACCCTGGTCTTAATACATGCGTTCATATCAATATATACAGTGAGTCTGCTTAAGTTGGCTACATATGGGAAACTTTTTTATTATTGATTTTACGAAAAAAAGTAATTCTTCATAAAAAGTTCAGCATGGTCTAAAACCCTTAATGCAACCATCAGATTTTGAATTTCATCAATCTTATACGAGGTATGTCAAAAGATATGAATTTTACCCAACAGTAAAGTAACTTTATATTTCATTATGAATCATAACGCCCGCTAAATGGTTTTTTCTGTAGTCCAATAAATTAATTACTCCGAATAGTTTCAAATAGAAATTACAATTTTCAAATGTTCCTGAAAAATTAGTACCAAGTTTTGAAGTTCTGTGAGTTGACCGATGATGAACTCCTCATTGTGCATTCGGTTTCGTTACCGTACCTTCCATTTTCCATGTAATTTTAGTGTTTCAAAGGAAGCACCACCTTGAACAAGAAGCATTGACGACGTTCGGCGTAGACAATGTCCGGTGTAACCTTTCGGGTTTTCCAAATTAAGGTATTTCGCTATGATAGAAAAAACACTTCATATAGTATTTTTACCTACAGGTAACTCAATACATTTATTATTTCTGTACGTTAAAAAGAACCTACGTTGTTTACATCCTTTTGGTCGTAGTGCAATGTACTTTTTAACTAAGTTCGCGTTCTTCAACAATGGTGAAACTTTTTGAGGTGCAGGTCTTGGTTTCTGGTACCTTGGTCAGTAAAACGACTCCTCTGTCTTCAATGCCATCAATTGTCTTCTTGACCATTTCACGTCTCACGTCTTAAGCCTCCAAATACGCCCATTACCAGAACAACTTTTTGTAATAATGTAAAAGACAGTTTCATTTACTGTATTCACTCTGTTTTCATCTTTCTATTTGAAAAAATGGTCATACTCTTTCTCGAATAAGTATTTGGATTTCACAGGCAGTAAGTTTCATAACGCTTTTTCAGCTTTGAGCGTCACATTCTGTGGGATCTTCGTCATTATTACGAACACAACCGTTTTTAGTTTTCTCCACTAACCAGCTTGTCAATTCTTACAAATATGCAGCGTCATTTTATTAAATAAACAACTCTTAGCAACCTCTTTAATGTTTCCATGGCAATTGCATAGAAGCTCACTTGTGCTGAGTAGCCAACCAGAACGCAGTAAATACTATGAGAAGAAATTTATGAAGTAAACAACGTCGTTTAAAATAATTTTTTCATGAAAAATAAAAAATTTATGAAGTACACAACGTCGTTTGAGATCATTTTTCCGTGAGAAATAAACTCTTGTTTGTACCACGAGCGTTACTAGATCCTAACGCCCGATGGGCACCTTTACAAAGTATCTTTATACATATATATTCATACTCAAGGCATTTATGATCACAGTATTTTTATATTAAGAATGAAATATTTTATTTCTGAAGTTATAAATTTTCCCAGATTTCTCCCAAGTGTTTTTGAATTTCTAAGTCAAAATGTACAATTCCACATATTGCCCAAACCCACACTTTCTTATCCGAAATATTCTCTGTATTAATATTAAATAAGTTCTTTGGTTCAGTGGACATAGCTGTCAAACCAAATTTGACATCTAATTTATTTTTACTCCACTCTCATATATCCCTTGCTAGATCAAACTTTGTTAATCTATGTGAGATGTTATCGATCACATTACATTTACTGCAATCCGCACTATGTTCAATGCATCTGCATTGAGTTTTTCTGTCACTAGAAAAAGTCATTTATGGCTTTATATGCAGTCGAACGTCACCTTGTTGATGTATCTGTCTTTACCAATATATTTGACCAAATACGACTCCTTATTATATTGAGGATTATTAAGTTGAATGGTGAAGTTTTACTTTATTTTTGATCATCTGTTGAAACAACTCGTCCTTTGTGAATTCCATCCCAAAATATCTTGTATTTTTGAACTTGAATATCAACGTCTTGCCAGTCCTCATTGATTATTGAATTATAAAAAAATTCCGTGTTTTCATCAGTCTATGGTAACTAGTTGATGACTTTTTCATGGAAATTTATTGAATAAACCCAAACAACTGGTCATAATATACTGAGTTGTCAGTTTTGATAACATTTCATGTGCATAACTCTGTGTTGATATTGGTGAAGATATTATCGATTGAGGAACTACTGCTCGTTGTTTCTCGGGTCATCTCTTTTAACTTGGCCAGACAGGTTATGTCATCAACAGATTAATGACAATCACAACATTGAGGTCCTGTATATTCATGAAATTTAGATTGCAATCTCCACACACTACTAAAATCTTATTTTGTTTAAATTATTTATTCAGTAGATTAGCCATTCCATTCGAAAATATGTTGATATCTCCCTCAGTAGACCTCTTAATGCATATAATATTATAAACTGTATCATCCGAAATAAGCTCTGAGCAAGAAAATTCAAAGTCATTTTTATTGCAGGTCACATCATCACTATCGACATTTTTATTTCAATGTTATTTTTGACATATATTGCGGTGCCACCACCTCTCAATGTTTTTCTACATGAGTATCTTTCTAATGAGTGATTGTCTAATTTATAAATACCAATTACATCCTCCCTGAGCCAATACTCTTTGATTGTTATTATTTCAGCACCCACTTCATCAAAAAGAACACTAAGTTATATTCTATTTAATTTTTTTTAGTTGGGTCCTAAGTTCTGTTATCCGCAGCCCTTGCACGAGATTCACTGAAGGTTAACAGATTACCAGTTCATGTTCTATCGTGGAGGCATCTAATATGTGTGAATTCATCATGACTGATAAATATAGAGGAAATAAAAGCTTCCAATTTACACTAAGAATAGATACTTATAAAGTCACGCTTACAATTGTTTCGACACACAGTGTCATCATCTGAGCTGAGTTATGGAACAATTGTAAGCGTGACTTTACAAGTATAAATTCTTAGTGTGAATTGGAAGCTTTTATTTCCTCTATATTTATCAGCTACCAGTTCAGTTGATTGGTTGACTTTGTGGCATTATAGCATTAAAATTTCCTAGAGGAACCATCGGCAGGTTGCAGTTCAAATGTATTGTGAAATATTGTGATCTCTGTTTGAAAAAAAATATTTCTCTCAATATAATTTTGAGCTCCAGATGGTGCCTACACATTTACGTGTCTGATGTTCTTCATTGTTGATGATATAAAAATGTATCCTCACTATAATTAGAATGTTCACCCCTTTCGTTGTTTCCAGAGGTCGTTAGTCATAGTCGTTCCAGCTATTGCCGGAAGTTCAATACTCAGCTTTATATCATTCCTTTGCTCTTCAGAGCTAATAACCATTATTCCGCTTTTCTTCCCCCAACCCAGCATGTTTCGTCGTAACTTCTTGCCAATTCTCGGGTGTAGGTGGAATCATATCAGTACGAGATTCAATTTCTGCTTCTTCCTAGTAATACCACTAGAGGTCAAATTATTTCCGGTTCTTAATTTGACTTCGCGTGGTATTCGGTAAGAAAATTCTACACCGAATTGTGGTGAAAAATCAAATATTTTTAAAATTTATTTTTCGATAATCAACAATGCAAATTATTTTCATCACCAGCGAAATAAAATGTGTTGTCGACTTGATTGTTGATTTGCCATGATAACTAAGTGAGATCCTATAACCTCATCATTTCAATTTTGAAGCTGTCAAGTGTCACGACTTAAAAAAATGTTTCGCTTTGGTCAAGAAAGTAAAGAAAATATTCGCCAGGAGATTGAGCAGTTGACACCCGCGAATACCAGGAAATCGAAGTAAAGCGTATGGAAGCATTTTACAAACTTTTGTGCAGAAAAATCATTTAATTTTGATAGAGCGGATATACCTGTGGAAGAACTGGCGCTTATTCTAGAAGACTATGGGCTCAACATGCGAAAAAAGAACTCCGAAGGCTACAAGGAGAGTGTTATCAGAGTTTTATAGGATTCCACAGCCGAGCAGTTGCAGGAATATTATTTTGAAAAGTATAATCACAAATGTAATTCATTCTCTGAAATACAATTTTTGAACGCAAGAGCTGAAAAAAATGCTAAGCGCCGGAAGCTACAAATCCAACCAAGAGAAAGGAAAGTTCATCTGACGAGCTGTGAAAAATTATTGAGCTTTGGGACGAAAACACTCCGGAATGAATGCAGAAAAAGTATTTTTCTACGCCCATGTCTGCAAACGTCAAAAATCGCACTGTCAACATTCCTTGTAAATGACATTTAACAATAACATGCACGTAATGAGATCTCATAACATACACGTGCGTTTTGAGAAGAAAACTTGAACTTCTTGGTTTACTTAAATTACAATCATATTTTTATTTACGTAAGACTTTATTTGGTCTATTCACACAAATTTAGTCAATTAAAAAACATTAAAACTTTTTGCATTAGCGAGATATATTTAGGATTGAAAGAGTGACGCCCCTAAATGTAGGCAGCACGTTATACAATTTCTTTAAAAATAGAACACGTTTTCTTAAGTAGCATGCTATGACAATAAATATCATGTCATTCATATTGTCAATTTCTTGAACAAAATATAATTGTATCCGAACATTTTCTCAATTCAATTAACAACTATTATAATAAAGTTTAAATGATTCCCAGATAACATTGATGGTTGGCCCGGCGTTTTTAACGCACTTGTTCCCCGGCAGTTCACGTGCTGGTGAAACACTTGAAAAGAACGCTTATCCGGCATCGAGGTGTCCAGGCGGCCGCTAGCCGCTCGCGATTCATTTTACCGACAATTCAAGGTACCTCAGAAGTCCATCAACGCCAACAAATTTCAGTGCATAATTGATGCAGGTCAACTTTGTTTAAAACATTCACATTTCTTCATTTAACTGTATCGAAATTGCACTTCTGAAGCACCAATACCATAATTAATATGCACTGATATATACAGTGATTTTATTTTAAGTACTTACATTAAAATATTCCCTTCATTGCTGCAGAAAGGCATAAAAAGTTTTATCAGAATCAGCAAATAGGTTTTTGAGTAATGAATAAAAAACTGATTTTATCTAAAAACTTTGATATCCTGTATCGTGAAAACAAAGCTGGTTGGGACACATGCTTGTATGAAGACAAATTTTTTCCACCTAAAAAACCTCCCCCTGTATATAATTTTTGACGTGTATTTATTTTTTCCTAAAATTTATTCTGCGAGTTCTTTTGAAAAAAATCACACAAAACAGGTACCTATTCTATATTCATAAAAAAAACTCAAATTATCATAACACATATTTATTTAAGAAAAGGGCACAGTAACAAAAACATCATGAGTAAGTGAATATAAATCAAACTATTATTCCACACATATGATTTACTGTTGAATACTGTTGAACACTTTTTTTTATCTTCTGCAATTTAGATTCATAACTGAAAAATAAACAATAATTTGAATTTAAATTAACATACTTATATATTTATGTGTAACTAAAATATAATACTGAAAATAATCCTCACCAAAGTATTATGTTATGTACTAAAGGAGCTATAGGAGGTATATACAACATAAATTATCATTGATACAAAAAATTTAAACAAGAGTATTAGTATTATGATTAGATTTATGAATTCATTTCAATATTTGTTGCATACTGGAAGAACCTCAAGGCATGATTTCAATTATTGTCTGGTTTCTTCCTTTTATCCCTCCCTCCATCTCTATCTGATGCATTTCGTAAAAATAATTTTGTAGTATCTTCCTGTTGAGTGGTATTTTTAGATTACGGATTATTCCTCACTGAAACTAAAACGACAGTAGTCATCACCCATTTCCACTACAAAAAATGGAAGAGCTTTATAGTAATATGTGACAGTCAATAGTACATACTTAATTGAATTGAAAAATAATTTCAATTGCATACTGTTGATCGAATATCCCATATGTATGTATGTAATGAAAAAATGCCGAAAACAAGCCCTTTATGGCAGTAAAACAATATTGAAAACAAATGAGAAAAACAAAAGTGCAATTTGCAAAATCTGCCAAAAATCTGTTTCATCGGGTGGCAAAGGAAACACGGTCGACACGTCCAATATGAAATACCATCTATCGAAGAACCACCCAGTGTACCATTGTCAGATAACAGAGTCGGGTATGTAGCAAAAACTTGAATTTGAAAATAAACCAGAAAAAAATTAGTAACTATTATAACACTGATTACAGTATAGAACTACCTAACAATTCATCCAACAGGCAAGACATTGTTTTTTTCTGCAAGTGCATTATTACCTATTATTATTAGCAAACTGTATTTGAATTTTAGACTAGATATTAATATCCATGAGACAAATATTCAACATGACTATGCAGAAATCTATATACATACATATCACTTATTCATAACATAATAGGTAGCTTCTGACTCAAATTGGACAGTGAAATGAAGTCTACCTACTTCACAAATAGATAAATAGGTTGTAATATGTTGCAAGAATTTAGCATTATTCATAATTTCCAAGAAATGCATACTTACGACTGTTAACTAATGTTTTCATTAATATGAGGTCATTCCCAAAATGCCTTTCTAATAGTATGCTTTCTTGATATGCAGCCTTTGCAGAAATTGTTTTTCGACCATATATGCGATATACACTAGGAATTAGATCTAAAGCAAAAAACTAAACAAATTGTTATTCATGTACTTACCAAGTTTTTGACCAACAGTTGGAAAGATAATAAACCGCACCAATAACCACAAAAGAGATTGGAGTTTGGAATAAACGCAAAAATAAAAAATCTAGCTAACTAAACTTAACCATAAACAACATAATTCAATATGGCCACCTCCCGGCTCCCAGTCAGAGGGCGAAAAGAGAGGCAGTGTTGTCAGATTGCACGACACGGTAACAATTTGTACTGAAAACTATAATTTTTGGTACTAGATATCATAGTTGAATGCTAGATTCGCATTTGAAAATCAAGGTGCAAAAATATTGTGCATATTGATATTGGCCAAGGTGATTTTATCATATTAACGGCGTTACGAAATAGTTAGGATGGCAACACTGAATGAACACTAACAGAAAACATTGGAAGACCTCAGTGCGCAGTCTCCAAAGATGAAACATTGAGGCACTTGGCCAGCAACGGATTGGCACTCTCAAATCTATGTATGGGAAATGAATTTTTAAACCGCTTGACAAGTGCATCATCGCAAAGAACAAATATTTAATTGAATGGTGACCTATAAAAGTCACTTCTGATGTACTCCAGAAGCACTTCTTTCAAGCACTGTGATTTCACATAGTCGGCCGTTACATTTCAAGCATATCGATGTTATCTGGGTTGCGATGTTTTTTATTTAATGGAAGAAAATGAATGGGCGTAGGAAAAGTATAGTACATTACACGAGTTGTAAGCCCATTACGCACTCATGAAATTTCGTGTATAAACTTTTTCATTTCGTGCGTAATGGGTTACTTACAACTCTTGTTACGTAATATACTATTCCACGTTGCTGGTCATGAATTGGCCTGGAGAGGAAATGAAGGAGCGGCAGCACATCTCGAATATTTTGTGGAGGAAATTGACAATAGAGGGAAACCAACAGGCCGCATTGAGTATAACCCGGTTTTTTCCAAGACCACCTAAGGCGGTTCAAAGGAAATGGCTGACAGTAAGTGGCTAGTACCGAATACACCCAACGAAGAAATATGTCCAGTGAGACTTCAAAAAACTAACAAGCAAGCGAGGCCCCATCAAAACGAACAGTCCAGTTGGACAGAATACAATATCTTCCTGGTTTAAATCCGCTGTATCATTGATTGGAATGGATGTCAAAAAAGTCAAAATAACAAATCATTCTGCAAGGGCCACTGCCGTTTCAACTTTAGCCAAAACGGAAACTGGAGAACAGCAAATGATTAAAATAATCGGTCATGCTAGCAGCCACTCGATAAAACCATATCTGCAAATAGACTCGTGCCATCATCAGGAAATAATTGACGCAATGAGGTCTGCTTCAACTTCAACAAAGACGATTCGATAATCTCTGAATAAAGAACAAGCAACTATCTATCAACCTGCCATAGTTTATAATAATTGCGTTTTCCATATAAACAATAATTACAATAGTCAAAATAATATAAATAATTAGATTTATTATCACTTGTAACCATTCATTCATATGAAATAAGAAACTTAAAACTCGTCTATTTTCTGATGTAAATTTTCAACTGCTGGAAACTTAGCTAGGCCAATATAACAAATTTACATTGCGTCGAAGTTTCATGAAAATGGCAACCTAAAGCGTAACATAATATATTCTTCTATTTTATATCAATTTTGGATTACTACAAGTGGTAGAAAGTTATAATTTTATGAAAATCAATGTGCTTTGCAGTTTCGGTAATGGCCATGTAACGGCTTCTCAGCATGCCCATTAAGATAATATATTGTTTTCTACTCATTGTTTTTAACGCTAATGCAGTTTTATAATGTAATATATTACATTATTTAATTATTTTATTCACTTCGGGCTACTACACGTGATAGAAAATGAAAATAATATCAGTTTTATAGATACATACCTACAGGAACAGATTACATAATAATATTCAGTTTGTCTTCACACCAATGGACTCTTAGCCTATAAACTGTTGATTACTACTAATTGTAGTAGCTGAAAAGTGCCATTTAGGGACAAAAAATATGATATTCTTTTATTTTATAGTTACATGAGCTCACTACAAATGGTAGAAAATTATAATTTTAGAGGTTTTTCGGGAAGCTGCATGAACAGATTCAGTTGCATGGGAATACCATTTCAAGATAGAAAATAGTATTTTCTTCAATTTTACATAAGTGTTGAGTTACTATAAGTGGTATAAAATTGTTTTTTTTTGCGTTTTTATTAACGTGCGTTATGCGCGCTTTAATGTGTAAGGTATTCATAACCTGCCTCAGCAAGCATCAATCATAGGAGGCTGTGATCATTGTATTTTGACACTTCAAAACATCAAAAATAACTCGTGATTTGTTGCAATAAAGAATATTGCACAGCCAGTAAAACCAAAACAATTCTTTTTTTAAAAAATTTATCAATTTGAAAATCATACAATATGCAAAATATGCCTGAAATTATATAGCTGTAATGATCAATCATCGTACCATGACTTATTTATTCGCATTAATAGAGTATTGTGACTCCAACTTGAAAAAAGAAAATTTGTTACGAATTGTCCACGAATATTTGCATCTAAACTACGCAAAATTGAAAGTACTGAATGGGAAAAAGGTAAATGAATTAGTGTCTAAATATTGTAACGATTTCGAGACCGGCCCCGAGACCGGCTCTGATCTAATTAATTATGCACCCTCGTTCAACCACAACAGCATATCTGCTGGCGTACGGATCGCCGAGAACAAGCTGGAATAAACCGATCTTTCGATACTATTCGAAGAGCCATCTAGATGAAATGTTCTATACTCCTGAATAATCGAGAGTCGAGATGGAACCTGCTTGCGACTATATAACCGCTGGAGAACAGTCAGAATAGAGAGTTAGTTACAGTTCCAGAGTTCGCTGATAGATAGCCACAGTAGAAATAAATTGAAATACCTAGTTATTGAAGTAAATGTTTTAGTGAATAATTGTTGTAAATAGTGTTTTAAATAAATTAGGAAAATTAGTTAGTGAAGTTTTACTACATTTGGCGTCAGAAGTGTGATGATTAAAATAAATAAATAAGTGTTAAAGTGTTCACCGTTTAAAAACTGAGACGTTTATCGCGCCTAATAGACAGTTATAGTGACCCGTTGAACATTTGAGTGCGAAGTGGACAGTTTTGCGCGTCGCGGGGCAATAAACTGAAAACTGTGTGTGAAATAAATAATAGACTGATATCTCGGCAAAGACAATAAGAGACAAAATGTTTCCGAGAAGAGTTCACCTAGTTGACCTTAAAGTTAGTGAATTAAAGCAAGAGTTAGAGGAGCGTGAGTAGAAACAACTGGAAAGAAGACCGTACTCCAGAAAAGACTTGCAGATGGACTGATTGAAGAAGGAGAAGACCCCGAAACGTTCTTATTCGAAGTTTCTGGAATTGATTTAAGCTCCATAATGAATAAACTCGACGAGACCACGAAATCCTTGGAAGATAAATTTCTCAAAAATTCGAATAGATTGGAGGATAAACTTCAACAAAATCCGGTGTGTCTTGAAGATAAATTTCTACAAAATTCAAAGAGTCTGGAGAAAAAGCTTCTGAAAAATTCTGTCAGCCAGAAAGAAGAACTTCTAGAAAATTAAAATACTCTGAAAGAAGAACTTTCGAAAAATCTAGAAGAAAAGCTCCAAGAAAATACTGTCAACCTGAAAGAAGAACTTCTAGGAAATTCGAATTGTCTAAAAGAGGAAATTCAAAAAAATGTGAAGAGCCTGGAAGAGAAGCTTCACAAAAATTCGAAAAATTTAGAAGTGGAGCTTCTAGAAAGCTCGGAGAATTTGAGAGAAGAGCTTCCAGAAAATTCGAGAAGCTTGAAAGAAGAAGTTAGCAGTGTGGCGAATCGGTTGGAAGAAAGAATGGGAACTGTTGAAACAGAGATGGAGAAAATCAAAGATGAAATGGAAGAAGAAATGAAAAAAATTAAGGAAGCTAGAAAAGCGAATGGATTCTGTGCAAATTCCTGAAATTTCCACCAGAAATTCAATGCCGGAACTGAGTACCAACTTGAAGGAAGTTCAAAAAGATATCAAAGATTTCAAGGTCAGTACGGAACCAGGAAAGCTCTCATTGAAACCGCCTCAGTTCGACGGAAATACTCCATGGGCAAACTACCGCCGACAATTCGAAGCTGCTGCCAAAGCAAATGGATGGAATGCTGGGGAAAAAGCTTTGGCATTGACACTGTCATTGCGTGGCAATGCCACAAACATTTTACAGACCCTCATCGCCCAACAACAGGAGGACTATGAACAGCTGGTAGAACACTTGGAACTTCGCTATGGCCAAGCTCACCTTGAACACGTATATCACTCACAGCTGAAGAATCGATGCCAGAAATCAAGCGAATCGTTGCAAGAATTTGAAGCAGATATTGCACGCTTGGTTCGTCTTGCGTACCCAGCTACACCGGAAGATATAATGGAGCGACTAGCGGTCCAGGCATTTTTGGATGGACTTCGTGACCAGGAAACCCGGCAAGCCTTAACACTAGCTCGCCCCGCACATCTCGTGGATGCATTGGCACGCGCTCTGGAATTCGAAGCAGCAAAGCAATCCTGCAAAAGCCAGAGTAGAGTCCGGATGATCGAGGAAGACCGACAGGAGCCTACTAATATAGAAGCTGTGATGCGAAAAGTGCTGAAGGAAGTTGTGCCTGAGAGAAGACTGATACGATGCCAAAATTGTAGAGAACTTGGGCACGTGCGTAGCAAATGTCCAACATTGAAAAAATCGACATCAACGATGAAGGTCAAGAAGGAGCAATCGTCAGCCCGTATCCAACAAGCCCCAGTTAACAATGCATATGTCGCTGTACTTCAAAGACAAGACAAAGGGGTCTTCGTAGACGGTCTCATTAACAACGAGCCTCGCACCATGCTCCTTGATACGGGTGCGACTAGGACAATCCTTGGACCTACTTTTGCCAAAACACCGGCAAGAATCGAATCATCGAATTGGAAGCTACGCACAGCAACAGGAGAGCCGGCAACTGTGTATAGTGAACTTCCAATTGAACTGACTTTGGGCAGCACTACAGTGAAACACTGGGCTCTGGTAGCGGATATCGAGGACGAGATAATAATTGGAATGGACATCATGAATTCTAGATGATTCGTGCTGAATTTTAAAGACGGCGTCCTTCGTGTGAACGGAGAAGAGCTGGTACTTCATGGGAGAAATGAAGAAATGGTTCGAGTTCTGCTGGCTGAAGACGTAAGCGTACCGGAGAGGGCTGAAACCATTTTGGAGGCTCGCCTGGATGGAGGTACGAGCAGTGGAAACGTGGTGATGTTCGAGCCCAAGCTACATGATGAGAAAATTGGACGAGGAATTGCACTAGGAAAAACCTTGTTGCGTGCTGATAAATTTGTGCCAGTAAGGGTAATGAATGTCAATTATTACCCGGTGACCTTGAAGAAGGGAACGATATTGGGGCACTGCTCGTGAATTTACTTTGTAATAAGGAGTGTACGTGGCACTGTTAGCCAAGTCAGTAACATGCCAGCAGAATTGGAGAAGTTGGTTGCTATCTCGTCCAAGGATATGGGGCCAGCACAGAAGCCTGAACTGAGAGAACTAGTCAGGAAGTATCAGGACATCTTCGATACCGGAGTAGGCAGAGGTGGTAGAACAAAGGTGGTTCAGAACAAGATAGATACTGGAAATGCCCGACCAATCAGGCAATCAGCCAGGAGACTTCCTCTCGCCAAAAAGAAGGAGGCTGACAAAATAGTCTGCGACATGGAGAAAGACGGAGTCATCGAGCCATCCGACAGTCCCTGGTCCTCTCCAGTCGTGTTGGTGAAGAAGAAAGATGGATCAACACGGTTTTGCGTAGACTACCGTCAAATAAACAACTTGACGAAAAAGGACAGCTACCCTCTCCCAAGGATAGACGACACGCTAGACACGCTGGCTGGATCTACGGTTTTCTCGACCTTATATTTGAAGAGCGGATACTGGCAGGTAGAACTGGCCCAGGAAGATCGAGAAAAGACAGCTTTTACCATCGGCTCCGCATTATGGCAGTTTACAGTTATGCCATTCGGCCTCTGCAATGCTCCAGCCACGTTCTAAAGATTGATGGAGACGGTATTGAAAGGACTATCATGGAAGACGTGTCTGGTGTATCTCGACGACATTAGTGTGGTTGGCAGATCGTTCGAGGACCATGTTAAAATCTTGGAAGAGGTATTTCAGCGACTGAGAAGCTCCGGACTGAAACTGAGCCCTAAGAAATGTCATCTGTTTCAAAAAGAAGTACGTTATCTCGGCCATGTTGTCTCTGGGAAAGGAGTGGCAGTAGATGAGCAGAAGATCAAAGCTGTTAAGGAATGGCCCGTTCCGAAAGACATTCACCAGCTTCGAAGTTTTCTTGGCTTGTGCACTTACTATCGCCGATACGTGCTGGGATTTGCTAACATCGCAAAACAACTGACCAGGCTCACGGAAGGACAAACAAAGTTCCAGTGGTCAGATGAATGTCAAGATTCATTCAGGAAGTTGAAAGGAGCTTTGATCAACGCACCAATCCTGAGCTACCCCCTTCCAGACGGGAAATTCATTTTGGACACGGACATCAGTAACGTGGGACTTGGAGCTGTCCTGTCTCAGATCCAAGAAGGACGAGAGAAGGTCATCGGTTACTTCAGCAAGATCCTCAGTAAACCGGAGCAGAATTATTGTGTCACCAGGCGGGAACTGTTGGCTGTTGTCAAGGGAGTTGAGCGCTTCTACAAGTTCGTGTATGGACGAAGATTCCTACTGAGAACTGACCATGCAGCTCTCAAATGGCTCCTACAGTTTAAGAATCCCGAGGGTCAAGTGGCACGCTGTATTGACAGGCTCCAGGAATTCGACTTTGAGATCGAACATCGGGCTGGGACCAGCCATACGAATGCGGATGCCCTATCGCGAAGACCATGTCCAGACGACTGTTCGCACTGCCGACGAACAGAGGAAGAGGAGTCGACACTCTGCAGAACCACGGCGGTCGATGATAACTGGAATGACCACAAGATGCATAAAGACCAAGAGAAAGATCCAGATCTTGGTTTAGTGATCGGCTGGAAGGAGAGTGAGCGAAGATCGTCGTGGCAGGAAATAGCCAGTTGTTCTCCAGTCGTTAAAACTTACTGGGCCCAATGGAACTCTCTCACCTTAGACAATGGAGTCTTGAAGCGTGTGTTGGAGTCGGAGGATGGCGGGGAAGAAAGATGTCAGGTAGTAGTTCCCAGGAGCAGAAGACAGGAAGTGCTCCGAGAAATCCATGATAGGGTCACCGGAGGACATCTGGGAGTGACGAAGACCCTCCAGAAAGTTAGGCAACGGTTCTACTGAGTCAATTGTCAAGCTGACGTCAAGGACTGGTGCAGAAAATGTGCTGTATGCGCTGCCAGTAATGGGCCTCGAACAAGACCTAAGGCCCCGATGCGCCAGTACAATGTGGGCAGCCCATTCGAAAGGATCGCAATTGACATCGCTGGTCCGTTCCCACAATCTGAACGCGGGAACAAGTACAAGAACAGTGGGCCGAAGCCTATGCCCTGCCCAACCAAGAAGCCATCACCGTTGCCGATGTCTTGGTGAAGGAGTGGATTTGTCGATTCGGTGTCCCGTTAGAGCTGTATTCGGATCAAGGCAGGAATTTCGAGTCAAACCTGTTCCAGGAGATGTGTCAGATGCTGAATATCCGGAAAACGAGGACCACAGCTCTACATCCGCAGTCCGATGGAATGGTGGAGCGGATGAATATGACGATGAACCGCCACCTGTCCAAGGTAGTCTCTAACCACCAGAAGGATTGGGACCAGTACCTCCATCTGTTCCTGATGGCGTATCGTTCCGCAGTTCATGAGTCAACCGGCCAAACCCCTGCTAGTGTTATTAAGGGCCGAGAGCTGCGACTTCCATGTGACCTGAAGTTTGGGACGCCACCAGGACAAGACACTGCGGGAGATGACTACGTTAGCAAACTGCGACAGAGAATGAACGGGTCCGTTTGAACATCCAGAGTGCCAGCGATAGAATGAAGGAGACCTACGATATCAAGGCGGATGCTGGTGGATATCAGACAGGTGTCCTTGTCTGGCTATACAACCCTAAACGTCGCCGTGGACTATCACCGAAACTTCGGAACTCGTGGGAAGGTCCATATAAGATCATGAAAAGGATAAACGACCTCGTCTACCGCATATATAAGCCACCACGAGGAAAACCTAGGGTAGTCCACTTCAATAGGTTGTCTCCTTACGCCGGAAACCACGATCAAGTCCGCACAGTCAGATCACCGGAGGACGAAATGACGTTTCAGAGGTTCATGTCCCTGTACTCGAACGGATAGAAAGTTCAATATGGGGTAACCCGAGAGGAGTCACGAGATCTTTTCAACGTGCCTGCTGATTACGCGTTAGCTCACTGTGTGGCAGAAGATCTCCAAATGTCCAGAGACATTGCAGTAGTTTTCTCCAAGAAGTTCGGTCGAATCCAGGAACTGAGAGAACAGAACCCGGAAGTTGGAGGGGTGTTACAGCTGAGGAAAGGCCAGAGAAACATCTAATATCAGGTTACCAAGAAGCGTTCTCGAGATAAGCCGTCTTATGAAGATGTTTGGAAGAGTCTTACGAGATTGAGAGACACGATGCTGGACCAGAATATTGTAGACTTGGCAATCCTAAAATTGGCCTGTGGGCTTGATGGGCTGGACTGGAGAGTTATAAGAAGCATGTTGGAGACAATATTCAGATCCAGCGGCATCAACATTCTGGTGTGCTGCAACCACCTTCCTCGACCCAAATTGAAGACTGTGGAGTGCTACTTCCATCGAACGTCCAGGTGCAGATATGGAGAATCTTGCAGATATCTTCACACTTCAAGAATGACGTTTTCGGGGCGAAACGTCTTTAAGAAGGGGGCAATATAGCGGTTTCAAGGCCGGCTCAGGGACCGGCCCTGATTTAATTAATTATGCACCCTCGTTCAACTACAACAGCATATCTGCTGGCGTACGGATCGACGAGAACAAGCTGGAATAAATCTATCTTTCCATACTATTCGAAGAGCCATCTAGATGAAATGTTCTATACTCCTGAATAATCGAGAGTCGAAATGGAACCTGCTTGCGACTATATAACCGCTGGAGAACAGTCAGAATAGAGAGTTAGTTACAGTTCCAGAGTTCGCTGATAGATAGCCACAGTAGAAATAAATTGAAATACCTAGTTATTGAAGTAAATGTTTAAGTGAATAATTGTTGTAAATAGTGTTTTAAATAAATTAGGAAAATTAGTTAGTGCAGTTTTACTACAATATTATATATATTTTTCATTAGACATAGCCACTTAATTGAAAACATTCAAAGTCCTGCATTTTCGCCATTAGGAAGAGAGGAGGTGTCCGAAGAATATAGAAACCAACTTATCTTTGTAAAAAAAATTATATCAAAACCAATCCATCAAAAATGGTCTGTTATTGTAAACGTCAAAAAAATTCCAGTATAATTCGCTGTTGGGTAACCCACGTGAAAAAAAATTCCACTAAAATACCTCCGTTGCCATGGTGATCTGTCAAAATAACGTATTTTGATTGGTTCAAAATTACAGGTGTCGAATTTTCACCATTATATTATCAGTATCTTCTGTTGGGAAGACATCAACTTCATCTCCTTCTTCTCCAACGTATTTGACTTTCCATCACTAAACTCCTGCATGATTGCCTGCATCTTCAGGTTTGATACAAACATCATCTAATTGTATTCCTAGTATTTGATCTACGTTTCACTTCTAAACGTTCTTTATCAAAATATGAAGATTTTTGTTCGATGCTTTTTTTTCCGGAAGTTCTTAAAATTCAAGATTAGCGTATTCATTTGCGTAATCACCATTCTGACTCATTCTTTCAACCCTGGAGCCCAAGGGAAGTCGATGATTTTCACACGTAACAAACTTCACAAAATCGACTGCCAGAATACCTATTATGGTTGTGAATTCATTTAGAAAATTTAAGGGTTGAAAAATCCGACCTTGGATCACATGACAAGTCAATACATTGAATATTTACACGAAATGAACCTTTCACAACGCAAAATCGATTGCCAATATCTGTTTATGCTGGAACAAAGTTCTCTTTCGGAAATTAACATTGAAATGTAAGGCAAGAAACATCTGACCCTGGATTCCAAGTAAAGTTATTATTCATTAATTTATTGAAATCTGTTCATGTTATTAGCAGCACTCAATTTCATATTTGAATTATCCTCCCCTGGTTCACAAGCGAAATTAATTCATTGCAGTGCCATAATTTGCTACAACCAAATCATTCATTAGAAATTCATATCGAAAATGATTGGCTAAAAAGTACTTCACGGCACGGTATCCTATTATATATAGTCAAACCAATTCCGTGCGAAATGATATTTATTCATTTTATTGCCAATTTAATTTGTTCATGCCAACGCCAGGAAATCCAATTAAGAAAGTATTTCCTATTTGAGATATGTTTCTCGAATACGAGGGTTAAATTTTCATTCACTTCCTATCCCGCCATCAATGAAATTATTCTCCCTAAAATATATTTACTAATTATCATAATAATAGCCCCTCAATGCCACTGGTAGATCGGGTATTTCTGTAGATTTGGTCTACAATCTGTGTCGAAGCTGGCATGGACTATAATTTATATGTTATCCAAACTGTTTTGACAACTGAACATGATTGGTTGGTATTACTATCACAGCGGTTGTTTTACATTACTGAACTCTCTGATTATGGTCTATAAAAAAGTTATCTTTTACGAGTTTTGGTAAAGTTTGGAATGAGTGAATAGAGATTTTTTTTTGTGTAAATGGTACTTTTCCACACTCTTTTTAGTTTCAAAAGTGTCACTTTTCCGCACTAGTATATACCCTTATACTCGGTTCCAGATGCACGAGAAAGGGGGCATCTTTTCAGATCTTTAACAGATCCCCTAGGTAAGGTAGTGGGGCCCAAAATGATAGATTGCCACTTTATAACGACCGCAATGAAAACGGATGCTTTGAGTGGATGGATGAACTGAGTGACGGTTTTCTGCATTGCTATGAGAGAAGTGAGCCCGCCCGAAGAGGGTACGTGGCGAGAATACACCCAGAGCATGCTGCTTTATCTGCCCAAAACCTGAGGGACTATATATCACATCTTCGGGCTCAAGGCTATGTCAGAGCCACTCCTCAGCCGGTCAACGGAGTGGCAGAAGTTGCAGATATGACAGGTGCCGGTTTGGCTGTACTAGAAGGCCCACATCATACCACCAACGGAAGGCATCAGAACCCGCAGGGCGCTTCATTAACACCAAGCCCCTGAAGCCACAACAACTGGCATGGGTGAATGCGGAGATTCACAATGATCTTCGCCGCTCAGGCCTTGCCCAAATGGAGAGGAGGGATACCACCCCTCTGATTGGGTGGCATGAGCGACGAATTCACAAAATGGAAGCTAAGCTCGAGTCGGCGAGACAACATGCGTCTCGTATCCAGTTTGTGGTGGAGTACGTGGCGGCCAATAGGCCTTTCACGCCCACAGTATGGCGAATTACTGCAAATTTAATACGAGCTCACCACACAATAAATCAAGGCATTCTGTTTATATCCAACAGCACTGTCTTCGATAGAGTTCCAGTCAGAAGACTTATGTACAAACTAGACAACTTGGGCATTCGTGGAAATCTCAATTCGTTGATTGAAAATTAAATGTCGAACAAAACCTTCAGAGTTAGGGTTGGAAAGTGTTATTCCTCCCTCACAGCAGTCTCTAGTGGAGTACCCCAAAGATATGTTCTCGGTCCACTTCTATTCCTGATATATGTGAGTGACATTTCATACCACATCTAAAGCCACAAGTCCTTCTATGCCGACGACACGAAAATTTACTTTAATCCACTGATTGATCATCTTACTCTGCAAGACGACCTGAACTCAAGTCATGAATGGTGCAACCAGTGGCTTCTCCCGCTGAACATAGAAAAGTGCGTCGTTCTCCATGTTGGTAGAACCAATCCTTGCCTCCGAAACTAACTGAAAGGAAATCATCTCATGTGGACTTGGGTGTCACTATGACATTAGACCTCACCTGGTCCAGTCACATCCTTGCAACTTGTAAACGTGCAAACTCCCTAATTTACCTAGTTCGCAAGACTTTCACACACGTATCGTTCAAAACATCTAAAAAACTATAAAGAACTTACACTTGCCCTATTCTCCCTATTGCTGGACCAGTGTGGAGCCCATTATTAATACGTGTTCAAAATTTGAAAGAAAACGTCCAGCACCGTGCTACACGTTTGACTTTTTCTACCACCCGACCTACATACCAAGAAAGACTACAGGCTGCAAACCTTACTACTTTCATGCAACTCAGATTCAGAGGAGATGTCATCCTCTCTTTCCAAGTTATGAAATTTGATTATGCAAATCTGAGTAGCTCGTTTATTCAAAATTATGATAGTCGTCTACGAGAACACCAATTCAAATTGAAAAAGGAAAATTTTAAAACGAAACGTCAACATTTCCTAACCAACCGAATCTTCTATACCTGGAATGGTCTTAGTGCAGAATGGTCTTAGTGCAGAAGTCGTCAACACCTCATTAGTCATCATTTTCAAGAATAAAATCGACGAAACAGTGTTTTTTTGAATAGTTTTTCTTTCTATACAGTAAATTTGTATTTTGTTAGGCTTTCATAGGACCTAGTCCTCAGCCTTAATTCATGTTTGAGAATAATAATGAACATTAAGGCGGGGATTAGCGCAGTGGTCGAGCGCCAGCCTGGTAACCGAGAAGTTCCAGGTTCGGTTCCCGGCCGAGGCGGGCTTTTTTCATTATCAGATGTGAAAGTCTGAATGATTGAAGCTCGTGTCGGCTGGGAATAATCCTCCACGATTCACTGTTGCGTTAATATTTAACAGTGCTGCTCCTAAGGTGGCGTATGGAGTTAGTAACAAGGCCTATCCAGAACACACGGCTAATGACCATAGCAGTCGATGCCAGAATACAAAAAAAAATAATGAACATTCATTGAGTGTAACCAAAGGCATAGCCTGTGCGGGTAGAGGCATATCCACTTCTCAGCTGTAGGAAAACCAGGAAAACCTATAGCACTACCCCGGGTGGTCAGTGCGGACTCCAAGCAAGCACTAGACGTCAGGATTGGCATCTAGACAAATTAAATTGCTTATCGACTCCTATAAAATAGGGAAAAACATTTCCATTTCCAGGATTCGAAGCTGGCCGGCATCTAACCGACTTGCTACCGACCACAAAGAGGTGGTTCAACTATTCCAAGCTTTCGACTTGTTTTTTTCTAGATCTTTGAAAAAATTTTATTTTGAGTGCCCCAATATCTTCAATTTGAGAACTCCTGGCTAAAATATACAAAAATTGCTACTTGACATTTCATCTTTGAACTTGCACCCTTTACAGTGTTCAATTTGTATAACTATTTCTAGATTTGTTAGAATTTTTTAAATGATTTCATTGTTCCCATGATTATCAGAAAATCAGTGAAATTTTTATAACTTTGCATCCCAGAACGCAATTTTTATTTGGTTTGAAAATCCTAAAAAAACCTTTGCTGACTAGTAAGTTTCTGAGGAGCAAATTTTTTATCGTTATAAAATTTTGTTGATTTCATTTATGGAAAAATAATCTTTTCTCTGTATGTTTTGAAAATTGTGTTTAAGTAAATCATCACATATTGAGCGTCAGAGCAGGGATGGTTCGTTAATTCAGTATGTTATCTTCTGCTGAATGAAATTATTAAATTTTGCAGTCAATTATTCTCTATGAAATTGTTACGTTTAGTTTCGCTAAAAAAATTGTCAGTGTCCACTCATTCTGCAAAATCTCTGCGATATGTATGTAATACGGATGAGAAGTGCGTTTTGCAAGAACGGTGGGAGGATAAAGTAATTTTTTTTGAAAAGGGTCCTATGCTATTTCCCACATCGTTAATAAATGTGCATAGCACAATATGCAGATACTGAGCTATTGATACTTAAGCGAATGATGAGTATTTTCGATTCAATTCCGAGAACCTCACCATCCGTGGACAGCGCTGTTTCGTTGTTACCAACTCATCAGCACGGCTTTATGAGATCTCTCGAAATTGAAACGAATTCACTCTGAATTAGTACCACAAGGCAAAGAGAATATAAATGAAAAGTAACTTGTGACATCTACAGTCAATCAATTATACTTAATTATATGTTCAATGTAGTCTGTTCTGCTAATGGAACTTATTTTTTTCAAAAGGTGGCAAAAATCGGCAATGGAGGAGATACGCCTGCTGGTGGTTCGATTGTCGACAGGAACAGTAATACGTCTCCGCGAGATGGCGAAAGACAGATCGCCACAATAGAAGCCCATCCCCAGCCCATATCGATTCCGACCGTTACATGCGATCTGGCCTCGGACATATCCACCAGTGACAATGCTGAAAATCCAGGACAGGAGGCCCAGGAACAGAAGGACACGCTGAAGGTAATTGAGAAATAAACTACTTAACTGAAACACTTCATAATTTTTTGGACTTCGTCTGCAGTTTACTGATTTCAGAGATTCAGGCAGTAAGCTGTACTTACTTACTTACTTACTCACTTACCTACTTCCTGGCACAGGAGGGCATTTTTTTTTAAACCCCCGCACGTGGGCCTCTTCGCTCGGACCCTTTGTGCACCCACGTGTCTGGGTTCAGCTGGACATGCCAACTGCCCTGCCGTGATTCAGCAGTTTCCTTGGCTGAATTTTTTTGACGTCTTCTGGGTTCAGTATGCCCCCAAAAGCTCCTTTCTTCTGGGCACCAATGCAGGGCGTTCCCTGAGGAGGTGTGACGGAGTTTCATCTTCTTCCAGACACCACCTACAGAGTGGATCATCTATGATCCTAATGAGGGCCATGTGCCTGTTTAGGTAATTGTGTCAGGATCTCTGTCACTAAGCTTGAGATCTCGTCTCCCAAGGGAAACGATTTCCTTATTGAGTTTTTCCAAAGGCCTGTGTATGTGGAGCTTAGATTGTCATGTCCTGCCATGATTTCATGAACTGTTTTTGTCTGTTACTGCCTGTCTCCTTCCTCGTTTCCGTGGACATCCAAGTGTCCTGGGACCCAAATGAAGCCGACTTTTCTTCTTGTTGCCAAGTTTCCCAAGGCATATCTACACTCAGACACCAGCTTGGATGTGATCCTGTGTAATCAAAGCGCCAGTATTGCTGCTTTACTGTCCGAGCAAATTGCAATTGGTCTTCGACATGTATTGTCAAGATTTCCTTGAACGCAGGTGAGATAGCATATACTTCAGCCTGGAACACTGAGGCGTATTTGCCTAGAGGAATAGAGACTTCTCTTCTTAGTCCTCTCTGACCTCTCTAACCACGAGCCGTCTGTGTACCAGGCACGCCCGATGCTATGTCATTCCATTCTTCCCTAGTGAAAATGACAATTTTTGGGCCTTTTCTGAAGTTCAGAAGTGACAGGGTGTTGTACCTTCCCATCAGTAGGATGGGACAGCTCTCCTGTGCCTTATTTCCAATTTTTACTCCGACCCATTTGCTTGCGCCTTCGAGTTTGTAAGTGGTATGCATGGCTTCATGTTCGATGTACAGATATGGCAATCCCAGTCTGTAGAACTTTCAGGGTTCTAGTTGGTGCCATTTCTATCTATCTGACTCTATTTTTCCCAGCAGTTTTTGAAATCTCATCCCAAAAATAGCATAATGGATATCTGCTACATTTCAATTCATCATTATTGGCCAATCAAAGTTATACAACTGGCAAAATGTTTGCCGGGAGAATTAATGTAACGATAAATTAGTCAGGGTCGGGATACTTTTTTCGGAAAATTTCCGCAAAGTGGAAAATATCTGGTAGACAATAATTGCTCTCTTCGTTGAAAACCACGACGAACATTAAACCACACGTGTCAGATTTCGTTCAACATCTCCCAAGGAGGACAATCAAATCGATCATTGAAGTCTTGCCCCACCTAAATGAACTGTAGACATTCCCAGCTGAATGAACGACAAGCTCTGTTTTTCAATACAGGAGGCACTTGCAAATTAGTTCTTGAGTAAAGTTAAACAATTATATTCCATAGATGTTTCAAAGTCTGTCGTAGTATCAAACACATGAGTAGTTGTTTTCTGGAAGAGATTCATCTGAGTCCTCATACATATGAATAAACAAAACCTTTGATGAAAACACACTTGGAATAAAACTATCCTTGTCCAAACCTATGTATTACAAATTGAAATTACTTGATGAGGAACTTCCTATTATGAAGGTTCGTTGAAAATTGGAAAAGTAAAATGATTGGTTCATTCAAATCAGAGCAAACCATTTGAGGGCCCACATGTTTCAGAGTACGGTGGAAGTTTGGAAAATGAAATAGTAGGCTCATTCAAATCAGAGCAAATATTTTTGAAAAAACTCACCTAGTCTAGAACAAAAGAAAATATGAAATTAGATTATTCATGATTGTACCTGGAAAATTGATAAAGCTGTTAAATGCGAAGATAACTAATATTCGGAACTGTACGTATGCTTATCAATGTGTGAAGTTTCACATAGTAATTTACCAAAGCGATTCATGATAGATATAAATGAAATCAAAATCAACATACCTGTTGGTCTAAGGCGCCATTGTATCGAGTTGCTGGATCTACTATACTGATTTGTCTTTTTGTGGTAGTTTCAGCTATAACTGCTTCATTCACATAATTCTCCCTCAACAGACTTTCTATAGGAATTATAACGGTATTTTTCAAATCTTCAGTCTCTTTGAGAAGGTGGGTGATAGAGATAATAAGAACTCTGTAGTTCTGTACCCGTACTCAGCTCTGTCGGAAATTTTTGGGTTGTCAACCACGTTTTTCACATAACCATCCGCGGTCAATACTGATCTGTTTTTCTTTCAACTGATACTGGCAAACTTAAAAAAAGGTTTTATGCGCATTTGGTTACGCCAAATCAGAGCACTGAGAACAGTACATGAGCAAATTTGGCGCTTTTTACCCAACAAACTTACCAAACCTTCTAACCCTAGACCCATTGAGCAGGGATTTCAGTAACCAGAACGGTATCATTTTCTGTTACCCAGCGAAGTACTGCCTCTTGAATTTCAGACCCATGTGAAGAGGCGTCAAGTGTTACCTTGACGAGGCCGCCCTCCCTCAGGTACCCTTGTCAATTAGATTCCTTTGACTCCGTACCGTCTGCAGTCATGCATACTCATGTCAGATTAGATTTCTGTAACCTAGATTTGCTTGGTGATCGTACATGGCCAGTTCGTTACAGACCACTACCATGTACCAGGACCCGCCTCCTTTCAACCATTGGCACTGGAGTCGCTACTTGTGCTCAGCTGTGTGCAACGATTATAGACTATAAGTATGGCCCAATTCGGTGATTTTATCTGCCTTCCCCCCCGCTCGCCACCTGGCCTGCACTGATGTCGGTTTGCCATAAGAGCCCATGCATTTTTCTCGGTTTTCAAAACCTTTTATCTCAGTATTTATAAGGCAAACCGGTAAATTTTTTGGGTGTATCTGGTTGGTGTGTTACTTTTCTTTTGCTTCATTGATCTTTTAGAACTCTAGATGCCCTAGTTTGCTGTAGATATCCCATAAATTGAACTGATGCCAAGCGCGTTTTGAACGTCAATTCGTGATAAGGCACTTCGATTTAATATTTGTGGAAAAAGGTTGTGAAAGATGGGTCTCATTTGATAAATAGAAAATTAATGAGTTTTACTGATATTTTTATAACATAAAAACTGGGGTGACTTTCGATAATGTACCCTACCTATGATGAAGTGATTCATAAAGACAAAATTTAAAATTCAAGCTAAAACTTGGAGAGTTATATGATAATTAAATAAATGTTGATTATTCAGTTAAGTGCACGTGAAATTATTATGAATGAGCATATAAGAAGTATTTTTGTAAATAGAACAATCTCGTGTTCTGTTATTTTTAATTTTTTACCAACCAACTCAAGTCGTTTTATTTTATATACCTAGATATTGCACACAGGAGATTCTGAGAGAATTGAATCAATTACTTGAAGATAAAATACATGTCATTCCAAACTTTATTTGATTTTTATGTCTGACTATGCCATGGTTGTTGTGATTTATTATAATTGATCCAGGTAACACTAGATGTATAAGAATCACATAAAAAATATCCAGGACCAATCTCTAAACGGGATGCCCAATGCTTCAAAATTGATAGTATGGGATAATTCAAGTTCTTTTTGAGAAACACATAGCACTTTCTGCTGTAATACCTCAAAGTGAATGCCAACAATATGTCTTCTTGATTCCAGTGAACCAGTTTTTCATGTCGAGAGTACACTTTGCTGATTTTTTGTTGGTACTTTTCCCAACAATTTTGCTGCTGCAGATGTCTTATCTGTAGCCATATTTTGACTTTTGTAGGATTTAATTTTCTAATAGGTATGACGACATTGCACTCACAACCTTGATTATTTTTGTTGATGTTATTTTCAAAATTTTTTACTTTTGCAGGAGTGTTACATATTTCCTTTTATAACTATTCATTTATATCATGGTCCTCAGCATCATCCTCCGATGAAAAGTGTTTCTGTTGAATCTAAAGAGGGCTCAATTTCATATAATACTTGTGAGGAATGAGTTAAGGAACTTCCAGAGTTTTCAACGATAACAAGAGTTCTAACAGTAGATGGATTAATACTGAAATTTGGAGCCACGCTTGTGCATTTTTCCATCTTGATGGCTTTAACCTGATCTGTTGCAGACTTTGTAATTTTTTTTCAAATTAATTGTTGATACTGTAGTTTTTCTGAGTATTTCATTCAATGGAAGGCCTAAAAAATATGTTTGACTGATAGGTACCACTGGAGTTTGTTGTCAACAACTCACCTATTAATGTGAAATGATTTTTGCAGTGATGTATCCATTCTTTGCAAATGGTGGAAGACAAAAAATCCATTTCTTTTAGGAATATTTCATGTTGATTGTTCTCACAAGAAGCTACAGCACATATTTTTCCAGGCATCTGAAGTAAAAAAATATGAATTAACACAATTGTAACACTGCCCAAGGCACTATATCAACCCTTGAGATTTTTCGAGAGGTATATTCACCTCAAATATTTTCAATGAAACGAAAAATAGTCAAATGAATAAGTGTCCCATTACGAATTTAGAATCAACAGGCACTCCAACAGCCGATTCAATTTTCACTCATTCACGACAAACTAAGATTTTTACGGCACTGGGAAACCATTGACCGGAAAGTCAAATCATTCACCAAAAACAAGCACTAGAAAAAACGACGGAAAAGTTTTGCCAACAGGACGAAAAATCGCTCTCAAAAACCATAAAAAGACACAGGCTCTTATGGCAGACGAATACTTCTGCAGGCCAGGTGACGTCACTAACGTCAAACGTCGCGCTGAAATTTGTCCAATGTACGGAGATAGGAAGTGGGCCATCCTTTGTGGTTTATAATCGTTGGGCTGCGTGTTGTTACCAAACACTTTTTGATTTCTGACAGAATCCTTATCGATAGTTTTTCGAGCACTCGTGTTAATTCGATAATTTCATTCGTCATGTTAGGTTTGGTTTGAATGTCCGCCGTTTTATACGTGCATTGCAACGTTATTATTTGATGTTAAAATATTCCTGGCATTCGTGGTATCACTTCAAGTGAGACTTCCAGTGTGCCCGCCGGAGAGAGGTGAAAAAGTGAGGTTAGAGTCCACGGTCCACGTGGTCCCCGTACCCATAGGCCTCCGAGACTGGCGAAGTAGCATAGTAGCTAGTGCCATAACACTGAAGCAAAATGAATCAATTGCCGTAAAAAACTCCTATCTCCTGTGCCTTGGTAGTACAAAGTTCCTACCTTTCGAGTCGGTAACATCACGTTGGATGGACAACGACGAATCCAAACAACAATGGATATATCTTGTTACCTGGTTTAACATAAATATCAGTGTGACAGATTTTATGTTTATGACTCATTACTTGTAACTATTGATGAATGCACGGCAATGAATTTTTTGGTTCGTGAAACTATTACAATGAATACCATTATTTGTGCTCACAATAAAAAGTTATTGTCAGAAATCTTATCCTCAGGCGATCCACCCCCAGGTAAGAAGCACAATATCACCGAAATCGACGAAGCACCGAGTATATATCTGCAAGTATGATAAAGGCACATAACCTAGGTAGGACTCATAGAAAAGAACATATGCCTCTCTTTTCACAAGTGTGTTCGGAGTATTCGGTGCCACACAAGAGTCATTGTACTAGTGCCACATATCTGCATACGGGTGTCTACAGTGAGCCGGGTAGTGTCCATTATAGGGAGTCCCGCTATGATTGGACAATGCATAAAGATTATATCGAGAAGAGGTTACACTGTCCGCTGCATAGTTGCTCAAGTCAAGCCCTCTAAGGAAAAATCAAGGGCCACATTAAATTTTTCTGTATGAGAAAAACATTTCAATCACTAGAAATTTAGAAAATTTACAAATCGATAGGGACTTCGTAGATTTCCTTTTCTCTTTGCAATTCAAACAAGTAGGATTTTCATCACCATCAAAAATTTCTTCATTAGTAAAATGATCCAAACATTGTGACAGAATCAACTGACCTGTTATTTGCGGAATTGGTAAGAAAAGATTCCACAAAAAATCAAACGTCACTGAACAATGGTCACATTAAGGACACCTCAATGTAAATTTCAGTTGGCCAACAACTAAATCTACAATCTCTGAGTTATTCATCATCAGGAATCTGGACCATAACTCTTTGGCTTTTTCACCGTCTCTCAAATTACCGTCGATATCTGTGAAGACGGATTTTGTAATTCTATTCGAATCGAGTATCTTACGATACTCTAGAGAGTATCGTAAGAAATGAGGCGTAACATTTGAATCTCATTTTTCAATGAGAAAGTATCAACTACACAGTCTGATTAATCCACTGACCATAGCTTCTCGATCACCATTGGAAAGGCTTTGATCAAAGCTCTTTTCATACTTGTATTTATATCTCTTGTGAAGGCATCATTTGTCAAATATTCCAAGAAACATGTTGTGTTGAATCAGTACTGGATAACACTGTTCATAAAGCATGTACTGCCAATATTTGCAAGTCCATTAACACCAAGTGTTATGACTTTTCCTTGTACTACTGTAAACCTAAGAGAGTTTGTGCTGCATTCATCAATCATATTTTCAATTGAGCGAAATCTAATATAGTAGTTTTCTTTTTCATTGGAACGGAGTGACAACGAACTTGAGTTGAGTCTTCTGAATGAAGAATAGGAAAAATTAATGGCAGACCTCGAGAGATGTAGTGGGGTTGATGAAACTTTATGTTCTACATTAGTACAACAGGCCCAAAAATTTACAATTATCTACCCCAACACCTAAAAAGTATTGATAACAGAGGCAATATCGGGTCAATAATATGACGCCAAAAAAAATTATACACTCCAAAAACCCCTGTTTTGGTCCGTAATTATCAACTAAATCAACTCAAAATGTATATTGTACATTTAGGTAGTTACTATGTATAATATTATTTTACTTATATTATTTTAGTGTTTTGTCCTTTACATAATCTAAATCTGTCAATTGAGGATAAGTATCTTCATGTAAAACAATTAATTTTACTTAAAAAAATTATCTATTTTTGTGCTTACTGATATGAAACTACCAATTGCGAATAAGTATTTTTCATGTAAAACGATATAGGTAATTCACTTGATTTTAAAAACCTTATTTGCTACTCAAATCTACCAATCAGGCACACTACAATTTCTCCAGAAGTTAGGTGCAATGTATTTATACTAAACTATAGCATATACCCTGAATTGTAACATTAGTTCAATATAATTATGTATCTATCTGATCTATCTAATTAATTTTTAAAAAATTTTGAATGAAGATAAAAAAGATTGTTAAGCTAGCGAACTTGCTGAACGTATTGTAACGATTTCAAGACCGGCCCCGAGACCGGCCCCGAGACCGGCCCTGATCTAAATAATTATGCACCTTCGTTCAACTACAACTGCATATCTGCTGGCGTACGGATCGCCGAGAACAAGCTGGAATAAATCGATTGATCGATACTATTCGAAGAGCCATCTAGATGAAATGTTCTATACTTCTGAATATTCGAGAGTCGTTAATGGAAACTGCTTGGGAGTATATAAGCGGGACAGTCAGAATGGAGAGTTAGTTACAGTTCCAGAGTTCGCTGATAGATAGCCACAGTAGAAATAAATTGAAATAGTTATTGAAGTCAATGTTTTAGTGAATAATTGTTGTAAATAGTGTTTCAAATAAATTAGGAAAATTAGTTAGTGCAGTTTTATTACATTGTTGTCAGAAGTCGGATGTTTAAAATAAACAAGTGTTAAAGTGTTCGCCGTTTGAAAACTGATACGTTTATCGCGCCTAATATACAGTTAGTGACCCGTTGGACATTTGAGTGTTTGCAAAGTGGACAGTTTTGCGCGTCGCGGGACAATAAAACTGAAAACTTTTTGTGTGAAATAAATAATAGACTGATATCTTGGTGAAAAAGACAGTGAACAACAAAATGGAAGAAACGAGGGTGCCGAGTTCTGAAATACGGAAGTTTTACGTGAAGCCGCCCCAGTTCGACGGAGAAATTCCTTGGGAAAATTACCACCGACAGTTTGAAGCAGCGGCCAAAGCAAATGGTTGGAATGCAGGGGAAAAAGCTGTTGCACTAATACTGGCATTACGTGGTGAAGCAGCGAATATCTTACAAACCCTCACAGAGCGAGAACAAGAGGACTATAATAAGCTGGTGAAACATCTGGAATTACGGTATGGCCAGATTCGCATGGAATACGTGTACCATCTACAGTTGAAAAATCGAAACCAGAAGGAGGGCGAATCCTTACAGGAATTCGAAGCTGATATTGCACGCTTAGTTCGCCTGGCATACCCAGCCACACCGAATAACGTAATGGAGCGATTAGCGGTTTATGCATTCTTGGATGGACTTCGCGATCAAGAAATCAGGCAAGCATTGACATTAGCACGTCCAATTGATCTCGTAGATGCACTGACACGCGCTTTGGAATTTGAGGGTGCGAAACAATACTGCAAAAGCCAAAACAATATCCGAATGGCTGAGGAAGACCGACAGGAGCCTACTAAAATGGAAGCTGTGATGCGAAAAGTGCTGAAGGAAGTTGTGCCTGAGAGAAGACTGATACGATGCCGAAATTGTAGAGAACTTGGGCACGTGCGTAGCAAATGTCCAACATTGAAAAAATCGACATCAACGATGAAGGTCAAGAAGGAGCAATCGTCAGCCCGAATCCAACAAGCCCCAGTTAACAATGCATATGTCGCTGTACTTCAAAGACAAGACAAAGGGGTCTTCGTTGACGGTCTCATTAACAACGAGCCTCGCACCATGCTCCTTGATACGGGTGCAACTAGGACAATCCTTGGACCTACTTTTGCCAAAACACCGGCAAGAATAGAATCGTCGAATTGGAAGCTACGCACAGCAACAGGAGAGCCGGCAACTGTGTATGGTGAACTTCCAATTGAACTGACTTTGGGCAGCACTACAGTGAAACACCGGGCTCTGGTAGCGGATATCGAGGACGAGATAATAATTGGAATGGACATCATGAACTCCAGAGGGTTCGAGTTGAATTTCAGAGACGGCGTTCTACGAGTGAATGGAGAAGAGCTGGTACTTCATGGGAGAAATGAAGAAATGGTTCGAGTTCTTCTGGCTGAAGACGTAAGCGTAGCGGAGAGGGCTGAAACCATTTTGGAGGCTCGCCTGGATGGAGGTGCGAGCAGTGGAAACGTGGTGATGTTCGAGCCCAAGCTAAATGATGAGAAAATTGGACGAGGAATTGCACTAGGAAAAACCTTGTTGCGTGCTGATAAATTTGTGCCAGTAAGGGTAATGAATGTCAATTATTAAGTACCCGGTGACCTTGAAGAAGAGAACGATTTTGGGGCACTGCTCGTCAATTTCCTCTGTAATCAGGAGTGTACGTGGCACTGTTAGCCAAGCCAGTAACATGCCAGCAGAATTGGAGAAGTTGGTTGCTATCTCTTCCAAGGACATGGGGCCAGCACACAAGCCTAAACTGAGAGAACTAGTCAGGAAGTATCAGGATATCTTCGATACCGGAGTAGGCAGAGGCGGTAGAAAAAGGTGGTTCAGCACAAGATAGATACTGGAAATGCCCGACCAATCAGGCAATCAGCCAGAAGACTTCCTCTCGCCAAAAAGGAGGAGGCTGACAAAATAGTCTGCGACATGGAGAAAGACGGAGTCATCGAGCCATCCGACAGTCCCTGGTCCTCTCCAGTCGTGTTGGTGAAGAAGAAAGATGGATCAACACGGTTTTGCGTAGACTACCGTCAACTAAACAACGTGACGAAAAAGGACAGCTACCCTCTCCCAAGGATAGACGACACGCTAGACACGCTGGCTGGATCTACGATTTTCTCGACCTTAGATTTGAAGAGCGGATACTGGCAGGTAGAACTGGCCCAGGAAGATCGAGAAAAGACAGATTTTACCATCGGCTCCGGATTATGGCAGTTTACAGTTATGCCATTCGGCCTCTGCAATGCTCCAGCCACGTTCGAAAGATTGATGGAGACGGTTTTGAAAGGACTATCATGGAAGACGTGTCTGGTGTATCTCGACGACATTATTGTGGTTGGCAGATCGTTCGAGGACCATGTAAAAAACTTGGAAGAGGTATTTCAGCGACTGAGAAGCTCCGAACTGAAACTGAGACCCAAGAAATGTCATCTGTTTCAAGAAGAAGTACGTTATCTCGGCCACGTTGTCTCTGGGAAAGGAGTGGCAGTAGATGAGCGGAAGATCAAAGCTGTTAAGGAATAGCCCGTTCCGAAAGACATTCACCAGCTTCGAAGTTTTCTTGGCTTGTGCACTTACTATCGCCGATATGTGCTGGGATTTGCTAACATCGCAAAACCACTGACCAGGCTCACGGAAGGACAAACAAAGTTTCAGTGGTCAGATGAATGCCAAGATTCATTCAGGAAGTTGAAAGGAGCTTTGATCAACGCACCAATCCTGAGCTACCCCCTTCCAGACGGGAAATTCATTTTGGACACGGACGCCAGTAACGTGGGACTTGGAGCTGACCTGTTTCAGATCCAAGAAGGACAAGAGAAGGTCAATGGTTACTTCAGCAAGACCCTCAGTAAACCGGAGCGGAATTACTGTGTCACCAGGCGGGAACTGTTGGCTGTTGTGAAGGGAGTTGAGCACTTCTACAAGTACGTGTATGGACGAAGATTCCTACTGAGAACTGACCATGCAGCTCTCAAATGGCTCCTACAGTTTAAGAATCCCGAGGGTCAAGTGGCACGCTGGATTGAGAGGCTCCAGGAATTCGACTTTGAGATCGAACATCGGGCGGGGACCAGCCATAAGAATGCGGATGACCTATCGCGAAGACCATGTCCAGACGACTGTTCGCATTGCCGACGGACATAGGAAAAGGAGTCGACACTCTGCAGAACCACGGCGGTCGATGATAACTGGAATGACCACAAGATCCAGAAAGACCAAGAGAAAGATCCAGATCTTGGTTTAGTCATCGGCTGGAAGAAGAGTGAGCGAAGACCGTCGTGGCAGGAAATAGCCAGTTGTTCTCCAGTCGTTAAAACTTACTGGGCCCAATGGAACTCTTTCACCTTAGAAAATGGAGTCTTGAAGCGTGTGTTGGAGTTGGAGGATGGCGGAGAAGAAAGACGTCAGGTAGTAGTTCCCAGGAGCAGAAGACAGGAAGTGCTCCGAGAAATCCATGATGGGGTCACCGAGGACATCTGGGAGTGACGAAGACCCTCCAGAAAGTTAGGCAACGGTTCTACTGGGCCAATTGTCAAGCTGACGTCAAGGACTGGTGCAGAAAATGTGCTGTATGCGCTGCCAGTAATGGGCCTCGAACAAGACCTGAGGCCCCGATGCGCCAGTACAATGTGGGCAGTCCATTCGAAAGGATCGCCATTGACATTGCTGGCCCGTTCCCACAATCTGAACACGGGAACAAGTACATCCTTGTGGCGATGGATTACTTCAGCAAGTGGGCTGAAGCCTATGCCCTGCCCAACCAAGAAGCCATCACCGTTGCCGACGTCTTGGTGAAGGAGTGGATTTGTCGATTCGGTGTCCCGTTAGAGCTGCATTCGGATCAAGGCTGGAATTTCGAGTCAAACCTGTTCCAGGAGATGTGTCAGATGCTGAACATCCGGAAAACGAGGACCACAGCTCTACATCCGCAGTCCGATGGAATGGTGGAGCGGATGAATAAGACGATAAACCGCCACCTGTCCAAGGTAGTCTCTGACCACCAGAAGGATTGGGACCAGTACCTCCATCTGTTCCTGATGGCGTATCGTTCCGCAGTTCATGAGTCAACCGGCCAAACCCCTGCTAGTGTTATTATGGGCCGAGAGCTGCGATTTCCATGTGACCTGAAGTTTGGGACACCACCAGGACAAGACACTGCGGGAGATGACTACGTCAGCAAACTGCGACAGAGAATGGACGACATCCATGAACGGGTCCGTTTGAACATCCAGGGTGCCAGCGACAGAATGAAGGAGACCTACGACATCAAGGCGGATGCTGGTGGATATCAGACAGGTGATCTTGTCTGGCTATACAACCCTAAACGTCGCCGTGGACTATCGCCGAAACTTCGGAACTCGTGGGAAGTTCCATATAAGATCATGAAAAGGATAAACGACCTCGTCTACCGCATATATAAGCCACCACGAGGAAAACCTAGGGTAGTCCACTTCAATAGGTTGTCCCCTTACGCCGGAAACCACGATCAAACGATCAAGTCCGCACAGTCAGATCACCGGAGGACGAAATGACGTTTCAGAGGTTCATGTCCCTGTACTCGAACGGACAGAAAGTTCAATATGGGGTAACCCGAGAGGAGTCACGAGATCTTTTCAAGGTGCCTACCAATTACGCGTTAGCTCACTGTGTGGCAGAAGATCTCCAAATGTCCAGAGGCATTGCAGTAGTTTTCTCCAAGAAGTTCGGTCGAATCCAGGAACTGAGAGAACAGAACCCGGAAGTTGGAGGGGTGTTAGAGCTGAAGAAATGCCAGAGAATCCATCTACTATCTGGTTAGCAAGAAGCGTTCTCGAGATAAGCCGTCTTATGAAGATGTTTGGAAGAGCCTTACGAGATTGAGAGACACGATGCTAGACCAGAATATCGTAGACCTGGCAATCCCAAAATTGGCCTGTGGGCTTGATGGGCTGGACTGGAGAGTTATAAGAAGCATGTTGGAGACAATATTCAGATCCAGCGGCATCAAAATTCTGGTGTGCTGCAACCATCTTCCTCAACCCAATTTGAAGACTGTGGAGTGCTACTTCCATCGAACGTCCAGGTGCAGACATGGAGAATCTTGCAGATATCTTCACACTCCAAGAATGACGTTTCGGGGCGAAACTTCTTTAAGAAGGGGGCAATGTAACGATTTCGAGACCGGCCCCGAGACCGGCCCTGATCTAATTAATTATGCACCCTCGTTCAACTACAACTGCATATCCGCTGGCGTACGGATCGCCGAGAACAAGCTGGAATAAATCGATTGTTCGATACTATTCGAAGAGCCATCTAGATGAAATGTTCTATACTCCTGAATATTCAAGAGTCGTTAATGGAAACTGTTTGGGAGTATATAAGCGGGACAGTCAGAATGGAGAGTTAGTTACAGTTCCAGAGTTCGCTGATATATAGCCACAGTAGAAATAAATTGAAATAGTTATTGAAGTCAATGTTTTAGTGAATAATTGTTGTAAATAGTGTTTCAAATAAATTAGGAAAATTAGTTAGTGCAGTTTTACTACAGTATAGTCCCTAACCCCCAAGATTCACAGTTATTGTGTTTATTGAAAATATTTTGTCATAGATAGCAATAAGTTTCAGAAGAAGCAATGCTCGGTAGCGAGGCGGTTGGATGCCGGCCGCTTCTATTTGACCAGGTTCGAATTCTGGAGAGAAAACGAGAATTTTTTTTTCAATTTCATAGGAGTTTATAGGCCTTGTAAGTTGTCTAGATGCCAATCTCGACGTCTGGTGCTTGCTTGGAGTTCGCGCCGACCACCCGGGGTGGTGCTGTAGGTTTTCCGGGTTTTCTACAGCTGAAAAGTGAATACGCCACCAAAAATCAGTTAGTCGCCCCGGAACACCACGGCAAATAATAATAATAGTTGTCTTCTACCCGCACAGGCTATGCTTTTAGGTGCATATGAGTGCTTATGATGGACTATTATTATTTTTGTAATTTATTTCGGTTGAAATTATCCCAGTTAGGCCCTTCTCCGAAGCCCTGATACATCTGGATGGCGTACTGGTGCATCATTCACCCCAGTACGTGCTTGGAATCGCACGTTAAAAGGTAAGACCTAGTTAATCCTTAGCTCGCACAAATTTCGACTTATGAGGGCTGTCGTTCGTAGGGGGATGATAGCAGGTTAACGGAAATAAAACAATTTCAAGAAACAATGATTTTAAGTAGAACTGCAATGCAAAAGTAAAAGTATAAATGGTTTGACCAGCTTATTATTTCGTTTGAAAAATATTCTATCATCAAAACAGCTCATAAATACACCACCAAAACACAAGTAAGTCGCCCGGAGCGCCAAGGCAAAAAATAATAACAGTCGTCTTCTACCCGCACAGAGTATGCCTTTGGCTACACTCAATGAGTGGGTATTACTATATTTTCATTATTTTTTTTTTCATACTACTGCTGCACATATATCGCAAACATTTCTGAAGAATTCTCTGGTGAGAGAGTTTGTTCCTTTACTCAAATTGGGTCTCATTAGTCATTATTAAATAAAAAAAAAAATAGTTTGGCAAACTCCTGCCCTAGTTTAATGTTCCTGACGAAAATGATATCATCCACGTAGAGGTCGCCTAAAATATTCCAAACTCGTCTATAACAAGAAACATCCCATTCTGTGACCTCGGAAATCATGGTTAACTATACTATCGATAGAATATTACCATATGAAATATTCGCGGGCCCGTCTGTGAAATAGTTTTGCTGTCACAATAAAAATCGAACGCTGATGAGAGAACACCATATTGTTGGCTCGCATTTCACACATAAAATACTGATAACATTCATATCACTGGCGGATCTAGGGAGTTTTTCCAGGGGGGGGGGGCATGAGTTGATAAAAAATGTTCAACAAAAGAGGTGCGTATACAGCTTTGTTCCATGGGGGGGGGGGGTAATTCATGGCGCGGAATTTATATAAAATAGAAAAGCGCCGCAGGCGAAATTTTTTTTGTCCAAGGTCAAATGCCTTTAAATTGATAGCTGGGTTCGTCAGCGGGGTATCATATAGGTGGGAAAAAATGGGTGTCAAATTCAGTTTGTTTTATTTAATATGAAAAAAGAAAAAATAATTTAACGATATTAACAGAAGCATTCTGAAACTATATACATTATACATTAACACATATAGGTTAATGTTAATTTTAATTGAATCACTGAATTTTCTTCGATTGTAGGGGGGCTGTTTTCCCCCTTTATATACGCGCCTGTAACCAAAGTAATAAAATTCGTAGGAATATGAACTGAATCTCACTGATATGTTTGAGGGGTTGAGGACCTAATGTGAAATGACCCTTTTCCTTAAAAACCAAGTGGAATAGAATTATTCTTTGTTTGTTCTGTTTCCGATAAAAAACAACCACTTAATTCCTTTGTTTTTGAATATCACCGCTCACCGCCACCGCTCACGGCTTACCGCTAATGGTAAAATGCATTTTATTGAAGCCCAGGCCCCGAAAGTAATTATTTTTCTTCTATCGTACTACAGTTCGATTATTTTATCTTTACCCGTGCGTCATCAATGATATGCAATATTAAATAAGTCGAGACGTTCAAGCCAAATGACGTCTAAATGTAGAATGCCATGGCTAATATCCCGATAAAATTACAACGTGTAAGTAATAAGATAGGATAATGAATTACTGAATTAATATTTTCAAATTCATGGAACTGGCAAACCAACGACAATGAGAGTGTTTTTTTAGTATCAACAGAATACTGTGTGACACACTCACAGAATACCGTGTGACACACTCCTTTAATTTTTTCCTTCATTTTCCAAATATGTCAAAAAGTGCCATCCAGTGAGCATATTCAATGTTACAAATTTAAAAAATATTGCTGGAGATACAAAAGCGAAGAGGAATGAATCTTTAAAATTGTTTTTTCCGTTAACCAGCTATCGTCCCCTTACGAACGGCAGCCCTCAGTAGTCGAAATTTGTGCGAGCCAGGTCTTACCTTTTAACGTGCGATTCCTAGCACACGGTGTTTGACACAAATCCATCACATCCTAATAATATCCACATTAATACAAGCTCTCTAGGTGATAGTTAACGAAAAAAATTGTTCAAAAAACTAGGTTGGAGTGCGATATTTTCAAAACCTTTGCATACGGGGATATCAAAAAATGAGTTTTCATTCAAACATGGCAGAGTTTTATGACGACACATTCTAATGTTTCACTAAATATTTGATAACATATTTTTTTTTTTAGCCATGATTAGTCATTATGTATACACCTACACGCCTGCACTGCTTTTAGTCGGCTATATTTTCGTATTTTTGTACTTTAGAATTTTAAATATTTTGTAGCTGTGATATTACATGTTATTAATTCATTATTATATTTCATAATTCAACTGTGTTTGTCAACAAGAAATTGTTCTTATGTACAATGAACATATACTTACATGACTAAAACTCATAAAAGGAATCTTAGGTATTCAAACTTTTTCAATTACCTATTCGTGCATAGATGCAAGGACCCACTGTATAATGATAAATAATGCTATCTAAGAAATAAAAACACCAGTTGAAATATATTTGGTAATCAACGTATGATTAACAAAAAATGTATTCATACATTTATTTATGTAATGCGAGCATGTAGAACTATGTACCATTTATGAGAGTAAAAACAAAATTAATATATTTAATCACTTTCTGATTCAGAACTGTCACCAATGTTTATAATAATGGGTTCAATAACCATATCACAAAGGAGCTTTTCTCGTTCATATCATTTTTCAATGAGCGATTCGGTGTGTTTTACACATTTTGCCCAGGAATCAGTGTTGCACTTCTCTAATGCTTCATTCCACATACCCGATACTTTTTCATCACTGTATCCATCTCTGCCAATGTGATTGTTGTAGTATGTCTTACAATTAGCACAAATTAATTCAAGAGCATTACAGTCTGGGTGATAAGGTGGTAATCTTAATACTGCATGCCCATGTTTTCGTACCAGTTCATCTATAATATATATATATGTTTTCCTTTCGGTTCATCTATAATACATATATGTATATGTTTTCCTTTCGGTTCATCTTAGCCAATTGCATTAACTCTGGTTTTGTTAATTTCTCATCAAAATCGATATTATATTCCTGTAGCCAACAAACAATTTCCGATTTTCTTGAAGAAGTGGTAGGCTGTTTATTCAAAATTTCACTGTGGTATGGTGCATTGTCCATTATTATCAAAGATGGCTCTTCCATACTGGGAATTAACTGTGAAGTGAACCACTTGGTGAACATTGTACTATTCATTTCATCATGATAATCTAGAGTCAAAGATTTCGAACAGAACAATAAACTGACTTCTGGAACAAACCCTTTCGCAGAACCAGCATGCACAACAATAAATCGTTTACCGTCATATCCTTCGGGTTTGCGTACACTTTTGACATTATCATTCTGCCAAGACTTGGTTTTATTTCTTCTAGATTAAATCTATGTTTCATCTAAAAAAAAACACTTCTCGTGGATATAAACTTTTTCAGTTTTCTTGGTATTTACATAAAAAATATGCTCTTTGTGAAACAATATGAGTCTTTTCAATCAAAGCTCTTCGATTATCATCTTTTTTAAATTAAAATCCCAGCTCTTTCAGTAAAACATTTAAAGATGATTTGCACATCGAAACAATCTCCTTATTTTTCAGTTCATCGTTCAAGGATTGAAGGGTAACATGTTTTTCTGGAAAAAAAAAATTCGAATAAATACCTATAGGTACATGTCAAAATTCATATGATAGGACTGCATTTCAAAAACGAGTTACAAGTGAAGTTTCAAATTAAAAAGAAAACTAGATGTGACAATAAAGTTTGACTTTTCAACTAATATAATGACTTTTCTGATGAAGTTGTGATTGATGAAAAATGGGCGGTTACATTTGTTCAGAAATTTTTCTCATTAGTCAGTGTCACGTCCATCGAATGAACAATCAATATTATCTTCATTTCCCTCACCAAGTAATAAGGAGGTATACTCACTTTTTTCATACATATCGTACAAAGTATTTCGTACTGCCATTTTCTGTCCTTCAGGTAAATCAGCTGTTTTCTCTTTGAGACGACGTCTACTTTTTCCTGGAGTTGATAGAATGGGTTTATTTTTTTTTCTTATTTTGATGTTGTACACCGTTTTTCGAGATATTTTAAGTGCATCTGCAACTCTCTTAAATACAGTAAAGACAAGTTATAACATTTCTTATGTGGTTTTAATTGTTACCTCTTGAACAGATGAAAGTGGTAAAATAGGTCCACCATTCGCTCTTTCCCTTTCAAAATACTCGCACAAGTTCAACACAAATTGTTGTGCTTGTGAGTGTAGAATAGTTCCAGGCATAATCTAAAATAGAATTAAAATATATTATGAATGTTTTTGACCTGTATTTATAGATTTGGGTAATGTTTTTTTCTCTCAACAGGGTTTCCATACTATGAATAATAATTGTCAATTTCCCGGTAGTACTGAATTATAGTCACAAATGTCAATTGTGAGGTTAGAAATTTTTAAGATTTTTTGTGAATAAAACACATTGTATTGTACTTACTTTTAAAGTAATGATTCCAAGAGACGTTTAGAAAAAATCAGTTTTTATAATATATTCAACTGCAAAACAAAGTAAAACTGGCGACAAACAATACCCCTACGACAGAAAACAGTGACGCAATTGATGGTTGGCAAGTTTAGATGAAATGTAAAACAATGTTGGTTTTATGGCTATGTCTTTTCACTGTTTTGAGTTTCAATTGATCATCACAATACCATAATTCTTAGCTTAGAAGACAAATGATTACGAACTTAGATTCGCTCATAGCGGTTGTTAGAAAGAGATGTTCGATAGAGGTTGTGTGATTTCTTCGATCATAAATTGATGACGCATGGGCAAAGATATAATAATCGAACTGTATGCTTTGCCGCCCTTTGATTTAGCCGCCTGTGTTCTTCTCACATATTCGCAAAGAAGAATATTTCTGTTTCATGGTTGGATGATGAAAGACTCCTATAAAATTCAAAAACGTGTTGATTTGGGATGTTTGAGGGTTTGAGGAAGTATTCAGTCAGATCTGCCAGTGATTCATACTAGAGTACATTTCCAAGACAGTCAATCTGTAATGAATTGAATTTATATTTATCTGCGAATGTATTATTTTCTGCGATTTAAAATTCATTGGTGGGAGAAAATTATTCAAACTCTCTACGGCTAACTTTTACGGCGTGTGTTAAAAAAATTCGTAATATCCTCTTTACATAAAGGGTAAATCAAATGACATTTCAAGATATTTTGATTTTGCCTTGTTGATTCAAACTCTGGCGTTTGTGCTAAGATCATAACGATTCTATTCGAATGCGACAACGTGTCTCCTCATGAAGCATTTATAATGACGATACTATTTTTTTCGTTTTGCATAATTTTTTTTGAAAAGTATTTAATAACAATAAATAACACAATTGTTTGGTCAGTAACCATGGAAAATATTGATAATTTGATAGATGCTGGCCCAGAAAAATTATTTTAATTTTTAATAGGATATGTATAGAGTCCTGAACGCTTAGGTACTCCAGTTAGGTTTGAGTGTACATTTGCCGGAGGTGCCCAAAAGAAAAACACCACATCCTTTTGCAAAAAGATCTCAGCATTACAGTTAATCTACTCTTGAAATACATTGGTCTTGTTTGCATATTAATCGGTTGTGAAAGGCATTTGTTCTGTATGATTTGGTGATTTGGTGTTTGGGATTTAAGAGGTGCTCATCTAGCTGTAGGTACATATAGTTTGATGTTTGTCATATGGAGGTAGCCTTCCGATTTGTTTACATTGAATTTTTGTTTAAGCTTTTATTAGAGATACTGGGTTGCAGCAGCCTTAATAAAAGACCTGTCTACCGATGCAAACGATCTTTTTTTGTAAACTTTGTGTTACGAGTCAAAAATACCTTCATAAAATTATTATTATTCCAACTGGACTAAATTTATTCAGTCTAAGTTGAATGCGTTCAACACCTGTAATTCTATAAAAGGATCCCAGGTAACTGATACGCAACTCCAATATTTTTAATCAGTATCGGTTATTTTTATAACACTTTAAATTTTATCCTGTTAACCTATTGAAAGCTCAATTTTTGGAAATCTGAAAAAAAAAATAGAGGTTGCGTAAACCTGTCAACCATAATAATAAAAATATTCATTTTAATCTGATTCTGGGTACGAGTTTACGCTGAATAGCCCTCAGGAGTTGGTTTGGAATTTACCATTTATGTTCGAAGAACTTTTTTCACCAAAATATCCAATTTGAATTTCTTAGATCATTTTCATAATGAGATTGAAATGAAAGTAAGTGAATTCTATTTGCACAAATGAAATATAAACAAATAGTTAAACACCATTTTTGAAAATTGAATCAGTTATGTAACTTAATTTGGTTATTTTCCAAACCTTTTTCTTGATTTCATATATAATTTTGAATATACCATTTTTGGTGATTGAGAATGTATTCATGTCACTATTAGTTGAATCGATAGACCTAAGTGAAAGAATAATGTTTTCAATTTCCTCAAATATTTTGTAAAGCTACCTACGCAAGTTTGAAGAATTTTGTAATAAATTCGTGAGTATAAAAATTTTGGAACGTAACTGAGTTTGAAGGAAAACCAGTTTCATATCAGCTATTCAGGGTGTTCCTTAAAGACATGCTAATATTTGAGGGAGTGATTCTTTGACTTATTTTAAGTAAAAAACTTTCTATAAACGTATGTCCTAAAAGTCCTAACTTTTGAGATACAGGGAGAAAAAATACTACGCCACTGCTTTCTCCTGGAAAAAAAAATAATTTTGAGATTCTCATTCATTTTTGAGCAATTTTGATCTCTTGAGTTTTCTTTGTCTGCCGCATGGTTTTCGCTTGAAAAGATAAAAATCGCTTCATTTCAGGATCAATTCTTCAAAAATCTGATGTGGTGTGGAAATGTTTGTGCATCGACTGAAAGCAAATTGAGGGATCAGATTTGTTCCAAAATGAATGAGAATCCAAAAAAATGTGTAATTCTTGTCAGATGCTCGGTTCATGATTAAAATAATTAAATTGAAATTGCTTCATATCGCAGTAGGTACCTAACATTTTGTTGACAATAAATCGTCCGATAGTAATTTAGCTACCTCTTTATAATTGAAATTTCTTTTCACCACTTCTTAATCTTTTCACTTATAATCTCCCAAGTGCTTGAATTATTGCCGGAAATTTACTTTACACTTATTGGGAAAGCTACCTAGGTAGGTTTTTATCAGTGTAATCGACCGTTGATTGGTCGATTCTAAGAAATTGAAGTAATTTCATTGGCTGTCAGAATAGGCGTGTATTAATCATAATAAATGCATACCTGAATGGATTTACGATATTAATTCTGCTACCTATCTGTAATTAATAGCATTTTGTTCTTCAAATCACTATAAATATTGTATTTTCACTGGTTATGAATACCATTTTGTGTTTGAAAAAGCTATAGGAATAGCGAAGCGCACAATTATTTACTTGATTTTTAAGTATATTATTGAAGTTATTTTGGTTGTCCGCCGTTTTTCTGAATATCGGTAAATATGGTGAATTACACGAATGCAGAAATGGCGGCAATGCATTACGTATATGGCCTCGCTGATGGTAATGCAACAGAAGCCAGACGCATTTATCAGGAAAGATATCCTAATCGTGCCTTACCAGATAGCCGTACCTTTTCAAATATTCATCGCCGACTTAGGGAAACTGGTAGTTTCAAGAAAGGTACTTCGGAAGGTAGACCTCTAAGCGTCAGAACTCTTGAAATTTTCTTGATGGTCGGTCTTATTTACACTTTTTTGAAGAAGAACTAAATGGGTTGCTTGAAGATGTACCAATTGCGTTAAGGAATCAAATATGGTACATGCACGATGGAGCCCCTGCTCATTTCAGTGTAATTGTCCGAAACCATTTAAATACAGTTTATCATAATCGTTGGATAGGTCGCGGAGGACCTCAGCAATGGCCAGCAAGATCCCCTGATCTCAACAGTTTAGATTTCTTTTTATGGGGGCACCTTAAAACTCTAGTGTATAAAACTCCCGTTAATACTTTAGAAGATTTAAGAGAGCGAATAGTTGCCTCGTGTGAAACTATTCGAAATACGCCGGGAATATTTCAACGTGTGCGTAATTCCATGCGTAGACGGGCGGAAGCATGCCTATTAAGTGAAGGTGGCCATTTCCAACAATTTTTATAATCAGTTCATTTAAATATTAAATTATAAAATAAAATAAAATTCTTTTTTGTACAAGCTGAAATCCATATTTTTTTGATTCTCATTCATTTTGGAACAAATCTGATCCCTTTATTTGCTTTAAGTCGATGCACAATCATTTCCACACCACATCAGAATTTTGAGGAATTGATTCTGAAGTAAAACGATTTTTATTTTTTTAAGCGAAAACCATGCGGCGGACAAAGAAAACTCAAGAGATCAAATTTGCTCAAAAATAAATGAGGATCTCAAAAGTATTTTTTTTTCAGGAGAAAGCAGTGGCGTAGTATTTTTTTCTCCAAAAATATTCAATGCAAAACCCGTACGCACGCCACTGGTTGAGAAAATGAAAATGTTTGTGCATTAAAAAATGCACCTTGATGCATAGAAGACATGTACCAAATTTTATAAAAACGTCTACAATATTATCTCAGTTATTATAAGTATAGAACGACAAAGAAATAATCAACAATTTATTAAAACTAGATCTTATGGCAGAATGTAAACATTCGAACTAGTTCGAATATATTGTGCCAGAGAGGTATGTTCAAAGAATACAGGGGTACCCTTCTCTCTAAGCGTTGTAGATCGTGGTGTTATCCGTGGGGAAATATTAGTTAAACAGTTGATTATTATTCATTTGGCAGGGACAGGACAATTATAATGTTGTCCGACCTACCCTGTCACTGATGAGAGGCAATAAACCTCGAAACTTGCAATTGGGTCTTCTTTGAAGAATGTTGCACAAATATCTGTCAGTTGTAGTTCAATGTCCGTCGTGGTATTAGCCAGGGAAGTAGTTGTTTTCTGACAGATGTTTGCCTTTGCCACTTTGTGGAAACGCTTAGAGAGAAGGGTACCCCTGTATTCTTTCAACATTGTTGATACCTCTTTGGTATATTGTGCCAGAGAGGTATGTTCAAAGAATACAGGGGTACCCTTCTCTCTAAGCGTTGTAGATCGTGGTGTTATCCGTAGGGAAATATCAGTTAAACAGTTGTTTATTATTCATTTGGCAGGGACAGGACAATTATAATGTTGTCCGACCTACCCTGTCACTGATGACAGGCAATAAACTTCGAAACATGCATGTCTGCAGGTGGTCATTCCCAGCCAAATGAAGGATAATTTTCTGTTTAATTACGGGACAAGCACTTGCAATTGGGCCTTCTTTGAAGAACGTTGCACAAATATCTGTCAGTTGTAGTTCAATGTCCGTCGTGGTATTAGCCAGGGAAGTAGTTGTTTTCTGACAGATTTTTGCCTTTATTTTCCACTTTGTGGAAACGCTTAGAGAGAAGGGTACCCCTGTATTCTTTCAACATTATGGCAGAATGTTTGTTTTCCCGGAGTTTGACGTACACATTTCAAAATGTAGATGTCGCCCACTCCGTGGCGACCCCGAATAATGTAAGTTGAATAAATAAGACTATGTTCCGTTTCCACAGTGGATTACAATCGTCCGTACCGTAAATACCGGTTGAATGAGTCACAACATTTTGCTGAACATTTATGAAACACGGTCCCCGTAAATCAACAGAACATATCTGTCAACCAATATGTTGGTAAGGTAAGGGGTTAGGTCTTCCCTAGCTCACACAAGTCTATGAAATACTTCTGAGGGTTACCTTGTAAGGGTGCAGCCGGTTGATGAAAATAAAAATTTAACAACAACAAATAACATCAAGAGAAATGCACCTAACAAACTGTCAGCGAACTTCAAATTCAATTCATGTGGCTATGATTTTTAAACAGTAGGTTCGTGAATTTCATCGTTGATTTGATGTTTTTGCACTCATTTACAGCAGACTGTTTCAGTACTTATACTATAAGTTGTATAGTATGTAAGGATATTTTTCTCAATTAGTAGTAAAAATTTTTATTCATAGCATTACACTGGGTGGATAGATTTGAAATCCTATCAACTCAATAGTTTTTAATGTTATGGATCCTGATATTGTGATATTTCAACATAATGTGGAAGATTTTCATGTAAACAATTAAATTTTTATGGTAAGAGGAGAGTGTGTCTTCGTGATACCGATTCAATTGAAGTTTTTGTTTATTCGGAATTTCGAGTACCTACATTTTGCGTAATAGTCAATGAAGAGAGAAATAAAAATCGGTATTGGAAAATTTTCTTTAGAATTTTGAAAAATTGGAAAGTTTATAAACTTCTAGGCGATTAACTTGCGTATGACTCAAAAATAAGAGTTTAACCAGTAAAGTGTACTGTTAATGATAGCAGAACATCTCACGGGGTTGCAGAACGATTAGAAAAGGAAGGGATAACTCCAGGCATTGTAATATCTTCTGCATTCGAAAAGTTGATTGATATTAAAACCTTTGAAAACTTCAATGGGGTGACTCAATTCAAAAAAATTTCAAAACTCTTAACTCAAGCTTGCGAAGAATGTGGGATCCAAGAAGAAATTCGACGCGTATTAATTTGTATTATAATGGACGCAGAATGAGCTATGAACGATGAATTAATGGTTCTGGATCGATCTACGAATGAAAAAAATCACGAAGAGATTTTTTGGATCGTGAAAATTATGAAATTGCCACTTGTGGTCTAGACAATACAATTAAAAAACGTGAAGAGAGTCTTGTAGTAGGTCTATCGTAGCCTCTATCTTTCTTGAATCTGATTCAATCTACACCCGATGTAAACCATGCCATAGACTATTCCGGGTGACCACGAGGTAAGGTACGCCCCCCACATTTTCTGTAGTTTTGAAGATACAGGTTTCAAATTTGGTACATCGATATATTACTTCAAATACGCATATTTTGATTCCACTTCCAAAAGTTCCAAACTTTTTTTTCAAATGACAACCTGTACAATTTTTTCCATTATTCGGAAGAACACGCAATTTGTGATAACACTGTTCTTTAAAATTGAAAATCGTTTGAAAAATGGTGGAGACACAACAGTTGATTGTTAAATCGAACAAAGTTGGCCATGAACATCAAACGCAAATCATTACAACTGACGAACGGCGTTATTATTTACGAGAGGAAGGTTCAAGGTAGGATACAGCTGAAAATCGAGCTCCTCATGTAATTACAGCAACCATATTTTCCAATAATTATCAAAAATTTCCTCAAAACGGAGTAGTACTCATAAAGAAATGCTCACAACTGCCATTTCTCTAATGGCAACATACTCTTTTCACATTGTCTTATTGAAAAGTTATGAATTATCCAAATAATCGAGTTGAAAGTTTCGGAGAATTCTGAAAGAAATCGAAGATACGGGATGTTTCAGCATGAGTGTTCTCTGTGACAATTTGTTCTACTTATTCAGTACAAGAGAATTGTGAATTGTTGAAAAACATTCCGATGGAGCAAAAATTCACTAGAAATTAAAAAGTAGATTTACTGCTAATTTATGGCGTGCGTAAAAAAAATGCAACTGCGGCTTGCATTCTTTACAGTGTACGATTCCCTCTCAGACAACGCCAACCAAGTGGAAACTATTTCGCACGTTTGGAAAGGCAATTCAGGATAGAACCAGATGACAACGTTCATAATCAGGATAGTTTTATTATTGATGAAGAGACGAAAACCAATGTTTTGGCTATTGCTTATGTAGATCCCAACATATCATTTCGACAAATCGAACATGAATTATCAGTTGGACATGAATCAGCTCAAAAATTTCTAAAAAAAACATGGGTTTAAGCCGTATAAATATCAGATACATTAGTGCCTTTACGAGAATGATCATCAAAGAAGGGTCCAATATTGCAATTAGCTACTTGAGAACTACATCAGGAACTCGAATGTGACGAGAAACATTATATTTTCCGACGAATCAAGTTTTTCGATTCATTGTATGTTCAATAGAAATAACACCAGATACTGGGCAACTGAAAACCCCAGGCTCAGAAGACAAGGGAATTTTCAGGAACGCTTGGGATTCAACGTGTAAATGGGTCTGATAGGATCTCGAATCATTGGGCCCATAATATTTGATGTTATGTTGAATGGGCAACGCTATCCAACATCATGGAGAATTTACCTCTCGACGTCTACCAAAATATGTATTTCCAACAGGATGGTGCACCTACCCATAATTTCCGAATAGTAACCAGTTACCTAGATGAAAAAGATGGCCTCCGAGACACCGGACCTCACGTCACTGGATTTTTTCATATGGGGTTACCTGAAGAACAAGGTTTACCCTTCTTGTCCTACATCAAGTGAGGATTTGGAACATCACCTTGGAGAATTGCTAGTATTAGTCAAGCTCAGTTAAATAGAGGTATGGAAGCAATAGTGAGACGTGCAATTTTGTGCGGAAAACATAATGGAGAACATTTTGAACAGTACTTGTAAATCTGTTTTTCAATCAGTTTGATTTTTGTTATAGTTAGGTTAGGTAAGGTTTCAACGTGAGTGGGTCCATATCAGGCCCTCCACTGCGGCCAATGGCCTATTGTAGCTCACCCTATGGTTTTACTTCTTCCAGTATATTCAATCTCTTAACGAAATCAATGAGTATATTGGGAGAACAATTTACCAGGTTCTCTGGCCTTACTGTTGTTTTGCCAAATGTTGAAAATCTGGTTCTGGCCGCTGCGGGAAATGTACATAAAATGTGTTTAGCCGTTTCATCATCCTCCATGCATAGACGGCACTCTGCATCTTGTGCAAGTCGGACTTTATGCATAAGGTGTTTGAGTATGTGGCCAGTGAGCAAACCTACTATAACTTTGAGGTGTGCTCTACTGAGTTCTCGCAGTCCTCTTTTTTTCTTTTTGTTATAGAAGTAAGTAACCAGAACCCACAAACAATTTCCTTTTTTTTATCGTTTATAAATTATAGTTGTAATACATTTTTTCTCTGTATATTCTTATGGTTGATTTATACAGCAGTTCCAATTTATGAGTTTTTAGTAACTAGAAAGAAGTCATAATAATGTTCGTTAATGTAATATTTATTCCAACACCGATCTTAGAACTGCTGTATGAATCCACCATCATTTACGATTAGCATACGAGTAATAAAAAAAAAAGTTCGCTCCATCGCCGTAGAATGTTTTTCGACAACTCATAGTTTTCTGTTATTCAGAAGGTACCGCAAATTCTCAATTTTTCTTTAAATATGATTTTTATTTAGCCTTCGTAGGAATATTCAATTTTGAGATCACTCATAATGAAACATCCCGTATCTTGGATTCCTTTCAGAATTCTCCGAAATTTTTAACACGATTATATATATAATTTATAACTTCTCAATCCGACAATGTGAAAAGAGTATGTTGCCATTTGAGAAATGGCAGTTGTGAGCATTTCTTCATGGGTACTACCAACGAGTTCTAATAAATAGAGGGAGAAGTAAAAAAAACAGAGTGGTCATTATACAATGCATATTTATGCAAAGTTATTCAGATTTTTCATACGCAAATAACGCAGCCCATTGGCTGATACAAAATTTATGCTAAATATTCCTACACAAATGGCGCAACCAATTTGTTTTTCAGCGGTTCGTGGAGGATCTGTTACCGTAGTTGTGGTTGCGCAGTTCGCAGGATGGCGAGAAATATTGGGCTCAAGTGATTCGCCGATAAACGTCTAGGTGGGAAACACGAAGGAAATGTAAAAACTTTACGGTTTGTTATCAGATTAGCGGCAGTAGTGCAGTGAATTTTCTGAACAGTGGTTATTGTGTATCATTCCTGTAGTTTACCTCTTTTCAAGTAACCGCCACTGCTGGTGTCATGCGCACACTCTGTGACTATGAGCTAGTGGGCTGGTGTTCCTCAGTTGCGTAGGAAAACTGTCAGTTGTATGCGTTATTATTGAGCCAAACAAAGCTTTCACGGATAGGTGGGAATGCTTTATCTAGTATTGTATATGAAATCGGTGGGTACCACCACATTTTGAGGCTATTTTTGATAATTGTTGGAAAATATGGTTGCTGCAATTACATAAGAAGCTAAATTTTCCGCTGTATCTTACCTCGAACCTTTTTCTCGTAAGTGCTGACGCCGTTCGTCACTTGTGATGATTTGAGTTTGATGTTCATGGCCAACTTTTTTCGATTGAACAATCTCCCCCATTTTTCAACCGATTTTCAATGTTGAAGGGCAGTGTTGTCACATATTGCGTATTTTTCCGGATAATGAAACAAATTGTACAGGGTGTCATTTGAAAAAAAAAGTTTGGGGTCACTTCCGGTTACACCAGAAGTGTTAAATTTTTTGCAATGGAGTCAAAATATGCGTATTTGAATACAAAATTTGAAACCTGTATCTCTAAAGCTATAGAAAAATTGGGAGCGTACCTCACTTCGTGGTCACCCGGTATATTGGCGCATGCTAGACAGTTTGAATATATGGAAGAATTTCCATCGTCCTTGTCAGAAAACCTGATGATCGCTATAGGGTTTGCGTCAATTAAATAAAAACTTAATGAAGTAAGCTTGTCTGGTGCGTTTCCAATCCTCATAAAGTAGGTTCATTGGCAAATTTCTGTGGCCAAATAATCTCATTCCCCAACTAACAGCTTTCGTGTTACCGACGCGAGGATTATTTCAGTTTGCCAAATGGAAGTGTTTTATCAGTCATCGGTGTTAATTTGGAAAAATATGGTTTCGTCTATCATTTATCGTTTGAGGCATATTGAGGTTTTTAGATGCGTTCAAACGTATAAAAGAAACAGAGTTGAACTTCAATCGAAGCGAATGATATTTCTGTAAGTGGTAAATGATTCTGGCCTCTTGATCAACTGAAAAAAGTTCATAGTTATTTTGTGTTTACCCTCACCGAAGACGGTTACTGAAATTAAACGCATTGTGGACTGGCATCATGGTACAGACGTTTTGTCAAATATTCTTCAATACAATAGAATATGCTACTCTTTCTCCTAGTGTCAATGACATTTTATTTTTCAATTCGAAAATCGCCCGTTGTGTGGAAAAAAGTCAGAGGACAATTTTTAAATAAAGGTAAGGGACACTTATGGGAATAATATTTATTTAAAAGAAGAGAAGAGTGGCGTATCATTAATTTGATTGAAAATTAATGTCTCAGAAATAAAGCAGAACTATGTTCATTAAAATAATTTTTCTACGAGTCATCCAAGGATTACTGCCCTTTAGGGTCATCATTCAATTATGAAACACCCTATATTGGAAACACACGTTTCATTGTGAGAACTGATCACTCCCACGTTTGGTAGGGGTACGCCTCCAGCAGTACGACTTTGATATCGTCCAGCGGAAACGTAAATAACATACTGTTCCAGATACCCTCTCATGTTTAGTTCCGCTATTAGGCTCCATCGATATTCAGTCTGCGGAAATGAATTCACCATCTAACGATCGTTGGTATCGGAACATGCTCAAGATAGTTCAGAACTTTCCTATTAGATGTCCCATCTAGGAAATTAGTGGGAAATTGTGTAAAAGCACTCCAAACCACAATATTCAGCGTCAGTCGAAGAGCCCAACTATTGGCTTCTATTTCTCCCGAAGGAAAAAATTGAATAGAAATTATCCGCAAAATTCACGATCTACCTACGGTAAAAACAATTCTATAGAATTTTTTTGAACCTTCTGTTGCCATTTGGGTATTTTGAAAACCAAGAGGCAAATTTTCCAGACTTTATTGGGGGTCCGGAAGCCCAGAGGCTGAGGTCTCTGGCCGTGGAACTTCTGGCTCGCATCGGACAGAGATTCGAGGCCCCAGAATGCGAGAATAATTTTACTCAAGTGTATCAGTCTCTTTAGGCTTGATTGGAGTGCGCACCTGTAGACTTTCCTTGTTTTCCCACAGCTCAAAATTGAATACACCACTGTAATGAATGTAAGAGTATTTTTTGTATCTCTTTATTTTTCAACCTTTTTCAACAACTGATCCCCAACATCCCAAACTCCTCTCATAGCATACATCTTGTTGCTATGTTGAACTCTATATATACAGGGTGAGTTTTAATAAGACCGACAAACTCCGACTACAGACTCCTCACCTCATTTCTAGGTGAAAAGTTCCTATCAAGGTATGTCCTAAAACGCATCCCCTCTGAGATACAACTTCATTTTGTCCAAAATTCCTTAAGCAAAAAATATCAAACTTGGTACACTAGTAAAGGTTTATCAACGTGATAATTTGAAGTTATAATTCTTAATTTTCGTAAACCAGTGGCTTTGTTACGTTGGCATGTGGAAATATTTTCCTTCATATTTTCTTTGGACAAGTGAATAGACAAGTGAGCGTTTGACATCAGTTAGGCTCATCGATACTGAACTTAAATGTCATAACATTCCATGTACCTAGAAGTAAAGGTTTCTGAGAAAATTGAGCAAAACTGAAGATATGTCTTGGGTAGCAAAATAATTTCATGTGCAAAAATCGCATAATGCTAAGTTCTTACAACATATCGGAATATTTGTCAACCTCCTGAACATATGTCAATATTGAAAGAATCGGAAACATAGTACAGGTGAGTCATTCATTCATCATATTATTTGATGAAATTGATGTGTAATCACTGAGTTAGGTCTCATTCTGAATCACCCGTACTATGTTTCCGATTCAACCAACAAAAATGTTGAGGAGGTTGAAGAAAATTCCAATGTGTTGTAAGAAATTAGTGTTATGAGATTATTTTACAGAGGAAATAATTTTTCTATTCTAGGACATATCTTCAGTTTTTCTCAATTTTCTCAGAAACCTTTACTTTTTTGGTACATGGAATGTTATGAGTTTTAAGTTGAGTATCGTCCAAAGAAAATATGAAGGAAAATATTTCCACATACCAACGTAACTACGCACACTGGTTTCCAAAAATCAAAAATTATAACTTCCAGTTATCACGTTGATAAACCTTGATTAGTGTACCGAGTCTGGTATATTTTGCTTCAGGAATTTTGAAGAAAAAAAAAATCCATTTTTTTTCGTATTTTCGACACCCTGTATCTCAGAGGGGATGCATTTTAGGACATACCTTGATAGGAACTTTTCACCTCGAAATGAGATGAGGAATCTGTAGTCGGATTTTGTCGGTCTTATTCTGACTCACCCTGTGTATATACATCTCCCTTTTCAACTATTTTTATGACGTATGAATGTCAAAAATGTCGAATAATGATAATCAAAAGAATACAATTGAAATGTCAAATTGAAAATGTTTCAATGAAGCACAAAATCATGGAAATGTTTAGCCAATCTTCTATTCCTTCTCTCTGATATGGTATTCCATACTCTATGCTGCTATTCAACACTTTCTCCGAGATCTTACTACGTCAGAACAGAAGATGATGAGATAGTCAGACGGAATCGCCAACATCTACAAGCGCTACCTGCGAGAGAGCCGTCCGTCGGTAGAAGAACAGCAGGATAGAGTATGGAATACTGTACTAGAGAGAAGTAATAGAAGATTGCCTAAACATTTTCATGAATTTGTGCTCGTTTTCTTCAGTTGATTTTAATAATCTGAACTTAAAATGATTGATTCATCGACACCAGTGTCGATTTTGAAGTTGAGATTTCTTCTGCCATTTTTCCTGTTAGTCTTATTATCCATGGATTATTATTTGAAATTGAAATGATGTTTCTTATTTCTCCCAAGTAACTATTTTTGAATGATTCGTCTGAATCATCAGAACTTTGGGAATATGATTCTTCTACAATAGGAAGCAAAATGTCCAAATAATTGGCATCGATGGCATTTAGTTCGTTTGGCTAGGCATTTGTATTTTGGATGTTCTTGTTTGTTACCACATTTCATACATTCGGAAATTTTAGTATCCATCTTTTTGTCATTTCTCGATCTTCTTCGATATATCTTGTCAATTTTGTCTAGTTTTTTGGTTTTATGTCTCATTCCTATACTTTCCTGTTTAACTCTCTATGATTGAGTGATTCGTTCAATAGCTTTCTGAAGAGTAAGATTATCATCCATTTGAAGTTTTTCACTTAATTTCACATTTTAGGGCTTCGCGAAACCAAGGCCAAGACTGATCAGTCTTGGTCTCGGAAAATAATTGTAGTCTTCGTCTTGGTATTGGTCTTGATGTTTCAAGACTATCAAATCAAATCAAATCAAATCAAAATAAACTTTATTGTCCGAAGAATGAATTCCTATTGACAAAGCTTTTATACATAAATAAAGACGTAAAGAAATATAAAAATGGTAAGCGTAAATATGTGTTGATAAAAACATGAGTCGTCAAAAGAAGGAAGATCAGGTTCATCATAGAATCATCATAAAATATAATAGTATGATGGAAAAGCATACCTATCATAGGAGGAAATAATGCTGCATACATTGTACAATAATGATAAAATTGTTAAAAAACAATAACATAGGTATCAGTTTTGTTCATGTGTAAAATAATACTACATGTAGTTAAAATTGGATTACGCCAAGAAGCGAATGTCATAAAAATAGAACAGAATGAGCATGAGTGTCTGAGATTAAGATAAGTTAGAGCAATTTCAATCTTTGTCTAGATACTCTTGAACACTGTAGTATGGTTCATTGATAAAAATATTTTTCACAGATCTCCTGAATGAAACTGGAGAGATATTTCTTCTGGTAGTAATTGGGAGATGATTAAATAGTATCAAAGCATTATAAATAAGAGACTTTTTTGTTAAATTCGATGATGGAATGGGAAGTCTTAGATTATTATTTTGGCGGGTAGAACTAACAACCGTCTCATATGACGATTTATTGCTGTGCACCAAACATACAGTCTCTAGAATAAATAAAAATGGAAGGGTAAGGATTTTGAGTTCCAAGAAAAGAGGTTTACATGATACCCTAGGTCCAACATTGAGGAGGTAGCGAACGGCCCGTTTCTGGAGGATGAAAATAGATTGGAAATTGTGGTCATTGCAGATACCCCAGAAAGGTAACCCGTATCTGATGTGAGATTCAATCAAAGCATGATAAACTACTTTTGCAGTGGCCACACCCAGTTCACTGGACACTACCCGCACGGCACAACAACCAGAGGCTAGTTTTTTCTTAGTGTTCTCACATGACTTTCGAAGTTGAGCTTATCATCTAGATGAATTCCAGGAAACTTGGTATTCATTTTTTGTTCAATGAACATGTCAGTACCTACTTGAATCTCTGGAAGATTGCACTCGATCGATAAGAGGCTGGTCAAGACTGGCTCAGTATTTGACTTGGTCTTGATAGTATTGGTCTTGGTTTTGACAGTCTTGGTCTTGGATCAAAATGCTCTAGAAGTTTGAATTATTTAATTCAATTTTCCAACAGTTTATATACATATAATAGGTATTTCGGATTTCTCAATCTTTGACAATTGTCAATTTGTAGTCATCAAGTAAGCGAAATGAATTTCTCATTCCACCATAAGAATATAATTTTTAAGAAATCTCAAATAATGATTAAATTAGACCCACACCGCACACAAGCAGAAAAAAGTTAAAAAGAGTCGGAATATTGAATAGGATTTTATGGACCATTTTACAATGAATAATTGTGTGATGAGAAGTAAAATGCGGTTGCGGTAGAGGGATGGAATCGAAATACCGAGGAAATTGCAATACTTATTAACCACTGCGACCATACAACATGCACCTATTTGTTGTAAACTGTAAAACTGCAATACTTGATTTGAAAAATCCTGAATGAACAAGGATTAAAATCCTACCATATGAAAAACTAAATAATTGATATGAAATGCCATAATATGCTCCATCTGATTTTTCTTAGTATTGAGTAGATTTAAGTTCATTATTTTTCGTTCGAGACCAAGACCAAGATCAAGACTCTTGGGAGAGAGTCTTGGCTTGGTTTCGAAAGTCAAGTCTTGGTCTTGGTCTTGAGAAGATTTATTGTCTTGTTCTTGGTATTGGTCTTGGTCTTGTATCAAGACCAAGACAAGACTGAGACTAGTCTCTTGGTCTCGCGAAGCCTTATCACATTTTGGATTCCTGCGACCGAACGATCCCATATCACTTCATCTTCTAATATTTTGTAATCACACGGTTTTGCTAAACTTTCGGACCTATATAAAGGAGTGGATTATTGATTTGCGATTTCTTGCTTGATGAATCAATCTTTGTTGCAGAACGATATCTTTCATAATGAATGATCCATCCCTGCCACTCATCTTTCTCAAGTGAAAATTCTTGCAACGGTACTGTATTACTACCGTTTGAATATGCCGCTGCGACAACATTTAGCGCAACTCTTCAATTTCAGTTCGACAATCATTGATTATTGGATCATTATCTTTCGCTTGGGCGATAAGATCGGCCAGACACGAGATAGTTGGCAATTTTGCAGTTTTTTGGAGGGAATTCAAGATCATCCTGTTCTACCTCAGATACAGAGACTAATTTAATAAGGCCATATATCTGAAAAACCATTCAGAATATTTGGAACAGGTGTTCAAATACACATATAAGCAAGCGACTCGTACATGCTTATGAAAAAAGCCGCACAGTCTATAATCATAGACTGCATAAAGAACGTTTTTTTTTTCAAATCAGCTAGTTTGGATGAAAAATAATGTCATGTCGAATGCCATGAAGCAATTTATTTCAAAACTAGCGCCCAAGAGTGTCGGACTATTTTCTGTTCATTAAATTTTGTCGCCCTGGTCATATACCGTCTCAAGGATTCAAGTAAGATTGTGGTGATTGGAAGGCGAAATACCTGAAAACGATCCCTCCGAATGAACAAACGAACGAAACAAAATTATAAAACGACTTTAACCTTTCGAAAATATCAAATTTTCGCTGAAAATATTTGCAAATTTTGGTTTTCTCAGGAAACGGGGGTGTGTTAATGGTCAAGAGTTACCTTCATTCTCACTGAATTGAATTAATACTACTTAAGTTGAATTATGCAGTATACTGCAATTCTATAAAACAAATTCAGATAACTGGTCAGCATCTTCAATATTTTTATTCACTATCGATAATTTTTATAAGTCAAATTCCATCCTGTCAACCTATATAAAGCAGTATTTTTGGAAATTTTAAACAAAAATTCAGGTTGAGTAAACTAATCAACCATAAAAATAATGGAAATATCCACTTTGATCTCATTTCCTCAATGAGCTGGGGAGGAATTCATCATTGATGTTCATATAGGCACATCTGAATTCCTAAGATCATTTTGATAATGTCATAAACTCATTTTTGAAAATTGGATCATTCTAGTAAATTGGGATATTATCCAAAGTTTCTCATCAGAAGCACGTGAAAAAATTTGCAGATTTTGTAATGAAATTGTAAGTATCTAAATTGTTGGAGGCAAATCAGTTTCATATCAGCTACATACCTAGTTGAGATTATAATTTGGTCTCAACAAATATATCAACTTTATCTCAGACTTGTTGAAATACTTTTTCAATGCAAACCACGATAAAAAGATACCTTCAATAATTCAATTTACTTACATTTTTACTTTCCGCTTACTTTTTCATGTAGTATGCTTTTCTGAAAGATTCATCCATTCAGGCCTTTTGTACTGGTCGCTTTGACGCTAAGGTAAAAAGTACCATAACGTAAACCAACTCGCATGATTCCTACTTATCAGTACTTTACATGTGCTCAGTAGATAAGTAGAGGTTAGCTGACAATCTGGAAAGAAATAACTCATTATTGATGTCAGAAGAACCTCGAATTGTTGATATTTCAACAACCATGCAGGTATCTTTTGTCCACTACTTATGATGTCTAGGTTATCCAGCAATTGTACGCAACCTGTAACCAGTGGTGGATTCAGTCCCTCAGAGCGATTTACATTTTGAGCTGGACTATTCAATATTCTGTACAATTCCTTCTGTATAACTTTCATGTGAATTCGGTACTGTGCGCCCCCATGAAAGAGATCCTGGATCCGCCACTGCCTGTAATTCGCGGATATCTCCATATACCCAAGGGCTACGAATGAATGAAGAAATACTCCTATAATATAAGTTGAATAATTTAATAATTCTCAGCACTCATACGCACTTGAGTGGTATATGATAGAAACTGTTGTGAAAAAAGTCGATAGATGTCGTGGGATACATTAGGTTGGATCGAAGTTCCTTTAGCCATATATTATGTATTAAATAACATCAGCCATAGTGGAATGATTCAACAAAGTTTGAAAGTGATTAAATAAAAAAAATATGGCAACGAAGCGATCTGAGCAATATCTTTTATTTGAACAAAACGTGCATAATTCCTGAACAGTATTCGAAGATATGTGAATGTGACTTATCAATTTATATCTCAATTATTGAAGTAACATTATAATCACAATGTGAAAAGGAGTAAACCATCCACTATCTCACAAAGTGACGTATTTTTTGACTATTTTTTCAAGATTTTAAATGAGAAGACTGGGAGAACTTAAATCTCTGTCACATGGACCAAGTAAAAGTTTCACAAGAATGCTGAATTATAATTGAAGATGAATTTCATTCTGAGTAAATATACACCGAACATGTTATTGAATTCTAAAAGAGTTCAAAAATTTTTGCCGGAGAGTATCAATACTATGAAACGAATAATAATATTTAGGAGGAAAAAATGCGGAAAATTATGTTTATAGCAATCATCAGAAATCATTATTTACATCTTTCTGAATGTAAATCATTAACCTGAATGAATCCATCCCCAAGGTTTTTCAACAGACATTTTATTGGTGCCTACTCTAATATGGATGCAAATAAGGACAAATTTGATGAAATTTTTCGAAAGGGGAAAATATACCATCACCAATTACACTTTTTTCAACCTAAACTTGGCAGTTGACACAAGCTGTCGTCCAACTACCTTGGCCAGTTTTCTCGTGCAATAGAAATATGTTCAGTTTTCCGACGGAGGCGATAACATACAGTGGAGGTGAGATGAAACTGGGGAGATGAAAAACTTACAGAGTAGCACCACATGTTTTGAAGGAATAATCTTTCATCTTCAGCAAAAGGTGGGTTACAAGAGCAAGATCAATATATGGCGAGAAAACAACATACCTATAAAACATTGTTTCAATCAATTGTCATTACGACATTATCTGCAACTATTGGATTAATCCTACGAAACATGTCCTGCTGCCGGTGTAAGGTTTCTGACTACATATTCATTCGTAATTACTTTATGGAGATTATATTTGGTGGCGTTCGACGACTGTAAGTTTTTCACCTACCCAGTTTTATGTTCAGTTATTTCACCGTCAAACCATCAAGAGAGATGAAAATCAATTATCATCAAACTCTCGATAATCAGCCCTATGCTGTATCACTTCCGTTGAAAATAACGTCACCGTTATTCGCCAGTTCCCTTTGCTATTACCGATCATAGAAAAATAACGGAAATGGCGTTGACGTTATTTTTAACGGAAGTAATACAGCATAGGACTGAATGATGAATACTTAAAAATAGATCAACCTTCAATTTGTCAGATATTTCCTTAATGCCAAATTCAAGTAAGGAGTTAAAATTACCTGAAACAAATGAAGAAAGAACAAAACAACAATGACAGAGGATGGTTCCAATTGAAATCAACAATGAAATAAAATAAATTTTATTGAAAGCTACTATAAGATGCCATGGAATCAAAACATTTTTCAAATGAGACTTAAACAATTTTTCATACATAATTCGGTCCACTCTAATATATTTGAAATTGAAAGAAATATTCAAATAACTCACCTACTCTGAGATACTATAAGATTAAAATATTTTCAATACTAATGTAATGAAGGATAGGTGTTTATTTAATAAAATAAAAAATAGCAGGTCTGACTCGAAAAGTGAAATATATTCTTGGAGGTCCGAATTCCTCAACTGGTTTTTGTACTCCATTATCTATGCTACACTTTCACTTAAAAAAGAAAAACTCCCTATAGAACTGATGATGCACCCTGAACATTTGTACTCGACTGGTGAATATGTCCAAAAACGGCGTGGTAAGGGGTTTGTGACGGTTGGAGACAACAGAATTTGGACGGAAACGACCGAAAGCATGGAAATTATGAAGTAGATCATTACTGGTCAATATTTTGTATTCTGCAATAATTGTTCCCGTTGATTATGGAGGCAAAATGAGCTGCAAAGGCAGATATTATATTTCAGATATATCGGTTCAATAATAACAGTTATTGTTTCTGTCCCAATTAGTTGTCTGTATCTCAGTATTATCGATTCATTAAAGCGAATTCTAATCGCAAGCAGTTATTATTGCTGGTACAATACTCTTACTTCAGATATATGGTTTTTGCTGGCGGAAGAGGTGGAAACATTTTCCGCAATGAAAATTCCATCTACCCGAAATGAAGAAAATTTTACTGAGACGATTTTTCTCGGTGTGGTATTGGCCAAAGAAGTTGTTTTTTTCGTCAGATGTTAGTCTAATTTTCCCCCTTTATGTATGACAAATAAAAAAACTTCAATAATAAATGAAAGATTCTGATATTAAACTGATATTAAACTCATTATCCCAACAAGAAATGAACTCATCTAAAAAATACATTCTCAGGGCTCCAACGGTGCTTCCTTTTCATTTCCTTGTTTTACGAGGCGAAGACAATCTCTGATTAACATCTCGAACCACTTGAAGATTGTCGAGTATTTCTGAGAAATTGCATCTGAATATTAATGAATAAAATGAAATAGATTTTGGAATGAAAATCTTTTTCAGTTAAAATTAGAAATGGTAAATAAAACGCTCGGTAAAACGTCAATTTTAAATCAGTATCAAAAATATATACAGTGTGTCCCAGCTAAAACTTGTCACCCCCATAATATCCGAACTCATGAAAAAAATTGAAAATCGCTCAGACCCGTCGATTTTTATTTCAAGGAGGAACACTTTTAACAAATACACCATCATTGTGTTGTCAACCCCCTCAACCCCAGCACCCCCTACTTCAGAATTCTCAATGGGACTACTATACTTGTGATACATCATTTTGAAGGGAATTCAATCCCAAATACATCGGTGTACTGAAATTGAGGATCGATTAGTGTTGTTGAAGTTTTGATGAAAACTAAGTTTTATCCAGATATTTTAATTTTTCATCACCTCAAATGTTAGCGTCGTAAGAAAGGTTCACTGTGGGTACGCCACTGTATTGAAAAATAATATGCTGTCAGAAATAATAGTTTCGAAGGTGAGACAGACGTTTTTATGAAAAAAAAAAATTGCCCTCATGTGTTTTTGTATACGCATATCTTTGTTTACGCCTTGGTAATTGATGTATTCGAGTCACTGCATTCAACAATTTGAAAACATTCGAAAATGGTTTATACTGTACAAGAGAGAATATCCATTGTAGCTGCGTATTTCGAAAATGGACGATGTGCTAGAGCTACGGCTCGAAGTTTCAATGAAAGTCATCCAGAAAACACCACATCATATCAGTACGTGCTTCAATTGATGAATAAGTTCTTGGAGTCGGGATCAGTGCTGAATAAAAAACATGAACGAGAGAAGCCTATGAGAAATGAAGGGGTCGCTGTTGCAGTTGTAGGACATGCAGTGATGGACAACATTCAATCGTTAAGACAACGAGACTATTTCTGGAGTTTCGAAAAGCAGCGTACATCGAATTCTGAAACCTCACCTCAGCTCACCTTTCAACAAGATGGAGCTCCTCCACATTTTGTTGCACCTGTACGTCAATTTTTAGATGCCAGTTTCACAGGGCGATGGATTGGAAGGCGAGGACCAATAGAATGGCCGTCTAGATCTCCTGATTTATCACCATTAGACTTCTTTTCATGGGGTCATTTGAAATCCAAAGTTTATATTACCCAGCCAACTTCTCTTGATGATCTACGCAGGAGAATTGTTGTGGAGTGTCGTGCAGTGACTCCAGAAATGTTGAGCAATGTGCGAAGAAATTTCGAAGATCGCTTATACTTCTGTATGGAACTGAATGGTTCACATTTTGAACCTTTCATACGATGATAACATGTTAGGTGATGAAAAATAAAAATATCTGGAAAAAATTAGTTTTCATGAAAACTTCAACAACACTTGATCGATCCTCAATTTCAGTACAGCGATGTATTTGGGATTGAATTCCCTTCAAAATGATGTATCACAAGTATAGTAGTCCCATTGAAAATTCTGAAGTAGGGGGTGCTGGGGTTGACAACACAATGATGGTGTATTTGGTGAAAGTGTTCCTCCTTGAAATACAAATCGACGGGTCTGAGCGATTTTCCATTTTTTTCATGAGTTCGGATATTAGGGGGTGACAAGTTTTAGCTGGGACACACTGTATATTGTCACTGAAGAGCGCAAGGAGCCAATAGAGTGAAATACATACACGACACTCCACTATCTACCTATCACCAGCATTAATGATTGTCACATCATACTTTCTAGGGTTATAGAAAATAGTCTATCTAATATCGACTCAAGATTGATGTTCTACTAGCAAGTTGTATTTATGTATTCCATTTAATATGAGGATATTTCAATATGGTGTGACTTCATAATAATAATACTGGAAGGGCATTTACGAGTTTCCGCAACCACTCAACGTAGATACTCCAGCCCTAGCGCAGTTCGAAGCTTTCTGCAGGAAGCTTCGTGAGCCTGAGCTCCATGAACTGCGCAATCCGATCACCCCGGATGAAGTTCGACGGGCCTTCAAAGGCTCGAAGAACTTTGCTGCTACAGGCCCTGGTGGCCTAAATAACTATTGGTGGAAAAAATGTCCATGTACCCACCACCATCTAGCAAGAGTTTTCAACTCATGGCTAGATGAGGAGCAGCAGATTTAGGATTGGTTTGTCGAGGGGCGAAACGTGCTAATTCCCAAAAACGGAGATTTGTCCGATCCAAAAAACTACAGACCGATAACATGCTTGAACGCATGTTATAAGATGTTTACACGCATCTTGTACATGCGAATACTTTCCGCAGTTGAGCCGGTGTATGAACGGATATATGAGCAAAGAAGGTCAAAGAAGAGGGTCGCTGGCTGCAAGGAGAACCTGCTGATCGACAGATGCATCACGCAGTACTCCGTGCAGTATAAGCGTAACCTTTCAATGGCCTGGATCGACTATCGCAAGGCATTTGATACAACATCGCATGAGCTCATTATGCATTTGCTCAGATGCCTTGCTGTACTCGATTAAATAGTGAGATGCATTGAACAGCTGATGCCGCTCTAGAGGACTCGCTTTACCATAACATCTGGTCAAGTCGGAGTCCAAACAGAGCAGGTTATCTTTAGAAGCGGCGTGTTTCAGGGAGACTCCCTCAGCCCTCTTCTCTTCTGCATCTCACTACTGCCATTGACCGTCGCACTACGGAAAACCCGCGGATACAACTGCGGCACCCCCAGCAACCGCAGGCATAAGGTCACCCATCTGTTTTACATGGATGACCTTAAACTTTATGCCTCCGGAGAGAAGGATCTTCATCAGTCCTTAAGGGTGGTGCAAGAGTATACGTATGCTATCGGAATGGAGTTTGGGATCGACAAATTTGGCACGGTTCATCTCAAAAGAGGACGATGCGAGGAATATGGGTGGTACAACGCCACACCCAAGAGGTAGCTACTGTTAAAAACTCTCTCCGCGGCAAGTATCAGCACAAACTCTGACAGATTTGGTTATCAGAACTGTCGGGGAGAAACAAAGTTGCTGAAAGTAATATTCTTGCTGTTCCGATTCTACTTTACTCCTTTGGTGTAATGAAATGTACTCAAGAAGAGCTGCGACAACTTGACGTAAAAATTCGCAAAATGATGCATCTCCATAGGAGCTTGCATCCCGAATCGTCCGTTCCACGGTTATACTTCCCCAGACAAGAGGGAGGCCGTGGACTTTTTGAGTTTGGAGTGTCTAAATAACAGAATGGTACTGGATGGAGCCTGTAAAGTCCTCAGGAGTTCAGAACCCGTTCTCTGCTTGGTATGCGATCACGAAAAAGCAGGGATTGGAGCATTTCTTTTCAAGGCAGCAACCCGTGCAGCCGATGAACTCGGTCTCCTATTCGACACTGAACGGACGAACCCAAAGTCTGTCACCGAGTTGGAAGCCGTTCAGCAAAGAGCCCACGTGAAAGCTGCGGAGTGTGACAGGCTCCTACAGCTACATAGGGATAAGCCGATGCATGGGGTCTTCTTCAAGAACATTGAAGACCTTGGCTTATCCAGAAACCTGACCTTCGCTTTTCTCAGGTCAAGTGGGCTGAAGTCGGAAACCGAGGGATTCATAATGGCCTGCAAGGATGGTGTCTTCAACACCCTCGTCTACCGTAGTCGCGTGATGGGTATAGAGGTCTCTGACACTAGATGCAGAGCGTGTCGTGGGGTAACTGAAACCATAATGCATTTGCTGTCAGCTTGTCCAGCTTATGCGATCTCAGCCTATATCCACCGGCATCCGAGTGTTGTACTACTATCTACGACACTTGTATGGTGTAGACGAGACACCGGTGTTGCCTCATGCTCTGGAAGATATTGAGTCCGTTGTGGAGAATGAGAAGTGCCGAATTTATTGGAACTACTCATTCCCCACCCTCAGGCAAATATAAGCCAGAAAGCCTGACATAGTCCTTCTCGACCGTCAAAGTAGGACGATTTTCGACATTGAGTTTTCTGCTCCTGGCGAAACGAACATCGTCCGAAGAGAGGAGGAAAAACGGACAAAATATCCAATATATCCAAACCATTCTGTCAAGATAGTGGTTCTGATAATAGGGGTCCTTGGTGAAATGATGGACACACTGCTCTCAAACTTGAAAATCATAGCGGCTTGCCATGATGCGGCAGAAAACTTAGCCGGAAGAATGCAGAAGGCCGTAATTCTTGGTTCACTCCGTCTTCTCAGGACACATGACTCTCGGACCCAGTAATCACTCACCCCTCGGACGTGGGGAGTGTTTACTGGGGTTAATTACACACCAGCGCGCCTTCCGGTTGTGTCAGAGCTCCAGAGACAGTGCCTGACTGCTACATTCCTTATGGTAAAATAAATAATGAATTATAAAAATTAGGAATTCGTTATCTCGTAATGTAACCAGAGTTACTTTGATTGCTCAGACTGCTCAGAAGAGAACGGCGTAGGTTCTTTGGACTATATTGCCAGTTTCGGATATTTTATGTGGCAGGCAAGTGTTTTAAATTATGAACTTCAAGAATTTGACTGGCTTGGACGCCAGCAATTTTTAATTTAACAGGAATAAAAAGTACAAAATACCTAATGATAGATAATTGAAATAAGATTAATTGACTTCCTTCTGTAACCAGACCAACAATAAAACAATATTTCAAAACAAGTGTCAAAGTAACACGTTTATATTCAAACAATATTATGAGGTAAGACCAAATATTTATAACAAATCTGTGAAAAATTACTTAATTTGTTTCGAGGACACAGGTTACCTTAGTTCATACAGTGTGTAGATTCACAGGCTAGTGATAACTGGAACGTTGTAATTGTTGTTCTGCTAACAGAGTGCGAACGTGATGACACTTCAAGCAACAATATCAGGCAATCCTCTGGTATGGATTACGCCTCCAGATTGTACTAGTTTCTTTGTGTTCCCTCGTAGATAGGTGTCGAAATCATGAAAAGGTTTGATAGATGTTAGTTTATCACAGATTTGAAAGTCAACAGTATACGATACCCTCCTCACTGAATATGTGATATAATACTACACTTTAATGAAATGATGTACTCCTCAACACAGGAGTTGAGATGTTTGAGTACTTGGATCTAGGATAATGTTAACAGCAGAATATTAATGGGGCACCATGAAAAACTTTACTTGAAATCATTACTGAAATTGATGAATATATATTGTCATGAAAACATAGTATACGAGAGTAGTAGATAGAAATTTTAAAATAAAAGAACTTTTTAGAAATAAAATAAAATTATTATTCTACAGAAAAACCCTGACAAATACTTTTCTAAAAAGATATAACCTAAATCAGTCCAAAATATCACACTTTCAATTATAAAATCCATTAGAAACCTTTCAAATTAAAGAGTTATACACAGAGTATAAGAGTACGAGCCCAGCAAACGGAACACACTGAACTCATCCAAGAAAGCTAATATTTCTACAAAAAAATTAATTTTAGCCAAATAAAAACATGAGATTAGTTATCAACAAAGTAAAACAAATCCAGAAGCAAAGAAAAAAGTAAGAAAAGATTATTTTCCAACTAGAAGTAAAATATTAGTAAATCAAAATATATAACATCTTGTATATGAAACTATCACACAGCCAATCACAGGTAGAGTTTAGAAAGGAGAACGAGGAAACTGAAAGTCAAAAAATAAAGGTCATATCAGAAACTAAATGAAAAAGAAATGACAAGAAAAAAAATAAAACTCAATTAAATGTTAGTAGAAATAAAATAAAAATGTACCATATAGAAATAATTGTATACAGGTTAATTAATTATAAGAAATCAATAAAAATCAGTGACTGACAACCATAAGTGATCGAGAGTGTTTGTGAAAATCGGAAAAATAACGGGCCTGGTAACGAAAAAAAAAAGGAGTGGAGAGATCAACAAGAAAGGAAGCGGAGGATTTTAGAGAGAGCAGTGAAAAATGACATGAAAATTCTAATAAAATGAAGAATTACATCCAAATCTCCAGAAAAACACATATTAGACCAATTCAGGAAGTATTGAAGCCGAAACCAACTTACATTGACAAACGATTGGTAAGAAATTCAACCTGCAAGCCAAACAGGGGAAGCTGGAATCTACCAGAACTAGAAAGGTATTTGATCCTTGTATAAGTCCGAAATTCAACAAGCAATCCAGTGCACGAGTATGAACTTTCTATCTTCTTCTTCGGATAGAACACTAAGACAATTTCCATGTATCAGTGCATATAAACTATTCCTTTTGAGAACTTCATTAGTCTTATTTTATCAATCATTTCCACTTCAAAACATGACCTCTTCCGTTTACTTGTAATTTAGGTTAAAGACAATTTCGTTTGAGGAACCATAAGAATGGCAAGTGTCTATTAAAATGGTGATGAAGCCGTTCCTCTAATGTTTGAAATTTTCATGATTTTGCCAAGTTTGCATATTTGTCAAGTAAGGTAGTTTTCGTAGGGACAGGTAGAGTAAGGAATTAAAAAATCTACTGATTATTATGAGAGTTATTGCATTTAAAAAAAATTGACTATTGAGAATAAAATGAACAATATTTGAGTTGAATTCATATCTTTATTTCCAAGATAATTTACATAATATTATTATATATCATTCTTGACATCTTTTTCTTGAATTCTACCTTGAGATTGAGAGATTCTCATGTGGCGTATCAACTGAACAGCTGGAGCACCTTGAAAGGAAAGAAAACAAATTTCTAACTGCTACTAATACTACTATTATCAAACTACTTTCACTAGAGAATTTATACAACAAATAAAATTTAAAAAGAATAATAATACAGTTTATTATTATTACTTTATTATAAAACAAAACAAACACAAAACCCCATCATTATATTATAACAATATATATAAATAAAAAATAGAAAAATTACTGAGGATACAAAATCCTATAGAGATCAATAAATGTCAATGATTTTAAATTTCACAAATTTGGAGGTTAGTTATCCGAAATTCAAAATTGTCGTTTTGAGGTTAGCACTCCGATATGTAAACTTGGATAAATTGTTCTTGACGGCAAACGAAAAGATACGATTGCCAGCTTGACAAAATGGTGTCGCGTTCTGGTATGCAACATGCATCGACAAAAAAATATTTTATTTGACACTTACAGGTTTCTTAGTAAATTCTTTTCCACGTGATCACTCCTCAGAATTTGGCCTAGGTGATTAGAAGGCCATCATCGATGGTTGATCAACAGGTTATTAGATCATGAATTTCGTTGCAATTGGCACTTCCTTCTGGATTGGAGTTGATTGACAATCTAATTCCCAGTATTATTCACTTGAGCTTCATTCAAAAATATTTATGATGGCATCAATCCATGTGGATTTAGATTCATTACCGTGGCCTGATTCACACCATCAAGCGAGTTATTTACACCTCGACAGCCAAACTAAGAAGAGCCTCATCCCACCTCTCCAATTCTCGAACTGAATTTCCGACATCATGTCAGTGACATCTATATGAACCCAACGTTATCAACCCAGATGGGTCTGTCTACAAATTAAATTTACCCTTAGACAAGTTCAGCTATTTGCCATCAGCTGTCACTGGAGGTGTTAACTAGTGAAAGAATTCTGTTGTCTACTCTTTAGACAAGTTTACATGTTCGTTATTAGGAGTCACTTCTAGTATGGTTTTGGAATTAAATGAAAACAAATAATTTTTTTTTAAATGTAATGATATTTTCGTTACAATCTATTGGGGCTGCGTAGGTCTCAGCAAACGTCAGAATCAAGTGGCATCGATCGCGCATCCAGAGCGGAGCAGGCAGTGCGCGCATCGGGCCCCACTTCATCGAAATTTGGCAGAGGGGGACATCGAACATCGAGAGTCTAGTCCGTAAAAACTTCAGAAGCGGAGTTCAGTCGATCTGAGCCACTTCAAATGTCTAGTCCAGTCTTCCGGTGCAGGTTTTTGGCATTTGATTTTTATACAGTATAACCCCTGCACATATTCTATTGAGTAAATTTATTTGATCGGGACATTTCAATTGAATATTTTACATGATTTATGAGGTAGTAACACTAGGTACGTCTAACCACGATGCGAGCAGAGCCAATCATGAATTGTTTCGGTATCCGAAGTTAGACTGGTGATAATAGGTAAGGTTTGTTCCAATTCTGTTAACCTCAGAAGATTTTACTATAATAGAGATTAAAATAGTATGCATTGCTTGCGAGAATACGAACTGAGATTGACGATTTAAGGATACTGTTATTAATTCCATATATCCTACCGTGTTTTAGGTACGTCTTCGGACGACGCTAAAATCCAGGAAGTCCTGACCGCCCTAAATCTTGTATTTTTTTCATTCCATATAAACCTGTTTTTCTCTTATGTGAAACCTACTGTGCTTTATGTACTCCTTCGGACGACGCTAAAGTCCATGCCGCCCTGACCACCGTAAATCTTTAATTTCTTTTAATCCGTATTAACCTGTCTTTTTCTTCTGTGAAACCTACCGTGTTTTAGGTACGTCTTCAGACGACGCTAAACTTCAGGCCGCCCAAACCGCCCATATAATTTCGGTATAGAATTTCGGCTACGTTCTAGGTACGCTTCATAGCGACGCTAAAACCCAGGACCCAAACCCGGTTTTTTCTTGTTGCTTTTCCGGGAGATCAAGGAAAACTCGACAATACATGCTCCTGATAGCCTGATGTCTTACACATAATTTATCAAGTCCCCCTGCATAACACGGAGGAGACAGGGAAGTGAACCCAAGCAGAGACGTGCACTCACAGCGTCTAAGACCTACACAACACCGTAGGGCCTGCGCGAGTAGGTTTTTGCCAGCCCGCTGGATACCCCAGAAGGGCGGGACAGAAAACCCAAAACCCCCACATAAACCCATTATTATAACATCCTAATATTGATTTTATTTATTTAGATGTTTTGTGAGTTGTATATATTTCATTGTAAATTTAATATTAATAAACTTTGTGTATTTTGTATTTTTTTATAAAACCAAGGCTGTCCAAACTGCCCACATTCTTCGATCCATGCAGAATCCTGTAACTGTTACGTATTTTTGGTCTCGGCTACGTTTTAGGTACGTTTCAGAACGACGCTAAAACCCAGGCCGCCCAAACCGCCAAATATTTCGTTCCGTGAAGAATCCTATAATTGTTACGAATTTTTGGTCTCGGCTACGTTTTAGGTACGTTTCAGAACGACACTAAAACCCAGGCTGACCAACCGCCCACATTCTTCGTCCCGTGAAGAATCCTGTAATTGTTACGACGTTCCCAATTTTTGTTCTCGGCTGCGTTATAGGTACGTTTTGGAACGACGCTAAAACCCAGGCCTCCCAAACCGCCCATATTCTCCAACCGTGAAGAATACTCTAATTACGTATTGTACATTTTGTTTTGGTTTCACCTACGTTTAAGAAACGTTGTGAAACGAGGCTAAAACCTATAATCCTGTTCGGTGAAGTCCGATACGGGAAAATAATCAGAAACCACGCTGCCCAGTCTTCGCGTACCATTTTCAACTTCTGTAAAGCGAGTAGACTTATTATATCTGGAAGAAGAAAGCTGTTTGCCCGCAACAGACATTGGAAGCCGCAAACCGTTTAGAAGAAATGAGATATTAAATTATTGGCTATCCACTGATCATTTAACAATTCTTGCAAACGAGTACTGACTAAGCGACCATTATAGGGGGGCTATCCCGTTAATAAAATAATTCCTATGCTTATTTTCAAAATTATGCAAATAGTAGTAATAGCCTTCCTTTACCCGCACAGGCTATGCCTTTGGGTAAGAGGGAGTATTATTTTTATTTATTTTTTCTTACTGGAATATCCCAGTCAGGTCCTGTCTCCGGAGCCCCGATGAAAAAGGATGGTGCGCTGGTGTGTCATTAATCCCATTAAACAATCCGTCCGTCCGTGTGGTGAGGGATTACCGGGTCCGAAGATCATGTGCCCTGAGTAAACGGAGTAAACCAAGAGTTACGGCCTTCTGCATTATCCCGGCTCAGTTTTCTGCCACATCATGGCAAGCCGGTAAGATTTTTAAGTTTGAGAGCAGTATGTCCATCATTCCACCAGGGACCCCTATTATCAGAACCACCATCTTAACAGAATGGTTCGGGTAGAGCCTGTGGATTTCAAAAAGTGGATCTCGAAATTTATTCCGTTTTTCCTCCTCTTTTCGAGCGATGTTCGTTCCACCAGGAGCCGAAAAGTCAATGACGAAAGTCGTCCTACTTTTATTGTTCCAGGAGGACGACATCAGCCTCATTGGCTTGTATTTGTTTGAGGGTAGGGAATGAGTAGTTCTAATAGATTCAGCACTTTTTATTCTCCACAACGGACTCAATTTTCCCCGGAGCTAAAAGCAACACCGGTGTCTCGTAGTGCCGCGTAATGCCTGTGAATATAGGCTGAGACCGGATAAGCTTACAAGCTGACAGCAAATGCAGTAGGGTCTCAGCTGCCCCACGACATGCTCTGCATATATTGTCAGGGACCTCTATATCCATCACGTGACTTTGGTAGACGAGGGTGTTGAAGACACCATCCTGGCAGGCCATTATGAATCCCTCGGTTTTCGACTTCAGCCCACTTGACCTGAGAATTGCAAAGGTCAGGTTTCTGGGTAGGCCAAGTCTTTCAATGTTCTTGAAGAAGACTCCGCCTATATTGGCTCATCCTTGTGTAGCTGCAGAAGACTCTCGCTCTCCGAATCTTTGACGTGAGCTTCTTGCAGACAGAGTTTGGATTCGTCCGTTGAGTGTCGAATACGAGACCAAGTTCATCGGCTGTACAGGTTACTGCCTTGAAGATAAATGCTCCAATCCCTGCTTTTTCATGATCGCTTACTGCGCAGAGAAGAGGATCTGATCAACTTATGACTTTACAGTCTCTATCCAGTACCATTTTGTTGTGTAGACACTCCACACAGCCTTCCTGTTGTCATTTTGTGAGTTTTCACATCGAACTGTCGCAGCTCTTCCTGAGTCCATTTCATTACTCCAAAGGAATAATGCAGCAATTTTTTTCTTCCCCGACAGTTCTGATGAACAGATCTGTCGGAATTCACGCTGATACTTGCCCCGGAGAGGATTTTCGACGGTAGTTACCTCTTGGGTGTGGCGTTGATGTTACTATGATTGTTAATATTACTATTCAAGAATCTTATTCATTTTTCTGAGTTTGTTTCTTACTTACTATTTGAGTTTTCTTGTTTAAAAGGCAGTGCCACTTTTTATCGCCCAATAAACATTGAACTGCAATGACTTTCGAAAATTCACTCCTCTGAGTAAAGTTGCGGTCAAAAAAAAAATTTTACCGTAATTTTTGCGATTATTTCATCTTTTGTCACTGCATTTATATGCGGCATAATTCTTTTCTAATTTGGGATCGTTTTACAGATATCAAAAACTTAATGTTGCCATATGAAATATTCATAAAACACATTCAAGCAGCTAGAATTGAACAAAAATCTGCTAGTTTTTATTGGCCGCAACTGTACATTTTGATTTGAGTCACTGATTTTAAATTTCACAAATTTGGAGGTTAGTTATCCGAAATTCAAAATTGTCGTTTTGAGGTTAGCACTCCGATATGTAAACTTTTTATCGCCCAATAAACATTGAACTGCAATGACTTTCGAAAATTCACTCCTCTGAGTAAAGTTGCGGTCAAAAAAAAAATTTTACCGTAATTTTTGCGATTATTTCATCTTTTGTCACTGCATTTATATGCGGCATAATTCTTTTCTAATTTGGGATCGTTTTACAGATATCAAAAACTTAATGTTGCCATATGAAATATTCATAAAACACATTCAAGCAGCTAGAATTGAACAAAAATCTGCTAGTTTTTATTGGCCGCAACTGTACATTTTGATTTGAGTCACATTAATGACAATCATGTCGGTTGAAGGCACCAATATTTGAACAATCAGCTTGTAGATATAATATCATCCAAAAATAATTCGTTTCTTTGCGACCAAGTTAAAATAAACTCTCAAAATTCCACTCTTCTCCTGGTGCTGAACTATGAAGAAATTGTATTGGTGAAATTTATGTATTCATAGTATTTTGTTTACTGAGTCTTGCGACAATCTTGACTCCCTTGTAAACTTATCCCTGAAACATTGTTGAATATGTGGCAAAATATCTCACCATAGCACCTGGCACCTGTTCTCTTAATTTGACGTATCCAATGTTTTTGGAGTTTTCTATATTTTTAGAGGGGTTCTGTTTCTGAGATAACCAAGTTCATTATACCCGCAATGAATTTGATGGAGCTGATTGACAGTTTTTTATTAGTATATTATTTAAGTAATCAATTGAAGTGTATAATAATTTAATTTTTCATGATTCTATTGGTATTGCGTTTCGTTTTCACATGCTTGCTTTCCATTGTACTTAATATTTTTTATAGAGCTGATCTTATAAAATTGTTCATATAAACTAATAGTTTTGAATAAAATCTTTTCCATCGATATTCAATTTATCAAAAAGGCGTGTTCTATCAGAAAATGCTTTTATGTGTAAGTGGTTTTCTATTTGTCATGCATTTGTCAGGTGCAAATTATTTCTTTAAAGTGATTTTTGAGTTATTGTTCGATATTTAAGTGGGGGAGCATGTAGAAGGTAAGAATTGTAAAGAATAAGTGAATGATAAAAATATTAAAGAGAGGAAAATATTTATTATTGTAAAAATTTCAGACTGTTGGAAATATCTTCAACGTATTGCCGGTTGGCTGGGCTGACTTGTGTGTGTTTCAACATTTTGGTGGGAATGAACTCAATTCCAAAATCACAATACGATATTTTATTCATCCACTAATCCTGTCACTTCTTGACAATCCCCCCCTTCCTATTTGAAATAATCAACCCCTCTACTCTTACAAAGGTTGTTTGAATCAAAAATAATGATATTCATATCTGTCGGTTATCCATAAATATACGTTCGTCGTCAAACAACAAGTTTTCGAGCATTTTTCCATCAGGTATTTTTCCATTTGAAAGTCAAATCATCTTTTTTGATGTCTTCTTGACATCTCCTCATACTTCGGAACCAAAATTGCTTCAATCAACAGACTAGTGACCCAGTTGATAATGTTATTCCGCCATAGTTGCTTTTCTCATTGAATCTGGTGAGTATCACATGAAGCTATGTGATTTATTTTATTATTCGCTGTTGTAACCAAACTAAAGTAGTTTTTCTCCATAACTAACAAAGGCTGTATTTGGCAATACTATGAAAGTCCTCCCAACAATCAAATTCATTGTCTGCGCATTATCAGGAACAATGAGAGCTTGAACGTTTTCTTGAAATTCGTCCACAGTTATCTTCACTCAGGTCATCATCTCGCAGATCACCGGTTTATTATTTTGGTCTAGATATCTATCTGTATTGTAGATTATTGTCGACTAGTACTTTGTGATTTAGAGTGCATACTGCGCTACCTGGATCAATGGAACGAAAACGATTTATCATATCACGTATAAATTCTTTCATTGTTTCGCCCTGTGTAGCCACAACTAAAAAAAAAAAAATAGACAACTGTATCAATAAAACTATCTTCAGAAAGTCCTGTTGTTTTTGAATTGTGTTGTCAGTTGTAGAACCAGAACTAGATGAGTGTTGATGAGTGGTACAATTATTACGTTTCAAATGACCTAATTCCTTACAGCGATAGCAAACAAATTTTCGGCGTGATCCACCTTGTACATTACTAAACACCCCTGTATTACCTATTTCACTGGATAATACACCGCCATTTTGACTTACAAATCTGTGACAGTTCCGTCCTCTTTTGAACCGGATTTGATTGAAAAGCATTGATTTAATTCATCAAATTTTTTACACACTTCTTGATTTCGTTCAAATTCGTATTGATTATGGGGCTGATGTGCATTCCAAGAATAAGCACTTACAGGAATATTTTCAAATTGTAAAAGTTCATCCGTATCATTGATTCTAGCCGCTATCAAACCGCGAATATTTTAATATTTTCTTTGCGATATAATCCGGTCAAAACCACATTTTTGCAGTTAGGTGTATTTTGGCAGTTTCCAACTGAAATTTTGACGGCTGTTTATGCAATATCGCTGCATTTTCAATGCTCTTCCACAAATCCATTGCTGCTTTTTCCATCAAACATACCAATATCATTGGTATTATAGTTGCAATCTGGCATGATATGAAACAGGGTCGGTGCTTGTACAGGTTGTACATTATGCCTTCTCAGCATTCTCATGATTTCCTCCTCACTGATCAAACGATTTTGTTCCATCATCTCAATGATCACCATCATAATCATAACTTTTTCTATGAAACTGATATGTATTTCTGCTACATAATTGTCTGAATTTTCTGATTCTCTACCGTCAACATTCATTTCACATTTCAAAAATAACGAATTCACTGAATACCTTTCAATGTAGATATTTCTGGACAGATGAATCAAAAACTCATCAAGAGACGTTGAAAGTTAAAATTCACTTCGAATCCTCGTTTTTCCTCAAACACGTTCACCACTTCTGATTACTGTTGGAAATATCTCCAACATACTCTCGGTTAGCTGAGCTGGGACTTGTAAGATGTGTTTCAAAACTTTTGTGTAACTAAACTTCATTTCAAAATTCCAATGCGACATTTCATCCATTCGCTTATCCTGTCACTTTTTCGTCGAATCAACCCATTATCCATTCTCAAAGGTTGCTTCAATCAAACATGAGAAGATATTTATTATTTATGAAAAAACACAAGAACAGTTATTGACAAAAAAGGAATATGGAAACCACAAAACCAGATACATAAGAAAAAATATTGTTATTTCCGTCACCCGGCTGAACCCTCACGAGCTCAACCCTCAGAAATATTTGATAACTTGTGCAAGATGGGAAAGACGTAATCCTTACCTTCTAATGTATGGTGCCATGCATGATATCAAGGGGGCAATTTTTGACCGTTCGCAGTATTAACGAGTAAAGTTATTTGTACATTCTGAGTTACAGTTAGCATATCAACAACATGCATGGAACATCAGAATGTGACGAAAGGAATACACGTTATTATTGTGAACGGTCAAAAATAGCACCCCAGTGACCATGCTGGGAATTGAACCCACGCCCTGAGGTTGGAGGCGATTGCTCTACACCATCTCGACCACAAAAGCCCAATAATTGGCATTATTTTTATTCATTTAAAGGAAAATCAAGTATTCAGGTAGTGAGAGGCCATCCGTCCCGAGGGCGGCGACCAGCGGAAAGCAAAGGGACCTTTACGATGCAATCCCCAATGCAGTGGCAGGCACTCGAGGCAAAGGAACCAGAGGAACCTAAGATACACCAAAAACAAAAGTTAGCGGGAAAACCTCGCAAGGGACCCCCGACTCTACCTATGAGGAAAATCAAAGCAGGGACTTCTGGGACCTATTGGGAGGAGCCAAGCCATCCGTCCGGAGGGCACCTACCCGTGAAGCTCAAAGAGTTCCTCTACGTTGCAACCCTCAATGTGAAGGCAGGCACCCGAGAAGAAGGAACCAGAGGAACCGAAGGCACGCCCAAAACGAAAGTTACCAGAGAAACCTCCCAAGGGACCCTCGGAACCACCTTAAAGACAAATTGAAGAAGGAACTTCTCAAACTCATTCGAGGGGAGCCGAGCCAACCGTCCCGAAAGAGCCGACCCGCGGAACCCAAAGGGTGCCTCTGCGGTGTAACCCCTAATGCAGAGGCAGGCACCCTAGTAAAGGAAACCAGCGGAACTGAAGTTATGCCCAACACAAGTCAGCAGAGGATCATCCCAAGGGACTCCCGCAACCATGTATAAGGGGAATCGAATCAGGGACTTCTGAAACCCATTCTAGCCAACCGCCCGAGGGCACCGACCCTACCCAAATGGTGTCTCTACGGTGCAACACTCAATGCGGAGGCACCCGAGGGAAAAGGAATCAGAGAAACCGAAGGTATGCCCAAAACACAAGTTAGCAGGGGAACCTCCCAAGAGACCCTAGAAACCCACTAAAAGGGAAATCAAAGCAGAGACTTTTGAGACTTATTAAGGGGAGCCAAGCTAACTATTCCGATAGCGCCGGCCCGAAAAACCCAAAGGGTGCCTCTACGGTGCCACTGTCGATGCGTAAGCAGGCACCCAAAAAAGGTTACCAGAGGAACCGAAGGTAGTCCAACACACATATTAGCAGGAGAACCTCCCAAAAAGAACCCAGAAACTTTGATTGATTGACACATGGGTGCACAAAGGGTCCAGACTGGGAGGACTGGGAGGTATTTAAAATTTATTGCGAAAAGTCAATCTAAATGCATGGATTCATGAAAGGTCAGCCAAACGCGCATATTCAGTTGCTACCTTGTCCAGTTGACTACAAAAAATACAAACCTGCCTTCTCAACCAAAATCCAACCAAAATCTTCATTACTTGGCTACAGCGCATTTCTGCAAAGTCCAAATATCATGTCATGTTTCATCTCATTGAGTAGTATGGTACCCATTTAGAATCATTCCCATATCAGTGTTCCATTCATACGAAGTGAACAACTTGACAACAGTGCCTAACCGCGAAAAACAAATGGTTTCATTAGAATTGGCTGACAGCCTGCAATCGCAATGTTCGATTGTTTTTTCCATATCAGATTTAAAGTAATCCAAAGTGACCAACTTGGCAACAGAACATTTTTCCAAAACAATAATATTATTGTTCTATCCATATCAGATATTTAGTAAACCAAAGTTCAGCCCTTATTTGTTGTCTATGGGTGGCCGATGGCTTAGCGGTCTGATGCATAGGCCGTTCGATGCATAGCGATAGTCGGCTCGAGCCCGATGTAGATAAAAGATAATTTTTCTCAAGTACTTTATATCGGATCGATAGGCGACCGCATGCCTTGTTGAAAAGCGAGTGTATTGTGAGTTGTCTAGATGCCAATCTCGGCTGGTACTAGCACTGCTAGCTTGGAGTGCACACCGACCACCCGAGGTGGTGCTGTAGGTTTTCCGGTTTGCTTTCCAATAATATCGTGTATTGCGTATCTGCCCGAATTAATTCAGTAGCATTCGAATGATAATCCAGAGTTCAACATTTCCAACAGAACAATAAACTGGCTTCTGGAACAAACCTTTTCGCAGAACCAGCATGCAACACAACAAACATTCATCCATCATATCCTTCGAGTTCGCGTACAGTTTCAACATCATCGTTTTGCTAAGACATCGTTTTATTTTCTCTGAAATTAATCCATGTTTCATCAGAAAAAACTACATCTCGAACATTTTCAGTTCTCCTGGTATTTACGTAGGAAAGATACTCTTTGTGAAGCAATATGATTTCTTTCGATTAAAGTTCCTGGATCATCATCTTTTTTTAATTAAAATCACAGCTCTTTTGATAAAACATTCAAAGATGATTCGCACACAGAAACAATCCCTGTTTTTCAATTTATCATTCGAGGATTGAAGCGTAACATGTAATATAGGTAGGTACATTTCACAATAGGAGGACTAATATAACTGCATTTCGAGAACAGGACAATTACAAGTGAAGCATTTCATTGTTGAAGAAAAATATATGTGATATATTTGATAAGGTTTGGATCAATAAAAATGCAAATAAAGACTTTCCTGATACATTTGAAATAAGAAAAACTGGGGCAGTTATATTTGTTAAGTCGGTGGCTTAGACGGTGGCTGGTGGCTTAGCGGTCTAACGCACAGGCCGTTTGAAAATCCAGCATAGCGATAGTCGGTTCGAGCCCGATGTAGGTACAAAAGATTTTTTCTCAAATACTTTATATCGGATCGATAGGCGACCGCATGGCTTGTTTAAAAGCAAGTGAATTGTGAGTGGTCTAGATGCCAATCTCGTCTAGTGCTAGCTTGGAGTGCACACCGACCACCCAAGGTGGTGCTGTAGGTTTTCCGGGTTTTCCTACAGCTGAAAAGTGAATACATCCTAAAACATCAGGAAGTCGCCCCGGAGCGCCACGGCTAGTAATAATGATAGCCGTCGTCTACCCGCACAGGCCATTCCTTTGAGAAAAAAAATAAAAAATATAATGCTCTCAATTTCACAAACCATACTCACCGAAAAACGTAAACAGTGGACAGCTGTTTCAAACTTCTTGGTTATCATCGGCATTGTGCATACAAATTCACAATGAATAAAAATTATGAAACTGAGAGCATTTATATCGGAAAATTATCGCTAACACCAATTAGCTATCTGGGTTCAATCCTCTGTACCTGGTACGAATGTCACAACAACAAACATTGACCCGATTTTAATGTAGGCATATCTATTCGATATTTCCATACAGCCTATTATTTGTAGGTACGAAACAATATTCATCGAAGTTTATCGAAAACACGAAATTGAAACAGAATTGTGGGATAAGTAGAGTACTAGAGTTCTCGTCTCGAAGACATGTAAGATATGAGAAAAAAAAATAAAAAATATAATGCTCTCAATTTCACAAACCATACTCACCGAAAAACGTACACAGTGGACAGCTGTTTCAAACTTCTTGGTTATCTTCGGCACTGTGCATACAAATTCACAATGAATAAAAATTATGAAACTGAGAGCATTTATATCGGAAAATTATCGCTATCACCAATTAGTATCTGGGTTCAATCCTCTGTACCTGGTACAAATGTCACAACAACAAACATTGACCCGATTTTAATGTAGGCATATCTATTCGATATTTCCATACAGCCTATTATTTGTAGGTACGAAACAATATTCATCGAAGTTTATCGAAAACACGAAATTGAAACAGAATTGTGGGATAAGTAGAGTACTAGAGTTCTCGTCTCGAAGACATGTAAGATATGAGAAAAAAAAATATATAATGCTCTCAATTTCACAAACCACAACACAACACAACACAACACAACAGTGGACAGCTGTTTCAAACTTCTTGGATATCATCGGCACTGTAGATCAAAAAATGTTATTGGAAAAAGTTGTTTGCAATTGAAAAAAAATTTCAGTTATTCTGTTTAGTCTGCCAATTACTAATTTCAATAACGTCTCAATGAGTTGGCCTCTATTTTTAATGGGAAAAATATCGACAATAATTTTTGAAATCTGTAATTGGCAGAACAAACTGAATAACTGAAAATATCTTCCAATTGCAAACAACTTTTTTCAATTACATTTTCCGATATTTTGTATACTAATGCCACTTTACTCCACATGATGAAATTAGAATATCGGCCTATTCCCGCTTAACCGCACGCCACTGATAAAAACGGCTATGCGCTTATTTAGTCTTATTGAATGCACCAACTTTTATGTGGAATGAAATTTTTTAAGAAACCATTACTTACTTAAAAAGTTGTTACGTTACCCGTAAAATTCATATATTTCTGCCATGTACAGTCGCTTGCCAACCTACTAATAGCTCTTATCTAGATAATAAACCTCCACCCGAGAGCTGCTGCCGCTAGTGGAAAAATGAGAAAACTTTGCTTGTTCCTTGACCAAGGTATTTTTAAAATATTCAGTTGGAAATTGACAATGATAGATGAACTGTGGAGGTAACTGAAAGATTTTAGTAAACGCTACAAGCGGTTGTAATCCATATGTTCACGAAAACGGATTCGTAATAGTGCTGATTTGGAAGGTTCAGAATCCCGTTTTCTTATCTCTCCGGAGGATATTTATATCAGTTTTTCCAATGTATCTGAAAACGTCTTCGAATTATTAGGGTTCGATAATCGGAGGTGAGTATTATTCCTTGGTCTCATCACATGGCTAAAATATATCCCATAATACGATAAATTCAACAATAATTTAATTTCAGGCGTTTTTTTTTTTGGTTTCACCAAAAAAAAAAGAAAATAAACCGAAAAACCCGCAATCATTATACAAACATCGGTTGATACCGACAGACGTCATTTGGGACGGGGAAATGAGATAAATATTTCCTGATTTCCATCCACTTCCTTGACGGAGTATTGTCGATAGCAGCCCTGGAGTCGAGGCTAAGTACCGCATAGCGGCATTAAGGACGTTCGTTGATTAACAAAAATAAAATAAAATTACTTTTACCAATACTATTACCAATATCATGTCTTTCTTTCAAGTTTCTCGTCATACATTTCTAACTAGAGAATAAGGTTTCCCCCCTCATTGTGCAGGAAATTGGAAGGGTAGTTTTCTTTTCCCCTTAGACACCCAGTCTAGTTTTCTCCGTCGTGCACGACCCCCTACCGTGGTTATCGATTTATTAGTTAATGTTATTTTCTTTACCCATTGCACAAACCCTGTGTAGGAATACGTCAATATACCCATTTGCCAATTTTTCTTTAGTTTTCTTGGGTATTATGGTATCGTGGATGATTTATAGGTTTGGATCTGCTTGATATTTATTACATTGCGGTATAGGGTTGATATTAAATCTGTTGGCGCCCCCTTGGAAATTAAATCTTGTATAACTCACCCCTCCTCTCGCTGTCTAAAGGCTAGCTGTGAGCAATTAACCCTATCCAGTTTTTATCTAACGTAGGTACCCCATACATGAACTATTGATTGAAAATAGGTATCATGAAGAAAAATTACGTAACAAAGTTTCCCATATAGTTCCAAGATTTTGGCGGACACTGTATATGTTATCACCATCACTGGGTTAATATTGTATTTCTGTAAAGTTCAATTCCAAATATGATACCAAAAGCGAACCTAATTATTATTTTGTGTGGTGAAATACATATCATCTGAATGTAGATTATTTCTGAAGTAGGTTGTTTCAGGTAGGTACTTACGTTGAGGTAAAAAAGTGTAGAGTAATGAAAAATGGAACATATAAAAAGTATAGCAGTTGAAAAAATCTGATAGCAAAGTTTGTTTTGTTGTATCAAACATCCTGTACAATATATTCCAAAACACTATCCGATTACGAATACAGAATGAATAGTTTCTTGTCAAATAACTGGGCAACTCGAGAATTATTTTTCTTGGTGAAAGAATTATATTGCTGTGGCAGCATATCAGTCATTTGTTTTTCAAGAACATTGACAAACTTGCTAAAATATTACTTTACTTCAACAGCATCTCTTCAAAAGTTCGAGAAATCAGTTTTTGAGATTCAGTCAGAAATAACTTCAATCTTGCCACTCCCGTTGAAACATGCATACCCAATCTCTTCGTCATCTCGATCCAAGTAAATCCCAAGTGATGTTATGTGACCCTAAAGTTTTGAAGGATTTGTGCAACCATAAAATAAACATACAGATTTACGATAATATAGTTGCGATGATCTGAAATTCGATAAACATGTAAATAGCCTAATAAAAAAAGCAAACGGTACCCTCAAATTTATCTTTGCTAACATAAATATACTCAATTTGAAAACTAAAACCTTAAGTGGAGCAATCGTATTTTCACGCCCTAATTTCGACGATGTTGTCTATTGGCAAAGTTTCAGCAATCAAAATCACAATCGACTACAAAAAATCCAGAAGTTGAGCCTGGTTTATCCCGATATGAAAATTTCATCATCATGTCGAAGACTGAGGTATAAATTTGTAGGTTTCGCCACTTCTTCACATATGCGTGAATCTTGTATGAGGGGTTGAACGACTTTATAATAATCAGCAAAGTTCAACGAAAAACCTGCTTTCCTTAACAAACATCGTATGAAAACTTATACACTCCGTATTTGCAAATGAGCGGAAATATTGTCAAGTCTGTTGAATAAAATGGTCACTCTCTCATGAAGATGAAAATTCACTTTAATGTTAAAATAAATTAATGTTTTTAGAAGCCAGCAATTTACCAAACTATGAAATTTCAATCACATTTTTTCATCAGATCTCTCTCCAAATCGGAATCATCTATTCGCAGACTTCTTATCAGCACTAAGTTCACTTCAAGAAATAGAAACTACCCAAAACACCAAAACAACATCAATATCACTCAACGCACGTTTCGCCAACAAAGTTGGCATCGTCAAGAGCTCGAAAGAGAGCAAAATAATCATCTAATAGTACTCTGAACTTACTCATACTACTTATCTGAGTGGCTAATTGCACTCAATACATATTATTCTGGATCCTACATTATACCTGTTTACATTAAATTATTCACTCTATTCTACATGATTTGCTTTGGATTCAATGACATTTCTGAAAAAAATGACTAATGTTATATTTACCGTATTATGAACTTGAACATGGGACTGACTGTATGGTATTGGGCCTTCATCCGAATTCATACAATTTTCACATTTTGCAATTTCCAGTATCTCGAATGCATTGAGAAGTTTGTTGGGATGAACTTGACTAATTATTTTTCTCATTTGTGTCATCAAATCAGTGGTCGTGATCAGAACCATGTTGTGCCACACTCGATTTTCATGGTCTCGTAAAACGGATATGAGCAAAGTGCTCTGTGAACCGCACTTTCACGGCTCTTCTGGTTCGACCCGCATTCTCCTTCTCGCAGTCCTTCTGTTTGATTTTTGGGAGTAACCAGGATCCGTTATAGCTTATAGCTGTATGCCACCTACATATCAAAGGTTTCGAAAATGCTGCTGAAACCGCGAGTAACGCGAGGTTCACTTTCCAAACGTACCATGTATTATAACAATAGCCAAATTTATAATGAAACTACTAGTATCATTATTACAAAAGGAAATACATTATTATTCACTCATATTCGTACTTCGTTTCAAAGTGAAATTACCCACATTTTGAAAATAACAGATAAAAAGCCGGTGGCTTACCGGTCTAATGCACAGGCAGTTCGAAACTCCAGCATAGCGATAGTTGGTTCGAGCCTGATGTAGGTACAAGATAATTTTTCTCAAACTACTTTATATCGGATCGATAGGCGACCGCATGCCTTGTTGAAAAGCAAGCATATTGTGAGTTGTCTAGATGCCAATCTCGTCTGGTGCTAGCTTGAAGTGCACACCGACAACCCGAGGTAGTGCTGTAGGTTTTCTGGGTTTTCCTACAGCTGAAAAGTGAATACGTCACCAAAGATCAGTAAGTCGCCCTGGAGCGCCACTGCAAATAATAATAATAGCCGTCCTCTACCCGCACAGGCTATGCCTTTGGGTACACTCAGTGAGTGTTTATGAGGGAGTATTATTATTATCATTATTCACATGATAATTATTATAAGTTGTATTGAATAACTAAAGCTGGATTCATAGACTGAGCCGTAGCCGCTTCCGGTGCGGTTACAGTAGCCGTGCAAAATTGAAGGTGTGCTTGAACATGTGTATGTTTATAGATTCGCAACAGCTGCCGTACCGTTGTCACACCCTACAATTTCTCAACTGCTACGGCAGCTGCAATAGCAGCGGCAGCGGCTGCGTCTCAAATTATAAATCCAGCTTTATGGTGAGACAGTGAAACACCTAAAGGCCAAGACTATCCCATTAAATAGATCGTAAACAAACAAATGAGGTTTCCTAAACTAAAGGATCGTCTTATACAGGGTACACCATTGTATACTGTCACAAATAGTATTTGTTGAAGAAAACTTTTATTAATATCCGAATTTATTGGTTATAGTGCAAGATATGATTACTATTTGATTCATTTATCATTCAATCCATTTTTATTATTAGTCTACCGCCAAGTAGTATAAACAATTGCATAAGTAAATATATATAAAAATTTGTAATAGTTTAAACATTAAGACCATTTTTGACTGTTTGCAATCTCAACGAGTACACGTGTTATTGCATTCTGAGTTAAGGTTAGCATGTCAACGACATACACAGTCCATTAGAATGTGATGATACAATACGTTTGAAATGCTGTCTCTCATAAAATAAACTGCTAACATAATTACGTTTCCGGGATCTCAAATAGTTACACCCATTGATCAACACTTTTCATTTGAGGAAACAAATAATTTCTACTTCCAAATATTCTCCTATAAGTACACAAATTTCCACTGAGTGGTAAATATGGAACAAATATCCAGAAGAAAACTACACCGTATATTGAACTATATCCACAGATACCTGGGAAACGTTTACGAATATTGTTCTCCTTACACTATTGCAAGTGCTCATCAGAATCAAACTGTGGATATCATCATAAATTTGGCCGAGGATAAAAATCTGTATTTACTTGTTATTTCTCACTTTTTATAAATGAGTTTTTAAAAAAAGATTTATTTTTATGTGTGAATAAGTGTTTCTAATTGAACCAACTTTATTCATATTGATACATGAAAAAGTAAAGTGACTGAGTAACAATTGAAATGATACTAGTTATGATACTCGTAGTTATTGTTGCCACACAGGGCTATTTATAATGTAAAAAAAATTAGGCTTCTGATCATAGCGAAATCAACAATCAATTGCGTCTCCTGGAACGGAAGCGCTGGCCCTGGGATGATAGCGACCTAGCAGTTCCTTGAAGGTGACCATAGTCTTGGGAACGTCGTCATTAAATTGGCATATAAAAGCTCCCTTCATAAAGAAAAAGTTGGTGCCATGCATCAACTTTTAAAGTTGAATTTCTTCCATGTCGAAGGGTTCCTCTTGAATTTCTTCACGAAGACTTGGCCTTCTTCTTGGGAAGATTCTTGAAAATCCTCTTAGCGCTTTGAAAGGTCTATCAGGTGGAGGCGGTGAATCATTTGGTCCCGTCAGAGCCAATCTGGTTCTTCTTCTTCTACATTTGCGAATAGGTAAAAGGCCAAAAGGGATACCATTAAGGAAATGATAAAATAGGTGAACCATGAGATGTTTTTCTTGACAAAGGGTTGTTGAATCAAGTCATCTAGGGTTTTGGAATACGAGTCCAACTTGTGTTTGGCGATGTCTAGGTCATCGATGTTCAAGTCGTTCAATCTGAGCGGCTTCAGTTACGGAAGTTGTGATTTTTTGGGAATATCCGCACAACACTCGTATGGGATTACAACTGGATGAGTTCCAAAGGTAATGTTGGACATTTTTGATCCTTGGAAGTTAGCTTGAACTTTCGTAATTCCAATAAAGGCACTACACTCAGTCTGAAGTTTTACAATTGAATTCTTGTAAATGATTTCAGTTCTTGTGTTTATATTTGGGGCAATTCACGGTCACTTGTAAGGGTTCGGAAATAATCACAAGCCAAAGATTGTTCTCAAGTTTTTGAACATTATAGCCTTGGCTGAAAATCAAAGAACTTTGACAGTTTTGCGGAATGCCCTTGAAGTTTTTGAAAATTTGGGCTTTACAAATCGAGTCTATTGGATAAGAGAACATGTCGGAGCACAATTCTGTTTTATAGAAAAGTGGCTTACATGTACTTAAGTCCGTCACCGGTATGAACATTGAAGAATCATCATCTTTCGCGAGGAATTTTTCAGAAATTGAAAGAATGTGATGGAGGCCAGTTCTGTTATTATATATTGGGATTGGATACAGTTGGTACAGGGTGTAGGTTTGAGGTTCCGTTAGTGGGATTTTTAGGACGAATACTATATTTGCATCCGTTTGAAATGCTTCCATTTCTATAATTTCGAGGTATTGTGCAATTTTGAAAAGTTTTGGTTGAAGTGGGAGATTGCATTGTAGGAAATATCCCAAAATTTACGGAGAAACAATCTACTAAATGGTCAGGTGTCACAAATGAAGAGTGAATGATATTCAAACGCGCAAATGTTATTGAATCTAGCATATCATTAACGTTTTCTTCGAGGAAGAGAAAGCTTTCCAGTAGTTTTTCACAAATATAAAAAAAAACAGTTTTGCTTCAACTTGACTGATTCTATCATTCAATTCGCTTATCGTGTTTTCTATGAGTTTGATGTCGTCGTTGAAAGTCTTTTCATCGACTTGTAGTTTTCGAATAGTACTGTTGAAATTTTGAATGACAGAGGTTGTCACTGATATTTGATTTTTCAATAAATTTTCCAATTGGTGTACATCGTTATTCAACCTGTTGATACAGTTCGTATAGTATTCACTATCTGAGGCGTCCAAATTGCCAGTGATTGATTTAAAAATACTACCTATACCATCAATAAGGCCTCTTTTGTATCTTTTAGTATCTATTACGATTTCTTCGAGTTTTTAATCGATAGAATTTGAAATTTGAGTAAGAAGACTGATGTGAGTTTTTACTTCAGATCGAAATTCGTTCATACTATGTCCGGTGAATTGTACTGTATTAATAAGTGCTTCTAAAATTTTTTGATTATTTTCCTACGCATTTTTAAACATGGAAATGTCTTTGTTCACAAGTAAAGTACATGTGTCGTTAGTTAAAATGATATTTCCATTTTTATGGTAATAAACACCAACGGTGTTATTGATCGGATTTATTTGGTATTGAGACACTACTGATCCGAACAGCAGCAACAACCTGAAAAGAAATTAATCTTCAGTTTCAGTGTAAGGTTTCATACGATCAAAGTTTACTTTCGATCTTTGGTTGGTTTTCAGATTTAAAGAATAGCGGAGTTTTTGAGGAGTTGTTCTATTATGAAGGGTCCATTGAATTTGTTTCGTAATTTGTCTTTTATTTGGGATGCTTTCACGTAGACTTTGTCCATATCTTTATAGTCCGGGGGTTCGCCTGATATATTCCGGTCGAAACGGGCTTTAGCTTTTTCTTTTTGTCTCATTGTTCGTTCACGAGCAATTCTGTAAAAATGGGAAATTTTGTTGTTGAGGTCTTTGATATATTTCGTAATGAGTTGTTCTTGATTGTAGAGGGTTTCAGGGGGTCTACTAGCTGTGTGACCAAATACTAACTCATGGGGTGTAAATCCATGTGTTTTATTCACAGAGTTGTTGTAGCAAATTACTGCGTATGGGAGGATGTTAAATGTTCGTCTGGATGTTCGGCCATATGTATCCGAATCATTTCAAGTAGGGTTGCGTGGAATCGTTCTACTGAACTGTTTGATTGGGGGTGATTCACACTGGAATAAGTAAGTTTAATGTCATAGGAAAGACAAAGATCTTTTACGATTGCATTGTCAAATTCTCTGCCATAGTCGCAGTGAATTCTTAAAGGTGTTCCGTAATGTTGAAAATATCCAATTGAGGCATTGGCTACGGTACGTCCTGTTTTGTCTTCTAATGCTTATACTTGCGTAAATTTTGTAAGTTCGTCTCGTATGCTGAGTGCATAATTTCTAGTCGGAATTTCTATGTCTATGTTTATTCTTTCGAATGCAGTTCTAGGGGTTTCAGTTATTACGAGGGGATTATTAAGATTTTTTCTACATATTTTGATTTTTTGACAAATTTCACATGCTCTAATATAATTTTCGACATTTTTCGTTAAACCGGACCAATTGTATTTTTGTTTTATTCTACGAATGGTTTCGTTGATTCCTCTCTATTTTTCTATTATGGTATTGGTCGATTATTAATGGAATTTGGTCAGGGTTTGGGTTGGTGATGATATTTTGACACACTTAAAATTTTATTTCCTTTTCTGCGAAAATAAAAGTATCTCAAGAATCGGTAATTCCAAATTATTCTCAACACTATATGTGTGTGAGGGGTCAAGTTCATTTTGATTTCTATACAAAGATAGAAACAAATGTTCTACCACAGATTCTACATCGAATGTTAGAGGGACAATATAGTACTTTCGGTTTTTAACTGTTTTACTTGATAAGATGTTAATTTTGAGACTGCGGAAATCATATTCTTGTTCAAATAAATCATCATATATTGTGTAGTGAAAGTCTTTGACATTATTTTGTTGGAGAAAAATCAAAATATGTTTATTTTCTTTGTCGAGTAATCGAGAGTTTGAATATTCAACTTCTGAATAATCAATGAGAGATCTTGATTTATATAGGTTTATAAAATTTCAGAATTCTTTTGCCGTTCATTCAATAAAAAATTGTTCTTGGTTTTCCGGAGTTTCTTCTGCTTCAGAAGCATTTTCTGAATCAAGAGGTTTCTCTTTAAGTTCGGGGTTTGGTTCATTTTGTTCTTCGTTAATGTCTGAAATTATCTGTATATCAGGGTCTTCGTTCGAGGGTAAAATCAATGTACCGGGGGTAATGATTTTTGAGTTTATAATGAAACATCCTTTGGGTGGATCAATTTTGATTCTGGATAGCATCAGCGTTTTTATTGATCTTCCCTGGTTTTGAGATGATTTCATAATCATATTCTACTAATTTAAGGCGCCACCTGGCAAGTCTGCTTCCAGGGTTATTGATAGAAAATAACCACGTAAGTGGGCGGTGGTCAGTTATCAATTTGAACTTTCTACCAAATAGGTAAGGTCTGTGATGTTTGACAGCCCATACTATGGCCAAATGTTCTCGTTCTATCGTGGAGTATTTGGATTCTACAGAACAGAGTGTCCTTGAGGCATATGCGATCAGCAAATCTTTACCAATTGGGCCTTGGGAGAGTACAGCACCAATGGCAGATGCACTTGCATCTGTCGTCAATAGAAATGTCTCTTCGAATTAGGGTATATGAGAATAGGAGTCAAAATGAGTGTTTGTTTCAGTTCTTCGAAAGAAGTTTGACTTTCATTGCCAAAAATGAACGGAGTATCTTTTTGAAGTAAGTAGTTTAGTAAGTGGTTTCGAAATCTGGAATGAAACGTCTATAGTATCCAGCTAACCCGAGAAAGGATTTGATCTGGTTTTTATTATACAGTCGACTTTGCTTGGATTTGATTTCACACCATCTTTGGTAATGAGATGACCAAGATATGCTATTTCCTTCCTGATGAATTCACACTTGTCTGGCTGTATTTTTAAATTTGCATGCCTGAGTCTTTTGAAATCAGTCGGGATATGTATTCGTGTATCGTGGGAGAGTGTAACATTATTATTTTTTTTTACTATCAGCTACTCAGAGTTTTCGTTATAAAATTGAATTCGATTTATATTTATTAGACTGATGCTTGAATTTGCCTACCTTAATAAAATCTTATTGACATTGAAACATTATTTCTTCCTTAATTTGTTTTCTTTGGATATATTACAGTCATTTTGTATCTTTAGCGCTGTCTATTGTCAGAGAACAGCTGTTCAGTTCAGTGACTGTCGCTCGCTGGGGCATAGATCACTTTTCCAGGTAGATACGACTTCTCTGTGATGTATCGGTGGAAATGACCTTCAAAGGCCGTCGGTGACATGCATTTAGAAAGACTCCATATCGTGATAATAGTTATCTGTCTCGACGAATTCCCGTATGTTTGAGTATTAGATAATGTTAGGTAATGAAATTTTGTACGGAACATTTTAGAATCCTTTGTTGACATTTGGACACTTCGAGGAATGAAGTTACTTGGCAACTCCACTAAGGTTCTTGATTTCGGTCTTAATAAAGAAGAAGAGAAAGTCTTATCGTTCTGTGCCATATGTGGGAGTGATGGAAAGTTTCAGTTGAATATTGAGTATTGATTTCTGCAATCATCCAGTTAATGGGATTATTCTTTCAACTGAATTAATGTTTTCCTTAATTATTCACGTTGGTGATTTGATGGGAAGTTGATTAATTTTTGGAAAACATACCCAATAGGGAATCATAGCCTCACTTTCTAACCACATATTCTTCGGGTAAGCAGAACCCCCTAACTTTATCCTTTGAGCCTTTGGCAATTCGGTTTATTTTGTAGGCATAAATTTTGGAAAAGCGTGTAAATCAAGCCTGACGTCGTTGACTCTTTGACTAGGACTGCGATATGAAATAACATCTGTAGAGGAGCCTTCTAACAGGATCTTTCTCGCAGTTAGCACCAGGTCTTCCTAGGCAAAGGTATGAGGTCTAGTCAAGTTGGTATCAGACAGTCAATGATTTCATTTCAGGGTCTTTTGTCTTTTGTGTACTTATCGTCATCCCAGAGCACTAGCCATCTGGGGGAAAACTCATCTTAGTGTCAGCGTACTAATACGTTTGACTGAGAAGCTCATCTAGGTGTTACCATATTTATCGTTGGAGTGGAGAACTTACCTTTCATTCAGGTGCCACTACCCTGAAGGCTGACCTGTACCTTGCACCTTCACTACTGGTATCCTTCCACCTGGTAGATTCCACCATAAATGCCTGGCTGAAACCAATCTAATGTGGCACGCAAGTTAACCAATTCACTCAATATATATATATATATACTTGTTTAATTATAACTATGAATTTAGGTAAACGCTACAGGTAAGGTGCACCTAACTCAAGCGGCTTTATTTCAAATCCTACCCTAAAGAGGTATATTGTGTTGAGTAAGATAACTGTGGGTAACTACACTTAGATATTTTGAGCCTTGGGCTATTCTACAGTTCATGTTATATATATTTTGTTTGTTATAATTCACCTTGATAGTGTCTCTGATACTTCCTAATAAGCCTTCAGCTACTTTGACTTTGATGTGATCGTAAAAACCTTGTCACCTCATATAATATATGACTCCAATCATAAGCTGATTATCATTTGAGTGTGTGGCATTTGCCTGAATTATTACTATTCGTGTTATATGGGAATTGGTAAAATTATCTATACAGGGGGCTCAGCATTCATATGACTAGCGTCAGCATTCTATTTTAATATCACATGACCTTTTGTTTTGTTCAACCCACTCCCCTCTTCACTGGAGCTTAGCCGCGAGCCTACCCTGTCACTCTAACAGCTTTTGGACACTTTTCAAAAGCGTAAGTGGTGATCTTGCCTACTAGATTACTTTAATAGTATGACGGTGGCAAGAGTAAATGATGATGTCGTCCATGTAGACAAGACATCGCTCATTTTGGATTTCGAGTAGTATGTTATCCATCACTCTCTGGAATGTCGCGGGTGCATTCTTCAGTCCAAATGGCATTCTAATGGATTCATAATGACCATTTTCAACTGTGAAGACAGTTTTTCATGGAAGTCAGAAGCTAGATCTTGGGTGGTGAAATATTGACACTTGCCAAGTTGATCCTAAAGGTCAGAGATCATCGGTAGCAGGTATTTATCGCCCACAGTAAGTTCATTCAACTTTCTGCAGTCGACGACGAGTCGCTATTTCTGTTTACCAGAAGCGTCGATCTTTTTCGGGACGACCCACACAGGAGACGACCACGAAGAAATAGAAGGACGTATAATGCCGTCTTCTAGCATTTTGCTCATCTGTTTCTTCACCTCTTCCTTATGAATTTGGGGATAACGATATGACTTCGTGAAAACTGGTTTCGCATCTTTCGTGTCAATGGAGTGTTTTATTTCGTTGGTGAAGGTTAGTTGGTCACCCTCTTAATAAAATATATCCGAATATTCAAGGCAAACATCCGTAATGAGTTCAGCCTATTCTTCATTCAGATGGTCTAACCGCAGTTGGATTTGAATTTCAAAATTTCTGTCTGTCTGTATGTTCGAATTTTCGGTTTCGTTAAAATTATTAATGGAGTAATTTCGAACTGGTTGAAGTTTTATTTCGGAAAAATTGATAGTTTTTAGTATTGCGTTAGCATTAATCACTGAGCTGAGAAATTCGCCTTTGTGATTTATTTTTACTAGTGCGTTAGGTATTCTTATACTTTCTTTCATCTGGGATCTTCACTATTACGAAGGTTGCATTTAAGTGAAAAAATCTGTTCTGTACGAGGTTCAATCGAAATAATGTTTTGGATATCATCCATGGGCGTATCAATTATATTTTTATTGGGTTTTCAGAGTCGGTTACTTTAATCAGGGGAATGGAATCAGTGATGAGTTGTTTGTCCACTATACAGTGATAGTGTTCCAATAAATCGGATCCTAAGAGACCGTCAAAATCTATGTCTAAATTATAGATGAACACTTGTGTGGGGGTTATTTGTGCAAAAGGGGATCATTACTGATTCTGAAATTACAATTTTTTGGTCAGTGATACCTTGTATTAACATGTTTTCATGTGATCTGTTGAAATAATTTTGAACTGTTTTTGGTTTGAAGATGGACAGACTAGCAACTGTGTCTATGAGAATTTTATAGGTATTAGTTGCGTCCATGATGTAATATAAATTTTTTGAATTTATTGTGAGTGATTGTGTTACAGGAACATCTGTTCTGGGAAGTTCAAGTCCGGGCTGAGATTGTCCGATATATTCAGAGTTTGTACCTGTGCTTGGAGCTCTGAAATGGGGTCGATCGATTGATTGATAGGTGGATCGAAGGATGTGGGGCCTAGAGGAAAATCCTGAAAGTTTTCATACGAATTTGGTTGAGTTTCCGTGTATTCAGAATCATACAGATCAGCGGTATGATTGAAAAAATTCGTATAATCTTGATATTCTTGATAGTTAGCAGTATAACCATCAGCATTGAGGTCTTGGTAGTCTTGGTAATCACCTGTATGATCATCATCATTAGGGTATTGTAGTTCTTGATGATTAGCGGTATAATCATCAGAATTTTGTGAATTCAGATGATGAGTTCTTTGAGTGTTGAATCTGTTAAAATTCGGGTTTTGGTGAATGGCTAAGGGCCTTTGTTGGTTGGCTGAGGGCCTTTGTTGGTTGGCTGAGGGCCTTTGTTGGTTGAAATTTGGATTCGGTCTAATTATTTGTGGTCTGAATTGGGGTTGAGATTGATTCGTCGGTTGAGTTGGTTGATTGGGTCTTGGATTCTGATTGGGTCTTGGATTCTGATTGAATCTGGAACTTAGCTGAAAGTTCGTGTTGTTTTGGGGAAAGTTGGGTCTTTGAAAATTTTGGAACCTTTGTTGTGTATGTGGGAATATCTGAAATTGTCTTGTTCAACATTCATTTAAATTATGGCCTTGACGTTTACAGAAAGAACAAAATTTTTGTTGAATGGGGTTTGAATTCACATTCCTCTGTTGGTTTGTATGTGTGTTCGGGCTTCTATGCAATGAAGTTTTGTGTTGCTGGAAATAATTCAGTTGCATTTCCCTACGTACTCTTTGCGTTGCAGTGAGCATGTCTACGGGATTACCTGCCCTAACAATTAATCCTATTTATGGATCTAAACCTACCAGAAGGGTGTTTAATGTCATTATTTCAATTAGTGCACACTGGGAATTTTTCTGATCGGGGGTTAGATTTTGTTTCTGCACTGTAGAGTGCATTTTTGCATTGTGTGTTTGTAACCTGTTTATGAATGTCAGAGGTGGTTCTCCAGGTAACTGGTAAATTCTCTGTAGATCTTGCATCAATGAGTTTAAATCACGTGTATCACCAAAATTCTGATTTAAAAGAATTCTAATTTCATCCCAAGTTTGGGGATTTCGAGAACTAATTAATTCTGCTGCTTTTCCTCTCAGTTTGTTTTTGATATGCAATTCTACTAGCCTTTTTTGATCTTGTATAGCCATGCGGTAAGCTGCATTACACGCTTGGATGAAAGTATTGAGGAATATTTGTTCGCCATCATATTCCGGTATTATTGAAAATATTTCACTCAACTTGTAAGGTTCAACTGCAGGTGGGGGAATATTTTCTGCTTGAGCATGAGCCATAGTTAGTTTGATAATAGAACTGGTTTTTCAAAATTTAATCAATTGAAAATTGAAAGTAACGAGATGATTCTTATCGTTGCTTACCAAAGAATGTCCATGCGGAGGATGAAATCCGGTTTCACAAGCGTTGCTCCGGAGGAAGTTAGCGTTCGCGTGTTCTTCTTCCGCTGAAAAGACCGTCCTTTCGTGGTTCTTTGATGTTATGTTGTTCGTTGCTGGGTAGTGTAGTTGCTTGAAGTGCGTAACTGGACTTCGTGTAGGTTCTTTCTTCTTTTGAAGGATTGGAATCCACCTCCTTCGGTTAGGTTTTCTTTGTTCCGCAGGAGTTCAAGAATCCGTACGACTGCGCCAATTGTTATAACTCACCTTTTATTATTGAGTTTTTAAAAAAAGAAGTTATTTTTATGTGAGAATAAGTGTTTCTCACTGAATAAACTTTATTCAGATTGATACATGAAAAAGTAAAGTGACTGAGTAACGATTCAAATTATACTAGTTATGATACTCGTAGTTATTGTTGCCACGCAGGGCTATTGATAACGTTAGAAAAATGACGCTGCTGATCATAGCGAAATCAACAATTAATTGCGTCTCCTGGAACGGAAGCGCTGGCCCTGGGATGATAGCGACTCAGCAGTTCCTTGAAGGTGACCCATAGTCATGGGAACGTCGTCATTAAATTGGCATATCACATACTTGTTTCGAAGTTCTTATATGTCACCCCAGTTGAAGTGGACAATTGGATATTTTTCAATTTCCTCTGAATTTATTTTTGTTTCCATACGTGGGTTCTTGTGGGGTTTCTCTATTCCTGCTGTACTGAAGGGTACTGATGGTTAGTTCATCCTTGAACTGGGGGACGAGTGGTATCAGGTTTATCGCCGGCGCAGCAATTCTATCCAGCAGCGAAAAGATTGCCTGATCCGAGTTTGGTGCTGAACGGCCATCCTTCTCTTTGCTTCAGGTGGAGAATTCCAGCAACGACTCATGAACACCAGTTTAACAACGTGTTAATGACTGTTTTATCTCTAGGTTGAAATTATCGTATGGTACTGTGAATTTTTTTTGCGAGTACAACAAACTTGAGGCGATTTGTTGTCATGCGTTTCAAGCATTGTGAATTTTTTATTTGTTTTGCTAAAACAACAAATTCGTGGCGATTTGTTGTTAGAAATATTAAGTCTGTTTTTTTTTCAGAGTGCGCATAAATTTCCCGACTTCGGTAAATTTCTTTTAAAGTAAGGGGGGAATTGTAACATTATTATTTTTTTTCCTATCAGCTACTCAGAGTTTTAGTTATAAATTGAATTCGATTTATATTTATTAGACTGATGCTTGAATTTGCCTACCGTAATAAAATCTTATCGACATTGAAACATTATTTCTTCCTTAATTTGATTTCTTTGGATATATTACAGTCATTTTGTATCTTTAGCGCTGTCTATTGTCAGAGAACAGCTTTTCAGTTCAGTGACTGTCGCTCACTGGGGCATAGATCACTTTTCCAGGTAGATACGACTTCTCTGTGATGTATCGGTGGAAATGACCTTCAAAGAATTCTAATTTCATCCCAAGTTTGGGGATTTCGAGAACTAATTAATTCTGCTGCTTTTCCTCTCAGTTTGTTTTTGATATGCAATACTACTAGCCTTTTTTGATCTTGTATAGCCATGCGGTAAGCTGCATTACACGCTTGGATGAAAGTATTGAGGAATATTTGATCGCCATCATATTCCGGTATTATTGAAAATATTTCACTCAACTTGTAAGGTTCAACTGCAGGTGGGGGAATATTTTCTGCTTGAGCATGAGCCATAGTTAGTTTGATAATAGAACTGGTTTTTCAAAATTCAATCAATTGAAAATTGAAAGTAACGAGATGATTCTTATCGTTGCTTACCAAAGAATGTCCATGCGGAGGATGAAATCCGGTTTCACAAGCGTTGCTCCGGAGGAAGTTAGCGTTCGCGTGTTCTTCTTCCGCTGAAAAGACCGTCCTTTCGTGGTTCTTTGATGTTATGTTGTTCGTTGCTGGGTAGTGTAGTTGCTTGAAGTGCGTAACTGGACTTCGTGTAGGTTCTTTCTTCTTTTGAAGGATTGGAATCCACCTCCTTCGGTTAGGTTTTCTTTGTTCCGCAGGAGTTCAAGAATCCGTACGACTGCGCCAATTGTTATATCTCACTTTTTATTATCGAGTTTTTAAAAAAAGAAGTTATTTTTATGTGAGAATAAGTGTTTCTCACTGAATAAACTTTATTCAGATTGATACATGAAAAAGTAAAGTGACTGAGTAACGATTCAAATGATACTAGTTATGATACTCGTAGTTATTGTTGCCACGCAGGGCTATTGATAATGTTAGAAAAATGACGCTGCTGATCATAGCGAAATCAACAATTAATTGCGTCTCCTGGAATGGAAGCGCTGGCCCTGGGATGATAGCGACTCAGCAGTTCCTTGAAGGTGACCCATAGTCATGGGAACGTCGTCATTAAATTGGCATATCACATACTTGTTTCGAAGTTCTTAGCTCTCGTCAATGTTGAGGTAAGTTGAACAATATTGGAGTGTGCTGTTCTAGCCCAACAAATGATATCTTTCAGTTCAATAGTATTTCTTCATGACCTCGAAATAAGACTGTTATAACGCCACTCGTGAGCAGAAGCAAGAAGCACTACTTCGAAATACTTTCTCTGCTGGGAATTTGTGGTTATTACATTGAGGCGATGGAGTTTAAATATTTTAAAGAAAAAACTGCCAGTTCATCCCTCTGTTCAGATATTTCAACCATATATTTAGTTGTATCAATATTGTCTATAGATACTGGTAAGCACATTCAGTGTCGACATTGATTATTTATCAATATTTTAATTTAAGTATAGTTATTTCACGTTATCTGAAAAATATTGAAATGTAGAAATTGACCATTTTGAATCAACATCAAAATCGGAATTCAAATATCAATGGAACAGTAATGTCTCTGGAAAGATATCGATGTATCATTTATGGATAGGTATTGGTATGGACATATAGTATGCGATCAAATTCAAACATTGCAGCAATGTTCATTAATTTTACCTAAATTTTATTGCAATGTTTGTATTGTTATGATATTAAGTACAGTATCCACAGACGAATTTGTGCCAAAACTGAAGGATGAATTGAAACACTATGAAACTTGGCACGTGACTTCTTGACCAAAAAATCAGAGGTGGAACCCAAAAAAATATTGACTTCACAATAAGGAAAGTAAAAAGGCTATCGGAAAACGGCTTCGATAGAATAAATGAAATTACAAAGTAGTCATGTGATACTTTTAGAAGGCTGGGTTAGGTAAGGTTCGGTGAGGTTAATGCTTCATATTTGAAGCAAATCCGTCTTTTCGAGCTCTGGGTACAGTGTTAATCGTCCTAAAATTTCGATGAGGAATAGCTGTCATTGTAGACAAAAGGTGAGAATATTTTTAGAGATTATTGATAAGTCTCACATATCATTTATGAATATCATGAGAATGACCAGTCTCGGTGATATTTTGCAAAAACCGCTACTGAATATACATTCTCTTCATAACTGCTTTCGGAACTTCATCAAAACAAGTAGCCACTTTTTCAATGGTTTCATTTGGTGCTTTAGAAACTGTCCTGAGCAGTCGATTTCATTCTTGTACACATTTTTGGACACACATCAAACAGCAATGCGAGGAATCGAAGCTTTCTGAACTGTTCCTGAGTTCAGATTCAATTGGAAAATATGAACCAGTTCGAGGGTCAGGGCTATGGAATTTTTCATTGCCATACTTGAACTTCTTAAAGCTTGAACTTTCAAACTTTTTCATTTACTTTGACGTCCTCCAGTTCATCGAGATTTCTGTATGAGAACTCTCTTTCTCTGCTCACAGAAATCAATGTTCCAGCCCTGCTGGAGTGAAAAGACACCAATCCTGGCAAAATCTATCTGTATTGCAATTAAAACAAATACTTCTCTTTTGTGACACCTACAAACGCATTTTTTAAGATTCAACCATTTAAATCTCCTATGTTCACTCTTATCCAACATTTGTTTCTATATAAACAACTCAAAAAAATTATATATAATTATTATATATGAAAATATATTGAAAACGTATTTATTCATATAATTGTCCTGGGAAGGAAAAATCCCTATGATTTTTGTACATGATCTCAATAGTCTCAATTATGAAAAAATTTCAAAATACTTGGGTTTACTTCAGAAAAGATCAGTGCATGATAATATATAAGATTCCATTATTTTTACTTCAAATACCCCTGGGGAGAGAATATTCTTATGACTCAGTTATCAACTCAAATAATTCATCGAGGAAAAACTTCTATACTGGCTAGTCCACTTGAGACTATCCACCCTCAATAACTCCCAGAAAAATTAATTTACAAAAAATCGCCAAGACACGTCGATTTTTGTTTGGAGGGTGACACCATGTGACGTAAAGTAGGTATTTGAAACTTCAACTCCCCAGAGCAACCCCCTCTATAATTTTGATAGGGAATGGCATACATCTTTGTGAAGGTAATTAAATTATGATACTAGAAGTGCAAAATTTTCTAAATTTGAAGTATGCGTTCTCGAGATATTCGAGTTCAAATGGTACATTGTTGAATTGTGAGTACATAAATTATACGGAATAGATTATCCAAAATGTATTCATAAAATATGTTCAAAATGACTTCCATTAACTCCCAGACAATAGTAGAGTGTATTTGCAAATTCTACTTGCACCATTGAAAATGGCGAAGTGACATTCAGTTATAATTCTTCTTTCCAAATCGTTCAGGTCAGTAGGTTGAGTTTTATAAATAACGGACTTCAAATTACCCCACAGAAAAAAGTCATTGGGTGCCAAGTCCGGCGAGCGTGCTGGCCATTCTATTGGATCTCGACCTATCCATTGATTTGGAAAAGTTTGGGATAGCCATTCTCGCACCTGTAATAAGAAAAGAGGTGGTGCCCCATCTTGTTGAAAATAAATTTTATCTGCCAATAGATTTGGATTACCATCATCATCAAGGTCCGTGTTAACAGCATCCGAAATAAGTGGTTCAATCTGATTCTGCAGCATATCCAAATTGTTGTTTATAAAAAATTGTTTTTTCCGTTAACCAGCTGTCATCCCCCTACGAACGACAGCCCTCAGAAGTCGAAACTTGTGCGAGCTAAGGATTAACGAGGTCTTACCTTTTAACGTGCGATTCCTAGCACCATTAAACCGCACCATTTAAATAACCTTGGATAAATATTGGGCCAATGATTTTATTACACAGAATCCCTGCCCACACATTCAACTTTTGGGACCATTGTGTGTGCTCCTCTCTAAGTAGGTGAGGGTTGTTCTGACTCCAATAGCGAGAGTTGTGTCTGTTCACAAACACGTTCAAAAAAAATTAACACGAATCACTGAATCAAATATTCTTAATGAATCCGTGGTTCCTCTGTATCATTCTTATTACATTTTCGCAAAATTCAGATCGTCTGTCGTAGTCATCCACATTCAGTTCATGGTGAAGATGCAACTTATACGGATGAAATTTTTGCAATTTTAGCACCCTCATTATGGAAGTTTTCGATATGCCTGTTATGCTACTTAGTTGCCGTGTAGACAAAGTTGGGTCAACTGAAACTTGTCCTAAAACTTCTATTTGATTGATCTCGTTTGTAACTGAAGCCATCCTATTCCTTTTTCTAATGGCGACTGAGTTTTACCACAAGATCCAAAATATACCTATCTAGAATGATCAAAAACTAGCAAAACCTTTTCTAATAACTATCTTTCCTTATACTCACTTTTGAGTTACGTTTCTGTTTTCGTGTCTCTCATCAAATTGAAGATCCAAGCTATTGCTCGTGCACACTCATTTTGAGCAGCAATTTCAACTTTCTCGTCTTTTAGGTAAACCATCGCGATACAAGTAGAATTGTTGAAAGACGTGGTCACGTTTAGATTCTACACTATCACCCTTTCACAAAAAATGGTTCGCAGAGATTAGTATTTCTTCTTTGACAATCATGTTGACAAAAAAAAAACTAAAACGTGTACTCGTTGAGCAAATGAGATAATCGGTGGACAATTACGACTGAACCCTACTACTGTCTGGAAGACAATAATGGAGATCATTTTTAACATTTGAACTCGAATATCTCGAGAACACCTCATTCAAATCAAGCAAATTTTGCACTGATAGAGTCAGAATTGAATTACCTTCACAACGATGTATGGTACGACCCTCATTCCCTATTACAATTGTGAAGGGGGTTGCTCTGGGGAGTAGGGGGTTGAAGTTTCAAATACCTACTTCACGTCACATGGTGTCCCCCTCCAAACAAAAATCGACGTGTCTCAGCGATTTTTTTCTAAAATCAATTTTCAGGGAGTTATTGAGGGTGGATAGTCTTAAGTGGACCACCCGGTATAACGAATTCAAATGGAATATCAATTCTTTGGGAGAAAGAAAATTGTGGTATATGCACTTGACAACACTCTTGTTCTTTGCCAGAATAATATAATACCCTGACACATTTCCACCCTACTTTTTGTAAAAGATAAGCACTAATAATTTCATAGGTAGCACAGCATTCGCTCTAAGAATATTTGATCTCTTGTCTGCTTTTTACCATGAAATTTCTAAATAATGAACTCAAATTTTCACAGCAAGAACACAAAAACTTTTCATGACAGTAGGGTTTGACATGTCTATAATGAGCTGGAAACCGGACTCGAGATACTACGCTCGCGGTTCATGATCTGGCATCACAATGAGAAAACTGCTCCAAAGGTGTGGCCATTGTTGGCTTAGATATTATAGTTCGACGATCCTGGACTATGTTGTTTATATGAAATGAACAGATAAATTTATCTTCTTTCGTTTCGGATGGTCAAGGATTTCTGAAAATGACACGGTTTGACAAAACTATTCATCGTTTGAAAAGAATGAGTTTCGGGCGGCCTCTGAATTTTTTTAAATTATAATACAATTTGGAGTCGTTTCTGTATGTTCAACAACAGAAATGTAAAGGGCAAACCTCCAGCTTGAAACTCCATAATAAATTTTTCAGCAGGATGTGTTTAAGCGATTATTTTCAACATTTACTGGATGAAAATAAATGTCGGAATTATGAGGGAGTTAAAAATTAGGCAGGAGTAAAACCCAGTTTTTTGGCGTGTGTGAATGAGACTTGTTTCACCTCTTAAATCATTGCATAGTGTCTAAAGAGGGTTATGATTCCTGCTTTAGTGCAATCATTCCGGATTAACTAAAATATTTACGATTTCTGCATCCTCCGTAAATAACACGGTTGGATTAAGTGACGTGGTAAAAAAAAACATTTGGGTACTCAGATACCTACATGTTATATTTTTATGGAAAAGTATAAATCTTCACGACCAAAATGCACTTTTATTTTTCATTCTTTATTCATTTTTAGCAAAGTTATGACTTTTAGCACCGCCGGAACTTGCAGCGGCGGGTAAACACGAACCTGAAATTTGAAATCGACGTTCAATCACGTTTTCTGAGAAAACGGCTTCGTTTTGTGAGAAATTACTAGAGATCATTCTTGTGGAAAATTGAATTATCTTCAACTCTATTCAAACCATTTTCTTATAAACTTCATTATTTCAAGGTGACAACAAAAATTTTTATTTTTTTTATCAATTTTTTTGGGTTCCAAATTTGGTGGTGTTACAACCGATCTTCGTCTCAAAAACTGGGTAGACTGAACTAATTCGCGAAATGTTCGATACTTCAAATCACCCGCGGCTGATAGATCTTTCTATTTATTACTTATCGCAAATTTGATTGGGAAATTATCAAACAAGTTCTGATTTGAAAGTAGTGGTATTGATATAGGGGGTGTGGATATGCAACTTATATTTCAATTCCGAAACCTTGAATTTAATCTAACAAATAATGAGCATCTAGATGCAACTCAGAACATTAAGTTATATCGGACTTATATTTGACTAATATACATTTTTTTCAATTTGACGGCCACTTTACCCATACTATGAATTCTATAAAAATTTAGTACAGTATTTTATCGTTTTTTTATTGAAAATTTCTTTTTGGTGTTACAGGTTTTCAGTGCAGGTGTCCCTCAAGTCATGCGAAACCCCCTAGCGCAGTGTCAATTTCGAGGTTCAACGTTGTCCGTCAACGGTGAGCTCCAACAACAGGCGGCAGCATTTGCCCGCAACCGACAGCCATCGATGGGCATAGACACAGATATGGTCAGTGAGTTCGATCCGAGTAGCTCTGACTCGGGTGTCGTGGCGCAATGTACAGCAGTGAAACCTCTGAAAATGAGACTTTGTAAGCCAATTTTTGGTCGTAGTAAAAATACCAAGAATCGTTCCAAAACTGAAGAGAAGACGTCTCACAAAGTGTCTTCGCCTAGTGAAAAAGTGGTGGTAGAACACATTGTGCCGCGAGTGCAAAAACCCAGGGACCCAGAGCGAGAGAAACGAAGGATAGCTAGAAAGAAAGAGAAGAGAGCTACGTTGATTCTGGGGCTCATCATGGGGTCTTTTATAGCGTGCTGGTTGCCTTTTTTCTTCATGTACATATTGAGGCTGGCCTACGATATTCCTGGATTCGCCTTCTCGACGGCTTTTTGGCTTGGTGAGTTACTACTTATGGGATAGTTCAACAGTAAATATTTCAAAGGAATGTAGTGTGCTGGTTGCTGTGAATCTCAATGTAAATAAAAGTCGTGGCAATGGCGAGTCCAAGGGAAGGGGACAATAATTGTTTCCCCTTTAGAAAAAAAAATTCATTGACATATCACCTTCCTACAAGTTCTACTTCGTCAGCTATTTCTCTGTTATTTAAAACTCCAATTCCTGCTAATTTCTTTCCCCCAGACATATTCCGCATCCGCTGCTAAGTATATATTGTATGCGAGTATGTTCCAAATTTTTTTAAATTGGATGAGGAATGAGGCCAATTTAGTACTCACAATACTAGAAAAAAATAAAGAAGATGAGATCCTCTTTGCACCTTTGGGAGGAAAGGAGAGGCATGAAAAGTTTGTTTCCCAGCATGAATCTGGAACGCCTGCAGTGATTTTGAACACAATTGGTTCACTTACTGACGAGGCAGGTTCACCAATTAGGGGCGGGGCGTGTAGGGTAGAACTTTTTGACAATTTCCAGAATATAGGAAAAAACTCGAGAACATTCTTACCGTTTCTGGAAAGTTTTGGAAAATCCGGGCAAAACCGTGGATTCAATCAGAACAGAGGATCTGGAATGCTGTAGAATGTACTGAAAAAATACAAGTGAAATTTCACCCAAATAGGTATTTATTGCGGAAAAACTATTGGAGCACTGACTGATACTACCATGAGTTCCTCTTTCGATGTACAAAAGCAAGTCGCTGTCTTTCACTATCCAGTATGCCGCCTATATCTACTGTATTTCTGGATTCATGACCACATGTACATTTTTGCTACTTTTTTTATACTTTTTTTATATGCACCAATCCTTGAACAGTTCAGAAATCGATCCAAAATCAGTATATATTGAAATCAAGAAACGATGCAAGAACCAAAACCTGGAGTAGCATTTGGTAGGTACAAAAAAAATTCGAAATCAAACGTAACTCATTCGACAACTTGATAATCGTGGCTACTTAACGAATATTTCTCGACACTTACGTGTATTTGGTTTTTTTCTTAGGGTGAATTTCCATGAATGAAAGTTTCAATTAGTGACTACGTATATGAAATAAATGAAACAAAATACTCATGTAGTGAAATTAACAGCAATACTTGGCACGCGTCCATACCGATTAAATATATAATACAGTGATATATTCATATATTCAGATACAGATATAATCAAGGTCATAGCTCTTAAGAAAATCCTCTACCATTCTATTTCAGTGACACTCTAAAATCAAAAGTGCAAGGTATCTCTGTTATCCGTGGAGTATCATCGTAGGGCAAACTATGCCTGACCATTGTTTCAATTAATGTGCTTTATGTACGTATGTACGTTCCTTGAAATAAAATCATATTTTGACACGTTCATAATCAACAACAATACTGTTGGGACGATGATTCCCAAAGCTTGGACCAATAACATTTGCTGAAAGTCAAGCTTGACAGCAAAGGAGTGGAATGGATATCTGGCAACAATCGTTACGGATGATATAAAAGATTATATTTCCTAGACAAATCAACTACCTTTTTTGACTTCAGAGCACTGTCAAACGATCAATTGAAGAAACATCATCTGTCATGAAAACATAGTTTAGAAACCAGTCGTTTCGTGCCAAACAGCGAACAGCGTTCTGAAACAGACAAAACTTCTGCATTATAATATGATGAGGCGTTGTCGTGTTCTATCGTGAATAAAGTTCACTAAATGTTAACTTAAGATTGTGAATTTGCTGCTCCACGGAATAACTGCGAGAACAGCGTGAGAGCGAATACAAAACATTGCGATACTATTGTTCATGAATTCATATGAACTTACATTGTGGAATACATTAGATGTAAAACCGAAGATTTAATATTTCTGAAACCGGAAACTGAAATGGACATAAAAAGAACGAAAAACCAAGCGATAGAAGAATCATTTTTAAGATGTAGTAAACAGGTTATTCTGAATGAACAATACACATCTGGTGTTAAAAATTAATCTGAGATGAATGTTTGATATTTTACAGCCTAGTATAGGTTTGACATTTTTATATTTGAAAAACGTGTCAAACTTGAAGTTCAAAGAATGTCTCAAAGAATGTCAAGAAGACAACTGCGAGTGATAACTCGTGTAGTATCTGATAAGCAGTGGCCTGTCATATAGGAAAGTTGTGCTACTCAGTTATTAGTAGACAGACAAATACAATTGTTGAAAGACAAAACTAAATCAAAGGATAGTGTAAACAACACCAGCCAAATATCTCAACTAGTTAAAAGAAACAGTATATCAACCCTAATAAATGAAAAGCGAAGTGATAGGACACTACCTTCTGGAAAAGTGTCTACTCCACGGAATGCTCTGGACTCCTACTTTACGAATGGTTATGGTAGGTATGGTGGTGGTGGCAGCCCCTCAACTTCCAATTCCTTGAGGAATTTAAGGATTTTGAGGGGGGCTATTCGTGGTATTTCTCTCACAGTCAGCTGGTGTGATCCCAGTTTATTCAATCTCTTGTAGAGTATAACACTCCATCAATATGTGGTCTGGTGTTTCTGGATGTTCCCCACAGAATCTGCAGGTGCTGTCCTCCTCTAAGCCTAGCTTTCTTAGGTGATCTTTGAGTCTGCAGTGCCCCGTGATTATCTTTAGACTAGTTTTGCTGAGGTTAATCAGTGTCTTCGATCTTGTTCGGTTGAAGTTGCCAAGGAGATCTTTGGTCTGCCTTAGCCCTGGAAGTCTTTGCCAGTATGTTGCTCTCATTGCTTCTTAAGTTTTAGTGGGTTCTTCTTGAAAGTAAGATTTTCCAAGTCCGCAGAATGGTTCTGGCCTGATCAGTGGCGTAGATGCCCCTTTCCGTGCCAGGGTATCTGCTTGTTCATTGCCTTTCACTCCGACGTGCGCCGGCACCCAGTCGAGGATCACCTTGTTGTTCCTGCCTAGATCATTAAGTTTGTCTATGCATTCCCAGACCATCTTTGAGTTGATGATATATGTCAACGCTTTGATGGCTTCTTGACTATCGGAGAGGATTGCGATTTACTTGTTCCGGTATTTCCTGTTAAGGTTGAATTGATAGCACCTTTCTATGGAGTGAATTTCCGATTGAAAAATACTGGGAACTGGCCTATGGGTTCGGAGTATTTGGTGTGAGGCCCGAAGGCTCCTGCTCCAGTTTGGTCGGGAGTTTTGGACCCATCTGTGTGCCATGTTATGGTATTCTTTCCCAGTGCTCGAATAGATTCTGTGTTCCATCCATTCTTGGTATTAAATTCCGTTCGAATTTTTTTTTCAAAACTACTTTATAAATGTTTCTTTCGCAATCAATCACGAACTGTCACCAAAGTCTTGTAACAGTGCCTCCTGAAACGTTTTGGTAGACCATTGCGGATTTTCCATTTCTCCCTGGGTAGACTTTTGGTTTGTGATGGGTGGCAGACTAGACTTCATCTCTTTCAATGTATGTGTAATGTATCGCACTTTTGAAAAATATACCTGACAATTTATCATCTTTGTCAGTATTTGCTGATACCCAATATGCGGTTATATGTATACTTGATACATATAACTCTGTCTCTGTCTCTCTGTCGTGGAAATATCTCAATGAAAATTTGCCGAAATCAACAAATTTTGCAATTTTTTCGAAAGAAGTAGGAATGAGTATTTCAATTTGCCGATTGAACAGAAGTTTTGTAGAATTCTTTCTCAAGAAATCTACCGTAAACGACAAGAATTGTCATTTCTTCGTAAGAGACTCTGACCACAAGTGAATCCCGTATTTGGTTCTGTGGGAAGACAGACGTTAAAAAAAATTGTATCGCTGTGACGTCTCCACATTATTTCTAAATAGATGTAGCAAAGATAATAGAGACGTGATTATGAAACAGAGAATTAAAAAGGTAATATTTGAATCATTTTAACAAAAATTCAAACTTATATCACATAACAGTATAATATTCACATGATGTCTTTTTGGGCCAAATTTGTTGAGTACTTCATCAACCTTTGTGTCTATATAGTTGATGTTCTTGAGAGCTGAAGACGTTTTTTGTATTCCTTCAAGGTCAACTAGGTAACTATTCGAAGGAGCTCATGTATATTGAGAAATATATCTTTATCACATCTATCCAACATTTCGGTGATCAACGATTTGTTGGCTGAAAATTTACTAATTTGTCTTCTTCACAAATAATATTCAGAACGTACTTTCCGATCGTTGATGAATGCTTCAATGTGAAGGAGGTCAGATTCATTAAATCTGACCAACAGATCGAAATCGTTTAGATTTTCTGTTCTAGATATCAAAACCAAAATTTTTCGCAGCATACAAAGTTTATAGAAAAAATAAATACGAAAATAAAAATCGCACATTTTCTGCATCAGTCCTTGACTTCATTTCGGCAGTTGGCCCAGTAAAACCGTTGCCTTAGTTTCTGGAGAGTCTTTGTCACTCACAGATGTCCTCCGGTAAACCCATCATGAATTTCTCAGAGCACTTCCTCTCTTCTGCTCCTAGGTACTACTGTCTGGTGCCTATTCTCCCCGCTATCCTCCAACTCTAACACACGCTTCAGGACTTCTATGTCCAGAGTAAGGGAGTTCCATTGGGCCCAGTAAAATTAAACGACTGGAGAATAACTGGCTATTTCCTGCCACGACGGCCTTTCATTATTTTTCTTCCAGATGATAAGTAAATTCTCTTGATTTTATGGATCTTGTTGTCATTTACTGCAGTGGTTCTACAAATCATCGACTACTTTTACTCTACTCATCGGCAATGTGGGCAGTCATCTGGGCATGGTCTCCACCAGAAGGCATCTGCATTCTTATGGCTAGTCCCCACTCGATGTTCGATCTCAAAGTCGAATTCTTGGAACCTCTCGATGTAACGTGCCACTTGACTCTTGGGATTCTCTAAATGTAGGAGCCATCGAGAGCTGCATGGTCAGTTCTTAGTAGAAATCTTCGTCCAAACACGTACTTGTTGAATTGCTCTACTCCCTTAACTGAGGCTAACAGCTCCCGCCGGTGTCACAGTAGTTGCGTGATTGAAATAACCAATGACCTTTTCCTGTCCTAAATCTGAGACAGGACAGCTCCAAGGCCCACATTGCTTGCGTCCGTATCCAAAATGAATTTTCAGTTCGGGAGGGGATAGCTCAGGATTGGTGCGTTGATCAAAGCTCCTTTCAGATTCCTGAAAAAATCTTGGCATTCCTCTGACTACTAAAACTTTATTTGCTCCTCTGTATTCATGGTCAGTGGTTTAGCGATGATAGCAAACCCCAGCACATATCGACGATAGTAAGTGCACAAGCGAAGAAAACTTTGAAGCTGGTGTACGTCTTTCGGAACGGGACATTCCTCATCAGCTTTGATCGTCTGCTCATCAACTGCTACTCCTTCCACAGAAATTACATGTCCGAGGTATCGTACTTCTTTTTGCAACATATGACATTTCTTTGGGCTCAATTTCGTTACGGAGCTTCTCAGTCGCTGGAATATCTCTTCCAAATTTTTACATGGTCTTCGAATGATCTGCCAACCACAATAATGTCGTCGAAATACACCAGACACGTCTTTCCTTAGAATCCCTTCAGAACCGTCTCCAGCAATCTTTCAAATTCAAAGCTGTCTTTTCTCGATCCTTCAGGGCCAGTTCTACCTGCCAATATCCACTCTTCAAATGAATGGTCGAGAAAATCGTGGAACCGTCTAACGAGTCTAGGGTGTCGTCTATCCTTGGGAGAGGGTACCTGTCCTTTTCGTCACGTGGTTCAGTTGATGATAGTCAACGCAAAAGCGTGTTGATCTCTCTTCTTCACCTACATGACTGGAGAGGACCAGGAACTGTCAGATGGTTCGATAACTACTTCTCTTTCCATGTGGCGATGGAAAATCTTCTAGCTGATCGGCGGATCGGTCAGGCATCTCCATTGTCGATCTTATGCTAAACCATCTTTGTTCTACCGCCTCTGCCTACTTCAGTATCGAAAAAGTCCTGATATTGCCTGACTAATTATCTCAATTTGGGATGTTGAGCTTGTTCCATGCCCTTAGAAGAAGTGACAGTGCTGCGTACACTCCTAATCACAGTCGAAATTGACGGACAGTGCCCCAAAATTGTTCCCTCCTTCAGGGTCATCGGGTAATATTTGACATTCACTACCATTACCGGTACAAATTCATCAACTCGCAACAAGGTCTTGCCTAGTGCGATCCCTCAATATCACCACATTTCCGCTGCGCGCTTCCTCATCCAGGTGAGCCTCCAAAATTATTTCAGCTCTTTCAGGTACGCTCACGTCTTCAGCCAACAGGACACGAATAATTTCTTCACTTCTTCCATGAAGTACCAGCTCTTCTCCGTGTAGATGTGGGACTCCGTTTTTGAAATTTAGCAGGAAACATCTGGAATTCATTATGTCCATTCCAATTATTGCCTCGTCCTCGATATCTGCTACTGAAGCCCGGCGTTTCACTTCAGTGCTGCCCAAATTTCGACATACATAGTTGCAGGCTCTCCTGTTGCTGTACATAGCTTCCATTTCGATTATTCAATTCTTGCCGGTGTTTTGGCAGATGTAGGCCCAAGAATCGTCCTAGTCGCACCCGTTTCTAGGAGTATAGTGCGAGGCTTGTTATTGATGAGACCGTCTACGAAAACACCTTTGTTCTGTCTTTGAAGGACAGCGACATATACGTTGTTAACTGGGGCTTGGTGGATACAGGCTGACGATTGCCCCTTCTCGACCTTCGTTGGTGTGGATTTTTTGAATGTTGGACATTTGAATTTTCTATTCAGTTACTCCTTCTGAAAGCATTTTCTGGAGTACGGCCTTCTTTATCCAGTTGTTTCTAACTCACGCTCTTTTAATTCTTGCTTCAATTGACTAAATTTTAGATCGACTAGGCGAACTCTCTTTTTGTTTTTTAACCGACATATCAGTCCCGCGATGCGCAAAACTGTTCACTTCGAAAACACTAAGATGTTCAACGGGTCACTAGTCGATCAGGCGCGATTAATGTTTACGGCGAGCACTTATTTATTTTGAACATCCCACTTCTGACAGCAACTGTTGTAAAAATAAACTCAACTAAATTTGCAAATTTATTTGAAACACTTCTCAAACGATTATTCAACTGAAACATTGACTTCGCTATTTATTTCTATTGTCGCTGTCTGTCTGCGGTCTTTATCTGCGACTCTCTGTCGCACTATACCGACAAGCAGATTCATTCTACATTTCTCGAACAATCGAGATTACAGGTCAGTCTAGTCAGATGGCACTCGGGTACGTTCTTGATAGTGGGTAGAACATTCTTCAGCAAGCTCTCGTTCCTTCTATGCGATTACTCATGATGTTGATCCGTTAGCCAGCAGATATGCGATCTCACGTTGTTCACTTACAAGCCGAGGGTGAATAATTAATTAGGTGATCAGGGTCGGCTTCTAAATCGTTATATTATTTATTGCAACGCCGTTCCGATCAAGTAACACAACCTAGATGAGTAATACTCGGACATCTTTTCATATTGTTATTCTTCAAATCATGACATTGTTGCCATTTCGCAATTTTATTTTTTGAGGACACAATAAGCACTTCAGCTAGATTTTGATTTCTGTCGAGTATACTCATGTCAACAAAAACCCAAAAATAGTGTCTTGAATGAAATATATAACAATAAGAAGGCAATTGAAACGTTCATTGCCGCTTGTTGGGAGCATGTAAGAAAAATAGTATTTCCATCACCAAACGGAGATTCTCTGTTGTCGATATAGTCTGGTCAGTACGGCAACGCTGCATTTGATATTTGACAAAACAACAACAAAACATTTCTGTCTGTATTTGGCATATAAAAGTGTTTTTTCGTGAATGTAGCATAAAGTCCAAATTCTGAGTTAGTTTGTGTTAAACTATGGTTAGTTTTTATTATTAAGCAATGGTCAAGCATTGTGAAATGTGTAAAAAATCATTTGAAGCTAGAAATCAAAATATGTCATTTCATAGGTAAGCGACCAGTGTCGTAACTATCGAGAAAGGCAAACCGAATAGGAAAAGAGTAAAATGAATCAATTATGAAAAAACATGTCAATTAGAGCATCGGCTGTTCTCGAAATCATGTGGAGATTCTTCTAACAAAATTTCAGGTTTTCATTTCATATTTGGTTTTAATTATTTCTTTTTTATTGAACCTCAATATTTCTGTGAACAAGGCACGAGACTGCCGGCAAGGGAAAAGGCTACATATTGTTATCTTCGTCTATAATAGGCCTCTCTCTCAGTAGATGTCCCTTGCAAACGAAAATTAAGGCGTGAGCGGCGAGTTACTCATATAGGTTGTGTTATTGATCGGAGCAACGTCTTGTTTGATCGATGCAAAGTTATCAGAGCAAATGAATATCGTTATTTTACATATGAATTTCGTTAACCCAGTTTTTCTATCTTGCGACGAAAGCGACTTAATGAAATCGTTGATTTCAATATAGATTTCCCAAGGGACACTTAATTTATGACCAACTTTGTAGGCCTCAGTTTTTTTATCAGTCGAGAAAGTCAGAATCACTGTTGATATTGGTGGAATTTTCACTGGGGCTTATGTTTGATCAACGAAAATATATTTTATACAGGGATATACAAAAATTTGTTCGATATCTAAAAACATTTGGTAATTGCGATGGGCGATAGGTGGGAGTTGTTATCTCAAAAATATGATTTTTCGATGGGACGCTTATAAGTCATCCACCTATCACAAATCAAGACAACGATGGCTGTAGGCTGTATGTTAGATTAGATTTTGTGTGGCATTAGTCCTCTAAGATATGCCAACCACCAGTCTGGCTATAGAGGAGACCCGCATCATACCGCCAACGGTAGCAATTAGAACCCGCAGGGCGCTTCATAACACCAAGCCCCTGAAGTCACAACAACTGGCACGGGTAGATGCGGAGATGTCCTGTCAGAAAATGCTGACATCTGGCAAAATATCTCTGCCGTGCATGACGCCGCTCAGACTGTTTCCCAAGCAGAGAGGAAACAATTAAATTTTGTGGCAGTGAGGCCAATTGCCACAAAATTAGGACGAGCTCACCACACACTGAATCAAGGTGTGCTATTGATCATTCAACAGCATAGTCCTGATAGAATACGAATGCTGGTGGATGCAAGAAAGTCACTAGTGGGGCGAGCGAGAAGCAATGCGGAAAACATGAAGTTCTGCTATAAAACTTCTCGCTTATTCCAAAAGCTTCCACGTATTGTGGATAACTCTTCGGAGGCTGATCGGGTGGAAACCTTCTGGAAGAACAGATATGAGTTTCTGCAACCACTCAACGCAGATACTCCAGCCCTAGCGCAGTTCGAAGATTTCTGCAGGAGGCTCCGTCAGCCTGAGCTCAATGAACTGCACAATCCGCTAACTCCGGAAGAAGTTCGACGGGCCCTTGAAGTTATGAAGAACTTTGCTGCTCCAGGTGCCGATGGTGGAAAAAATTGCCAAGATTTCTCAACTCATGGCCAGGTGGGAAATAACAGATTCCAGATTGGTCTGTCGAGGGTTGAACCGTGCTAATCCCCAATGACGAAGATTTGTCTGATCCGAATAACTACAGACCAGTAACATGATCAGGTGTATGAACAGATATATAAACAAAGAGGGTTGAAGAACGAGGTTGCTACAAGAAGAACCTGTTGATCAACAGATTTATCATGAAGGTCTCAGAGCAGTATAAGCGTAACCTTTCTATGATCTGAATCGATTGTTGCATGGCATCTGATCCGATCATATAGTGAGATGCATAAAACAGCTTATGCCGCTCTTGAGGACTAGCTCTACCATAACATCTGAACGAGTCAGATTCCAAGCAGAGCAGGTTATCTTTAGGAGAAGCATGTTACAGACAGACTCTTTCTGCCCCGTCTTCTATATATCCTTATTGTTACTGTCCCTTGCACCATAGGAAACCAGCGGATACAACTGCGGTATGCCCAGCAAGCGGATGAGAAAGGTCATCCATGTAAAATAGATGTGTGACCTTATTCCTCTGCTTGCCTAAACCATATACCTCTGGAGAGAAGGATCTTTATCATTCGTCGAGAGTGGTGTAATAGTATACACATGTAAAGTCATCAGGAGTTCAATCCCCTCCTTTGCATAATAATAATAATAACAATAATACTCCCTCATCTGCGACCATCAAGAAGCTGGGATTGGTTCATTTCTTCTAAAGGCAGCAAACCGTGAGCCCATTAACTCCAGCTTATGCAGTCTCAGCCTATATCCACAGGCATAATGCAGCGCTACAGGTACAGACGAGACATCAGTGTCGCCTTACGCTTCGGGGATATTGATCCGTTGTGGAAAATGAGAAGTGCCGAATGTTACGTTAATTGTACTTTTAATCATCTCGACCTTCGGAAGGTGTTTATTTATGCCATAGCCATTAAATTCCGTTTATTGCTTGGCTTAAGTTATTATCGCAGTGAGACCAGAGACCAGTGAACCAGAGATAAGGAAGTTACTCTTTCCTCTACAACAATTCAATGGTGATAAATGGAGAACACGTTGATACTTCTTCGAGTACTGATCGTTCGTGAACTAATCATACTGTGACCGAATTGTGTGAAACTAATAGACATTTTACTCCGTGTTTGTTATATTGAAGTTAAAAAATTATAATTGAACTTTCGACGATAAAAGTGAACATGAATCAATACCTAATGTATTATTGAAACAATTGTCCATTATAAGAAGTAAACAATAAACACCGAATTTATTGGTACTACTCATTCCCCACCCTCAGGAAAATACAGCCGACTATAAACCTGACGAGTTTTGTCAAAGAGTTATTGGCTCCTGGCGAAACGAACATCGTCCGAAAATAGGAAAAACGGACAAAATATCGAGACTTACTCTTTGAATTCCGCATGCTTCACCCAAGTCATTCTGTTGAAAGCGTGGTTCTGATCATAGTGGTATTTGGTGAAATGATAAATACGGTGGTCTCGAATCTGAAAATTATATAACAGGCCTATATGTCACCCAAAATATTACACGAATGATAGATGGGCGGGTTTCATCTACAGAAGCTGCTCTTAAACCCCACCTTGGGTGGGTAGTTGGTAGTTACTATATTTAGAGCATTTTGTGTGTTCGCTCCAAAATTGTTCCTGCTAATTAACCTTTTGCAGAGCTCGCAAGGTCCACAGAGAGAATCCCAATTATAATCCAATTTTCGAACATGGCTTTTATCCATCGATATAGGAGAGAAGTTTTTATTTTTTAGAGCTACAGTGATTTTGTGCATGCGTTGTCGATAAATGTCGATATAGTTATCTCTTTATAGGGATTTTTTTAAGTAGCCTGTTAACACAGTACAGTGTCAAGTCTGTGGACTTGCCTGGCTGAAACGCATATTGGCTTTCGTTGAGAGATTTTGCCGATAAAATCTCATTCTTTTGGACTCGTGTCATTTACTCTTTCAACTTTGAGTATATAAATGACTCTTTCTTTCTCCACTTGGTAGGTATGTATTGTGAAGCTATTCAAGCTCTGAATATTCTACACAAATAAGGAATATGCAATTTAAGTCTTTTCAGAGAGAGGATGGGGCTTATGTGGCTGGAATTAACTTATAGGCCACCTGATTCTGTTTGGCCTCGTTTTCACTGTAGCTAATCTCCAGTAAGTACAAAGCATCAGGTATTCTTAATTCGCCCTGAGGGCTTTTAAAGTGTTGCTACAGGGCAATTATTGCGACTGGAATGTGGGCCTTTTAAGCAATTCTATACTTTTCTATTCGAACAATTTGTACATAGATTTTATTTTATAAGTTCCATTATTTCATTTCAATCCTCATTATACAGACTAGATGTTAAGACGTGTACAAGTGCTCTCTCAATTCAAAATAAAAAATGAGTGAAGGATTGAAGATGAAAACTCGTATTACCGAATGAGGAGGAGGTCATGTGGTGATAGATTTTTTATTGAATGACAAATTTAATACATTGATCAAAGAGATAGTGGAAGAAAAAACAAGTGAGTTGAGAGAAAAATTAAATAGTCTCGAAACATAAGTAAAAACCCAACGTGAATACAATATTGATTTAGTGAAACTAGTGGACAAATTGCATGGCTCTTCAAATGACAGTAAAAATTTCCTAGACAATTTCATTGATACTTTTGTGCCTTCTGAAACGATCGTGGAGAAAAATGAAACTAATAAAAAAATAAAATATGAACAAAAAAACTCACAGGAATTCATCAACAAGCACCAAATGGCTGCAAAAAATCGGAATCACAAACAGAATATTGTTGGTACATCTACACTATTCGACAAAAATGATGAAGCACTTTTGGAAGGAGAGGAAAGAAAAATATAGATATACAGTGTGTTTCACTTCTCATGGAAACACCCTCGTATCTTTGTAATTTTCGACGAAAAGTCATAAAATTCTCAGGATCGATAGATATACTAGAGATGACCTCTCTGCGCGAAAGGGGTTATCCTACGTGATATACACAGCACGCCAGAAACGATGAAACCACCCACTTTTCCGGAAAGTAAAATTAGGGGGCAAAATTGGCCCTAAAATCCTTCGGATTCGTGTTCAGACTCTCCAAATTACTACTTATACATCTGTCTCCTGAAAAAAATTCAGTTCTGAAAAATTCTAATGTTTCACTTCCCATGGATACGCCCCCACGCACTTTACGTATGATGACCCCAGTGCAGTGAGTTCATTTCTATTGTATCTTTCTATCCTGAAAATTTCATGGTTCTACGTTGAAAATTACGGAAGAAAGGGGGTGTTTCCATGAGAAGTGGAACACACTGTATGTAGATAGATGTAAAGTGGGCGTGAAGGCTGAAAATGTGAAAAGGTATTTAGAACAAAAATTTCGTGGAAAAACATAATTGACGAATCACTGGGAAGGTATGGTAATCCATCATTTGAAGTGGGACCTCCGCCAGAAATAGAAGATGATTTATATAGAAATTCATTATAGCCTAAATACAGGTGTACTGATTGAAATATTCGATTTTTTTCGCTCATTCAAAAGGAGACCATCAAACTACCGGCATTTCTTCTCTCAATCGATAACCAATAAGACGCACCGTATTAATTTGATACTTAAATATAAAAATCCGGACATTTTAGGCCTATCTGAAACTTGGTGTAACGACTCCATTGTTGGTGCTATTTGCTTTGATGACTACAAAATCGCTTCTTATTTTAATAGATCGGTTAGGATACATGGAGGAGTGATGATACTTGTTTAGAATTCTCTGGATTTTGAAATTGCATCCTTCGCGAATGGATTAAATGATGAACTTCATTTTGAGTGCTGTTGTATTTTGTTTGTATCACAACAAAGTAAATATTGTCTCTTCAATATGTATAGATCACCGGATGGCGATTTGGAGTTATTTATGAAGAAACTGTTTACAATTATGAACTATTGCACTAATCGTTTTGACTATACTATTGTTAGTGACGATTTCAATATTAATTTTTTAACTGAATCCAGTGATAAATCTTCATTAACTGACTTCATGGGCAGTTTTGAGTTGAAATTTCAAAACTTTGATCCTACCGAAATTTTAGAGATAAAAATGGAATAGTCACAAAATCTAAACTAGATTATTTTCTGACAAATTATTCCTAATATTATACAGAGAAAAACTTGGTTCTTGCAAACCATTTGATGGATACTAAAATAAATGGCTTGAATTCTAGTATTGAAAATATTGTTACTTTCAGAAACTTATCTGATCTTATCTGATACAACCTTGGCTAGGTAATGACGATTTCCTAAATGTTTTTGATAATGATAATGACGATATTGATGTGGCGTTCAATATGTTTATTGGTACTATAATATATTATGTTGATTTGACTTGTTCTCTAACAAAGAAAAATCTGAACAATGTATTCACCCCGGGATGGATCAGTAATTATATTCATTATTATTTAGTTTTCGTAAGGTATAAAAGTTAAAAGAAATGTATAGGCAGAATAGCTGACACAAAAAAACTTATAATAAAAATAATCTTGAGAAAAAAAAAAAACAACAGAAACATATTTGGAGAACAGTTAGAGAAAAAACTGCTAAATGAAAATTAACTCGATTAGTGAGATTAAAGTTCAAGGAATTCTTATTAACAATAAGCAGAATATAACGGACGCATTTGCTGATCTGTAGCAGAAAATGCCATGATCAAGCATTTTAACAGCACTTGTTTTAATAACTCTACATCCATGAACATTAATAATATATTTTACTTTAACCCTGTGGATGGTCATGAAGTGGTACAGTTTGGCAAATATAGCTGCAACTGTGAAATTCTCACTTCATGCGCAAACAATAAAGTGAGAACGCATTAGGAAGGAAAACGATAGACTGTTCGCTGAGGTAAATGTACATTCCAGGTACAATCGGACACACAAATATAAAAATGGTCGTTATAGGTAATCACAACTAGGTATTGAGCTAAATAGCGACCATAATCTCCCAAATAACTACATCCATAATTATGAAGTAAGAAGGGATATTACAGGTACTGTTTGATCTATTCTAGGAATTATTAGAGATATATTGCAATTCATAATAACGCTAGGCAGTAATACTTTTGTCTTTATTTTGAAAAAAAATACGTAGAGAAAAATTTGATTCCATTTAGGATATGAATAACGAAAGGCTGTGTGTGTTTTGACAGTTAACCTATGCGCGATTCGATTCTTAAAACAACGCCCGTAAATAACGTGACGCGTCAGCCATAATTTACATACACCTATTATTATTTTTGATTATGGGAAAAACGTCGCTTCCGATAGCTGTAAATATCATAAAAATACCGCTTGACATAAAACCAATAACGCATGACGTTAATCACGTTCACAGGCGCTGATTCATTTTACCGATATCTCTCTATTATTTTGTCACAGACTGTACCAAGCCTAAGCACAGAATATCAAGCACCGAATCACAGAATCCGACGTACGACGAGTGCGCATCATGGGCGGGAACCTTGTCATAGTTGCAGCTATATTTGCCAAACTTGTAGATGTGATTCGTTCTTTAAAGAAGGTTACATCAGTGGGCATTGACTGTCTTTCAACAAAAATCATAAAAACTATAGGACACATTATTGCAAGTCCTCTTGTAGATTTGATTAACATGAGTGTTGGGTATGGTACATTTCCTAGAGAATTAAAAACGAGTATTGTCACTCCATTATATAAAAAGGCAGTCGAACATTGTTAGAAAATTTTGGACCGATTACTGTACCAAGTGTCATATCGTCGGTGCGGAGTCAAAACCTCGTATCTCAATTTTTAACGATTTTGAGTTAATTGGTTCTTGCAGCAGACAATGCAATCCCTCATAAGTTACAAGACCTTATATCTACTCAAGTGTGCGCCATGGTATACAGCGCAACAGTATTGAAACCACGCGTATCTCATTATGCTATTATTTGAGTTCTGAAAACTCGTATGTCAAAATCTAACAGGTGTTTGATGCAGTTTGTGGTGTATATATACTAGTTCTACGATTTCTGGACGAAGAACATTTGAATAAGTAATTGCAGCACTCATTTAATGACTCTATGGTTATCACATTGTATTCAGAATACATGGTGATACGAATTTTGCGTGATTATTCGGAAAAAAACAAAAAGTGTGGTTAGGGATGGACATTTATTCTACAAAACTCTAGTGAAAGTAGTGCTTTCTTTAACTCGATGAAACTATGTGATCAGACTGTATTTATATCAACTTTTTTTCGAATTTTTGTAGAAAAATTGCCTGGTAATAGATATTTGTCATGAAACATTTTGAGATACGAGGTTCTGGTTTTTATATTCTGTTAAATCTGTAGTATGTCTTAGTCAGATACGAGGACTGTTGTATATTTAGCCTATTATTTTGATTATATTTCAGATCATAATGGCAACTCGAGGAGCTAAAATCTTAGCTATGGTTATGAAAAATAATGAAGAATACAAACAAGATGAAGCAACAGACAATTTTCATTATTCGGAATCTACCCAAGATGCAAATAATGAGGCACATAATTTAAATAATATTGAAGATGAACCAGAAGAACCTTTTCCAGACTCGGGATCTAGTTACAGACCAAGCGATTCTGAACAATCTGATGTTGACCAAAATGATAATTCACAGCGAGGGAAAAGACAAAACAAAAATGAGTCAGTTTCAGAACAAAAAAAGAAACGTGCTAGAAAAGGGCATCCTCAACCCGAAAAATGGAAGAGAAATATAAATCAGACAACAAGAATGAAAGGCGAAAGCTACGTTGGCGTAAAAAAAGCCTAAGGAGAATGTCAAGCCAACAGTGTAGAGAGAAAAGCAAAAGAGTTAGGGCCAAGATACAATTCATCAAAGTGTTTGAAGTCAAAAGGAATGCGACAATGCTTCAAGATATCCGATGATCAAACAGAACACTCTCAAATATAATTTGAAAATAGAAAACGAACTTGTACCTGTATGCAAAAAAATATTTGTGTCTAATTTACAATTAGGTGAATGGTCAATAGCTAATTGGGTGAGAAATACTACAGCAGGCATCGTGGCAACAACTAGTAAATTTCCAAATGAAACTAACGCTCTTAATGTTGAAAGAAGGCTGCAAATTCGATTTTTTTTAAATAAACTACCTAAAGTGGAATCACATTACTGTCGCGCATCAACTAGTAAACTTTACCTGGAACCAATAATTAGAACCCAAGCAGACCTGTACAAAATTTACACAGGTGAAATTTGTGAAGGCTGTGCTAGTCGAGATGTTTTCATATCTGAAATGCACGATATGAACATTGCTTTATTCCAACCACGAAAAGACCAGTGTGATCTATGTTTCAGCCATAAGCCGGGAAATATAGAAACTGAGATATACGAAAACCATATCATTGCAAAAGATAGAGCCAGGCTAGAAAAAGACGCTGACAAACAAAATGCCATTGAAGGAAAAGTTTGTACATTCACGATGGATGTCCAGGCAGTTCAATTAGTTCCCTACTTGCCAGCGGTAATGCTCTATTTTAAACAGAAATTAGCTTGTCATAATTTTACGACAAGGTTGTTTGTTATGTGTGGAATGAGGGGGAGGGAGGCGTAGATGCTAACTGCTCTGCATCGTGTATAATTCATTTCTTAAATACGAAACTAGATGAAGCAGAGAAGACAAAATTTTCCTTAGCGATGGATGCACCTCACAAAATCGCAATTCCCTGGTATCAAATGCATTACACCAATATTGTATTGATAACCACACCACTATTACCCAAAAATATTTGGTTAAAGGGCATACCCAGATGGAGTACGACAGTGTCCATTCCACCATTGAACAACGAAAAAAAAATCGTGAAATATTTTCCCCTCCAAACTATGTGCAAATAATTATGAATGCAAGAAAAGGAGGTAAAAAAAGATACAATACGAAAGAATATGAAAAAAAAGAAGAAATCAAATCCATATAAGTCAAGTATCTCAACGACACCTTCTTCAAAGACTTCTCCAACATTCAATATATAACTTCCATACGACCGGGAAATAAAATAGGAGATAGCTGCCTAACGGATCTTCGGGCATTGCAGTACAGTGCATCTGAAGGTATAAGATATAAACTAGACTTTTGATGACGACTGGATAGTCATGCCTCGAAGATTTTTGAAATGCAATGCAAATGTTGAAAATTTATACATAGGCCCAATACCAATCTCTTCCGAGAAATTTAAGGACTTGCAGTCTCTGAAATCAGTTATTCGTAATGACTATCATGGGTTTTACGATAAACTTGTGCATCAGAATGAATAATTGGATACATAATGTATTTATTATTATTATTTTGAATGTATTTTATTAGTATTCAATGAATTTTAGTTTTTTAACTTCATTCAACCGTAAATAAAATATCTCAGTATCTAAATTATTCATTTGACACGCTTATTCATCATTATTTTCAAGCCAAAAACCGCGGCTTTTCACAATATTTTCATAATTGTTAAATGTTAGACTTTTTTACCCCCCCTGAAAACTAAGTAATATTGAGTTAAGAGGTTTTGGCTCCGCACCGTCGATATGCAAGATTTTTAAGAGATACGTACATACCAGAATGCTTGGTTTTCTTGATAAATATGATATAAATAGGCATCAACATGGATTTCGCCCTGCATGGAAGACCGACGGAGAGAAGCTCGGTGGCCTTTCTCGATTACGTCCATGCTGCATTGGACCGTGTGGAGGTTTGTTGGGGTACTCTTCTTTGACCTTTTTAAGACATTTGATTGTATTAATATTAACGTTGCTCTGAGAAAATGATCTGAACTGGAATTTCGTGGCATTTTTTTGTCGTAGCTCGCATCTTATCATGAGTATCGAACCATCTGTGTGAAAGTGGATAATTGTAGATCTCAACTACATGATGTTGATTTAAGAGTTCCCCAAGGATCAGTTATAGGCCCCTTGATTTTTCTTTTGTACGTCAATGATTTACCAAATTATTTGAGCGGTGAACACATTTTTTGTATGCAGACGATACGACAATCGCCATTGATGCTAAAACCCCAGAAGAACTTGTGCAGAAAATGAATATTTTGTCGACAGAATCTACCGATTGGTACAGTAACAATTTCTTGATTGTCAATCCTGACAAAACGGTATGTTTACAGTTTTACTCCTATACAAAAATGTCAAATGATTATTTTGTTCACGTCACCAACAAAAACATATTTTTTTTTTGGATTCAATAACATTTCTGGGCACATATTTAGATGCAAATATGAACTGGAATACATGTTGATCAGGTTTGTAGAAGATTCAATAGTCGCTATTATGCAATTTTAAAAAATATATTCACACTAGAGCAATTAATAAATGTGTACCATGCTTTATAATATTCACATATTTCATATAATATTGTACGGTTAATGCTCGTAGAGTTTTTATCAGGCAAAAAAGAATTATTCACCTAATCTTTGACTTAGATTACCGAATGTCGTGGAAAAATTATTTTAAAAAGTTTAAGTTAGTGACTGTACCAGGAATTTACATTTATAAAATTTTAACATATGTTGAACTCAACATCAGCAACTTCTTTAAAAATTGTAACTCTCATGATTATCCTACGAGGCATGGTGATTTATTTAGAGTTGCAAAACCACCGTACTTCACTTTACGAAAGCAGTCCTAATTATTTGTGTACTGTGTACTATATCTATACAGTGCTGTCCAAAGGTGTGGAATAAATTCATTTTTAGCGTTATTATGTATTTTATGAAAAAATCCTGAAACAGGTCAATTTTTATTGGCAATTTGACAATTTACAGTATGAAAATATTACCCCCTTCTTGCACCCCCTCTGAATTATGAGCACCCCCTCAAAAATTTTAAATGAGAAGGGGGATCGTGTGGCATCTTGTTCGAAAGGGATTTTCATTATCTGTTCAGCAATACTAAGTGTTTCATATTTGGTGCAACCATAACGAAGAAATTTTTTTATTAAAATTTAAAAATATTGACACTGTAAATGATGTATCCGTTGAAACAACCTGAAACAGGTCGATTTCTATTCTCAATTTGACAATTTATAATATGAAAATATCACCCCCTTCTTGCACCCCTTCTGAATTATGAGCACCCCCTCAAAAAATTTGAATGAGAAAGGGGGTTGTGTTGCACCTTTTTCAAAAGGGATTTTCATTCTCTGTTCAGCAATACTGAGAAAATTTATTCTGAATATGTCAAATGTTGATAGACTGAAGGAAATAATGTAACATAATGTTTAGGAAGTATATTTCAATTTGTTTTACAGTTAAATTAAATGTTCAAAATGACCACCATTCACTTCTTGACAATAAGCAAGGCGATCTTGGAATTCTCGTAGAACATTTTGTAGGACCTCAGGGGTTATGTTGTTAATTTCTTCCGATATCCTAGTTTTTAAATCTGCAATATTGTCTGGTCTATTGAAATATACTTTTGATTTTAAATAACCCCATAAAAAGTAATCGAGAGGAGTCAAATCGGGGGATCTAGCCGGCCATTCAATCGGTCCACGTCTGCCAATCCACCTATTGGGAAAAACTTCTGTCAAATAATCTCGAACAATACGTGTGTAATGCGGTGGAGCTCCGTCTTGTTGATACCAAATTGATCAATATATTCCATTTGGATCATTAACATCGGGAAAAAGTCGTTTTAATGTAGGCACTAAAAAGTTCATCAAAAAACCTAGATAAACCTCACCATTAATTGTGCCTTCAAAAAAATAGGGGCCAATAATTTTGTTTTTAATGATACCAGCCCAAACGTTCACTTTTTTGGGATATTGTGTGTGAGCCTCACACATCCAATGAGGATTTTCTCTGCTCCAATATCTACAGTTTTGTCTATTAACCGTTCCATTTAAATAAAAAGTAGCTTTATCAGAAAACACAATTTTGTTTATGAACTGCAAATCTGCTTCGATTCTATCCATCATCAGTTCACAGAATTGTTGCCTTCTATCAGGGTCATCCTCATTTAACTCCTGAACCAACTGAACTTTATAAGGATGGTATTTTTCTTTATGTAAAGCTCTCAATATCGATGATTTACTTTCGTCATTGTCGGCGGCAAGTTGTCTACTTGTCATATGCGGATTTTCCTCAATCGCTAACAGTACATCTAACTTTTTCTCCTCATCCAATGCAGCATTTCGACCTGGTTTTTGACGAGTTTTTACATGTCCAGTTTCACGGTATTTTGTTTCTATTTTGCTAACTGTAGATTGTGATACGTGTTGACCAGGGTATTTATTATTGAACATTTCACAAACTTCCGTTTGAGTTCGTGTTTTATTACCGCATCCAAGCATAATTAAAATGTCTATTCTTTGAGTTTCGGATAAATGAGCCATAGATGAATCGAATACACACAAAAATATTTTTCAATACACTGACGTCTGCCAGCAACTCACAAATATCAAAATAACAGTAGTCTACTAGATTGACATTATATTATTTATGGGTTTTGTGAATAATTTTTTGGTGTCTTTAACGACTTTTTCCTGACTTTTTTAGCAAGACAGATAAGAAAGTATAAATTGTCAAATTGAGAATAGAAATCGACCTGTTTCAGATTTTTTCAACGGATACATAATTTACAGTGTCAATATTTTTAAATTTTAATAAAAAAATTTCTCAGTTATGGTTGCACCAAATGTGAAACACTTAGTATTGCTGAACAGATAGATAATGAAAATCCCTTTCGAACAAGATGCCACACGACCCCCCTTCTCATTTAAAATTTTTGAGGGGGTGCTCATAATTCAGAATTCAGAGGGGGTGCAAGAAGGGGGTAATATTTTCATACTGTAAATTTTCAAATTGCCAATAAAAATTGACCTGTTTCAGGATTTTTTCATAAAATACATAATAACGCTAAAAATAAATTTAATCCATACCTTTGGACCGCACTGTATATACATGTTGTGTATATATACATTTTATGACTTGTTCTATATCCATTGGAGCTACTCATTTCCCACCCTCAGGCAAATATAAGCCAATAAGCCTGATGTAGTCCTCCTCGACACTCAAAGTAGGACGATTTTCGTCATAGAGTTTATCAGCTCCTGGCGAAACTAATATCGTCCGAAAAGAGGAAGAAAAACTGACTGAATATCGAGATATACTCTTTGAACTCCGCAGGCTTTACCAAAACCATTCTGTCAAGATGGTGGTTCTGATAATAGGGGTCCTTGATGGAATGATGGACACACTGCTTTCAAACTTGAAAATCCTACCGGCTTGCCATGATGCGGCAGAAAACTTATGCGGAATAATGCAGAAGTCCGTAATTCTTGGTTCACTCTGGCTTCTTAGGGAACATGACTCTCGGACCCAGTAATCACTCACCCTACGGACGTAGGTAGTATTTACTAGGGTTAATGAAACATCTGCGAGCCCTCTGGAAGTGTCGGGGCTCCGGAGACAAGGCCTGTCTGGGTAACTCCTAATGAAGATATTATTATTTTTATTTTTGTTCCTTGAGGAATGTACCAGTCAGGCCCTGTCCCCAGAGCTGCGATACTACCGGAGGGCGTCCTGGTGTATCATTAACCCCAGCAAACATTCCCTACGTCCGTGGGGTGAGTGAATATTGGGTCCGAGAATAAACGGAGTGAACCCAGGATTCTTCCGCATCACGGCAAACCGGTATGATTTTTATATTCGAAAGCAGCGTGTCCGTCATTCCACCAAGTACTCCTATGATCAGAACCACCATTTTGATGGAATGGTTTTGGTAGAGCCTGCGGAGTTCGCAGAGTAAATCTCGATATTTTGTCCGTTTTTCCTCTTCTTTTCGGACGGTGTTAGTTTGCAAGGAGCCGAGAACTCTATGATGGAAATCGTCCTACTTTGATGATCGAGAAGGACTACATCAGGCTTATTTGCTTTTATTTGCCTGAAGATGGGGAATGAGTAGTTCCAATACATTCGGCACTTCTCATTCTCCACAACGGACTCAATATCCCCCTGAACATAAAGCAACACCAGTCGGTGTCTCTAGTGTCATCACGCGACTACAGTAGACAAGGGTGTTGAAAATACCATCTTGGCAGGCCATTATGAATCGCTCGATTTCCGACTTCAGCCCATTTAACCTGAGAAAAGCGAAGGTCAGGTTTATGGATAAGCCAAGGTCTTCAATGCTCCTGAAGAAGACCCCATGCATTGGCTTATCCTTATGTAGCTGTAGGAGCCTGTCACACTCCGCAGCTTTCACGTGGGCTTTTTGCTGAACGGGTTCCAACTCGGTGACAGAGTTTGGGTTCGTCCGTTCAGTGTCGAATATGAGACCGAGTTCATCGGCACCACGGGATGCTGCGTCTTATTATTATTATTATTGTTGTAATATTATTTTTATCGTATGTTACCGAATAATTCAATTCATTATGAATACATGAAAAGTCAATTTAAAATATATTTATCAATTTTGGAATGGAGTACAAGTTTTGGAGATAATATCTACTTAATTGGAAAGTAGCATTTACATTGGTCCGTTCGAGATTATTTTGAACCGCTATGGAACGAAATATTGATGCAATGAATCCGGCAGAATTCCAGAAAGTGCCTAGAAGTGAGAGATATAACAAGAGTGTTCCACCCCTGAAATATGCATTAGTATTGAATAATGCAGCTCTTAGTTCAAGTATAGTTACCATTCAGATGTAAATTGAGATTATACAAGGCCTAGTGAAAAAATCATGTCTGGTGAAAATATTGATCAGAAAGATATTCCTGTTGACATTTCCCATATAAGTATGGAGTCTGTAATTGTTCCTGCAGTTGTTGATGTTTCCCATATGGAATCTATTACTGGAGTATTTATCAAGTCTAAGAACTGAAGCATTTCCCATTTGAACCTTTAGTGAACTCTCATAAAGAAACAAAAAAAGGTGGATGAGAAGGAATTCAAACAGAGGTTGGAAAGAGAACGCCAATACCTCATGAAAGAAGCTGCAATAGAGAGAAAGAAAGAGGAAATTAGCAATAAGAAGCGAAGCAGCTAGTGTTATTGAAGATAGTCAATTGCCTGCTGCAATAAGTTGTGATCAACTTTACCAAAGTCCTTTTTTTATGAATAAATTAATCGAGGCGCTATGTGAATAAAATGAATGAGAGCCAAGCAGAATTACATGAAATAGTAGCCAATCGTGAAATGTCTCCATGTGAATTCAACTTTCCATAGTGGGTTGGCGGTGGTCACTTGAAGGTGTATCGAAAATACTAATGCCAAAAAAAATTTCTGGGACACAAGATAGGAGACCTTCTGACCTTTTTGGGAGACCTATTTTCATAAATGAGAACTGAAGATCCTAAGAACAATGTGAGTTATCAGAAGAAAATAATTTGCTAAGTTTAGACAAAGAACTCAGAGAAAAAGCAAGTGTGTCAAATCCCTTCGTACATTCCCAAGAAACGTCCTGAAAATAATTAAAATAATAGAAATTTATTTATTACGGTCTCAGAAACGGTCTCGGCGTAATGTGTCGGGTCTCGAGAAATACACTTTTTTCCATAGATATGGTGAGAAAACATGTTAACGTAATCCCGGTCGACTGAATTTTAGTGCCATATGGGACGTAGTATTGTGCTCCTCAATGTTGTAGAAAAAAAGTGAAGAGTGAAGGTGCAGTTATAGTTGGAGTTCCCAAGTGGAGCACAAATTTCAACAGTGTATGAAAAATACCAAGTGAATAGGTAAACTACTTGTTGCCAACATGTATGCGTATGGGGCCAGTTATTCTTGTCTTGACGACAAGCGTAATCTGTTTCGTTGAAAAACTTGGGTTAGGTAGAATAACGTACATTGAAATCTTCCAATATGATTACTTTAGCTGTTGGATGGTTTTGTTGAATGAGGTTTTATTTGAGTTATGAAAACTAGAAAAGGTCACTCTAGGATGGTTCATAAGGAGTTGAATAAAAGCATCACGTCAAAATATTTCGGATCCAAACTCTCTTTGCGTTGGCATGATAGATTAGTCTTGAAGTAAAAGCATACACCATCTGGAATGGTCAATACGGTAGAGTTTTGACTTGCCAAAAAAAATCCGATCGCTGTACACTACTGGTGTATGGAGGCCAGATAAATTGAACCAAAGCTTCGCACATCCTGAAGAACTATTTACACCAAGCACTGAACATATTTATTTCCAGTCCCCCACATCAAGATTAACAAATAGAGATGATTGAACCACTGTGAAATAAACAAAATTACCTCCTTCATAATCAATTTGAAAAATACTGTATGTATGCAATTTACAGGTTCCTCATCAAGAAAAGGAAACAATGAATCTTACAGCGAACAACGTACACATAGCTAATGATAATAATGAAAAATTCTTAGGTACACATGTGGATGTGCTGAAATAATCATATTGAATATATCTACTCCAGACTGAAAAAATGCATAGCCATATATAACCTCATTCAAAGTTAGCTTCATTTTCGATGCCAAATCGAATGAACATATTAAATTGGGGGTTTCCATTTGAAAAAAAAGGACTCACAATAATTTTTTTAACCGGATCTATATCATTTTCTGGCGAACGCCCTGTATATCTCTGATTAATCGAATTGATATCAAAATTCTGCTGAACTGGGTCCTCTCCTACGGATGAGTTGATACACAATCGAAAATAAATGATCATGTCCAAAAATAAAAAAATATATTTATCGGTCTGCAAACGCAATTTTCAACTTAAAATTTGAAATATTTCGAAAACAGTTAGACTTGGATATAGCTCATTATGCATGAAACTTGTTCAGAATCATGCGTAAAATCTAAAACTTTGATAATATACAGGATGTCCCGTTTAAAATAACAAAGTTGGGGTCCACTTCCGGTACAACCGAAAGTGCCACAATCTTCAAAATATTTAAGCCGGATAGCTCTTATCAACAATAGTAAGCTCCCGAATTTTTTAATTTGGCCCAACTATGGTTTTCTGTACATTGATCGATGCATTTCCCGGAGGGATCCTCTGTATAAGTGATTTATAATTTGTATAATTGATTTTGGAACAAATTCCAGCTTCTCTAAGGAATCACAAGTTTCTAAAGTAATCTTTTCGATAGACTTTAATAGACTTTAACGCTGGAAACGTTCATTTTATGAATTTTTCGTGCGACTGTCTCTTAACAACGCCAAAATTCAGCAATGCAATACTCCAATATTACCGTGAATATTGAATACCAGTATTTATATTAGTTTTAGTTGTTCCTTTATTAAAAAAAGTTTGAAAAAAGACAGATTTGTGAGGTTTCTATTTGCAGTCCTACAAAATGTATCAAAATGCACAACCACTCTTGTAGTGGATCTTGCCTTCGGCTCAGTCTACAAATTTGTCTCAATTGTGTGAGAAGAGTCGTTTTCAGAACTTGTTCAATATACCAGTGAGCTTCCCTGAAGTTTAAACAAATTCTTAGTTATTTTACCATTACTTCAAAGAAATTATTTAAAAATCGCTGTGGCCACTTCAATCTTTATCAAAACCAACAATTGATCGCATTGCATTATGGGAAAACTGTGGTACACCGCTATATTGCGCTCTCCAATTGATAAGACTTAGTCTACCAAATTCAGTGGAACTTCATCTACTTACTGAACAACACCAAGAACATCTGAATCCGACCACGGACGACGAATTTATAACTATCTAAAGCCCCTACTGGGCTCCAAAGAGCTCACGTGCAATAAGGTTCTCAGTTGCGTATCAATTATTTTCAAACAGAATTTCAATATGTTCGATGTGAGACACAAACATATTTCATTGGAAAATCACGATCCATTTCAACCGTATTACTTATAAGGTAACCTATTTGCAGAGTCACAAATATTAACTACGATTCGAGCGACAATTAGATATAGACTTCCTATTTCTTCAGGAGTCTGCGATATCAATGTCTCATGAAGATCGTTCCTCGTTAGTTTCAATTTCACGATAATGATTTTTTTTGTGGAGTGAACTGGTTATTTTGATGATTTTCCATATGTCACATTTTTTAAGGTATTAGTGTTATTAGTTTTCAATAATGATAACCAATATTCTTGACATCTCATCATCTGCAGTTTTGATCTTTTCACATGATGAATGTATCAACTATTGATCACAAATATAATATTTATCCTGTATTTACGGTTTTTTCTGTCATCATTATAAAAAAATATTTTTTCCGCCGTATGTGCTGAACATATATTTTCTTTTCCAGGTTACATGAACTCGGCGCTGAACCCAGTCATCTACACTATCTTCAACAAGGACTTCCGAAGAGCATTTAGAAGAATATTATTTAAGTGATGTTTAGCCTATGTGTGCTGCTACGAGTGCGTCAGTAGGAGAATCCTGACTGCGCAGTATCGCAGTGCACCTAGTGCGTTTTATCGACACTAATGTACTTTTCCGACAATCCTTATCTCATGTTAACTCTTCAAAATCACAAGAAGTGTTTGTGTTTGCTGCCGTCAGTAGGAAATATCTGGTAGTATTTTAGATTCCTTTAATCGACGAGCAAATACAAATCGGTGTATTGGCAGAATGGTCCTATAAACCCAAAATGCGTACAAAAATGCGTAAAGAGATTTTTTCTATAGGTTCTAAATTTGTACAGTCTAACGAGCCACTACGTATGACACAGAAATGACATCTCTTCGAGTATTTTCAATGAAATACTCTTTTTTTTACAAGTCAGAAATTCCTTGATACTCAAAATAAACATGTTTAACTGTTATGGATACCTATAAAAGTTCTGATTGATTTTGGGAGGATTGATAAGTTTATTAATGCATGAAGGATGTAGTGACCAAGCAGGTGTCATGGGACCAAGTTGATCAAAAATCAATACGGATGTTATCGGTTCAGCTCCACGTCAATGCGTTGACATTATTTTCGAATGCCTTTTTAAAATAGGTGGTCTTATGCTCATCTACTGATATAGAATTCATTTTATTTGGACTGATGATTTTTAAGAAAGTTTCTCTTATACAGTCTTGCGTGTGAATTGAATAATAATCCATAATTTGTGTCAAACTGTCATTTTGTGATGGTATTCACTGCGTTAATTTTCGAGAGGACTGTATACTGTTGGGAAGTTCTCAACTTTATTATTCTGCCATACGAGGAAAAAAGCAATCAAATGTTTCGATTTTGATTCGGCAAGGACTACAGTTTTATAGTAAGTAAATATGTTCCTAATTTTTAGAATTTCAAATAGAAATGCGGTCCAAGTTATACTTCATTTTATATACTCATTTTCAATTCCAGTTTATAGACTCTTGTTTAACGTTTGTTGTTGAGGTTCCATGACAATTACGATACAGGTAGTAAGTGGGGTCTATAGAAACAGGTTCAGGTTAAAATAGTTACTATATGAACATGAAGTGAAAAATAAAGCAAAATATTGGGCCTAGTTGCAGTGGCTACATGCAATATATTCAGTAGTACTTACTTAGTTCCTAATAGTAAGATCCAAACCGTTGAACTGACAAATAATTTTTTTTGTTATCAATATTATCAGTATTTCGAAAAAATAAGATCCTCACAATCAATATCGTATTCCTTTTCAATCAAATATAATTTCTCAATCATTTTATGTAAAATTGATTTAAACAAGAGTCGCAATTAGTAGCCAACTCTTCTCCAGACTTCACTACATTGGAGCTTCCTCGTAACTCTTTTGAAATTGAGTTATGCAAAATTTTGAAGAAATATCGTTTAATAACTATAGCCCTTGAATACGATTCTTGAGGATTCTGTACAAAACCTGTATCTGAAGTTCGAGAGAACATGGAGGGAAAGCAATCAAACAAATGAAATAAGAATTCATTCAAAATGTTAAAATAATAATTTACGTTTCAAATAAGAAGTCACTTGAACACAATTATTCCATTGACAATTGAAAAGAAGGTTGGGGAATGAAGGAGATATTTTCTTCATAATAAACTGTGTATACGCCATTTCGGACTGAAATCGATTCTAGCAATGAACGAGTGAATATTCAAATTGTACAATTTTAGGGGAACAAAGTGCAAAAGTGACTGAGCTACAATTATAAATAATACAATATTTTTCACATGATGCATTAATAGTTTGCTACCTCTACACCAAGATCTTCAACTGAAAAATTATAATCCATTATAGAAATTTGGAAAAGGAACTTTTTCTGTACCCAGTTCTATTTGAATTTCTATGCGACATATGCTATTTCTATTGGCACGTCAAGTTGTGCTCATCTTCAAATCATAGTCGACTGAATTGAGTTTTTTTTTTATATAAACCACGATATCTCATGTAGTAACTCTTGGATCATATTGTGAAATAAACTAGTTGACCATGAACCAGCAACGTAATTCAAGATGTCATTTCTCACTTATTGTCGACAATTTTGGTACTGATGGCAGTCCCAGTGGCAGAGCTATTTCCAAAAAAATTAAGTATAAGGGGTGAAGGTGAGAATTAACATTTATTATTCTACGAATATTATGTTGATAATAGATATATTTTAATTCATGAAAAACATAGAGCAGAAGAGAAATTTTATTACATCGGAAGTCAAGAAAATTCAAGTATCCAATCTTGTATGCCCGCTGAATAACGGTCAACTGCGACCTGGGTGATACTAACCTAACATAATCAAAATTTTCGAAAAAGGTATAACTCAAATATTTTAAGGTAAAAGTAATTACATTTCACGATTTTACTTTTATGTGAGTTTTGTATTTATACAAATTATTTCCACAACATCACTCACCTTAATTGCTTTCGCTTCTCAATCAATAGAGGCTACGTCTTTTCTCTAGCTCACACAAGTATTTCCTCGAAGACTTCTGAGCGTTGATCGTAAGGGTGCAGCCGGTCGTCGGAAATAACAATTTTTACAGAATTTTTTTATCAACGTTATCAGGAAATACTTACTCTTGATTGTTCTGCGTAATATCAAAATATCGTATATCATGTAACATTAAAATTATATTTCATTCGACCTTAAAAGTACTTATGTGACTGGCCCAAATCAACAGTTGCAAATGTTGAAAGGTCCAAATCCTCAATTATTAATATCCTTCGGTACTTATAATTTTATTATTATGATTTTATAATAGTTTTAGTCGTTGAAGTTTTCTGGCTCACAAAAGAAAATACATGAAATAGTAGTACAAATATCCATATTCACCTTGAAGTGTTAAAAAAGTGCTGTTTGGCCGGTATCGAACCGGCTATCTCTTGTTTCCAAAGACAATCACTAATCCACTAGAGATTCCCGCTCGAAACTTCTTAATGACTCATTTGAATCAATTAAATCTTATTTAAGATCTTTTTAATAGTTCTTCTGAGAATAACTTTGCCGTTGGAGACTACTAGATTCAACATTTTCGCGAGTTATGAAATGACAACTTGAAATACATTTTCGACTTCTTTTTCTACAGATGCACCTATTCGAGGTATATTTGTTTTATTTAGCGTGCTAATAATATATTCAAGTTCTAACACAGCCTACGGGGTTTCGTTTCGCATAGAGCTCAGTTCCTTTACAAGGTAGGTACCTAATTAATGTTTTTCAGGGTCTGCCATTGTTGTAAGCTTATTTTCAGAGTTCGCAAGAACCAAATGAAATATCTAAGGCACGTTTTAGCTAGGATAATTTTAAATAATGATCCCAATTTGACGGTAAATGAATTTACTTCAACGTGATATGAGTTTGTGAATTGAAGCTGGCAAAATATAAAATATTATACCATAATCATGAAATTAATGAATATTCTGCTCTCACACCTCATTTCGTTTTCAAAAGAATCTTCAACGATATTCTGGAAATAAGATCACAATTTCTGGTCTGGTTTATACAGGGTGACCCAAACGCCAAACGTTCAGTAACGGTTTTATAGGTGAAAATAAGATTTTTTCTTCATATAAGCATGTGGCAAAACTTGATTCGTTCCCAAGATACAAGGTGTCAAAGTTAAGAAAAAAAAAATTTAATTCCAGGTACATTAAAATAAGCCTCCCATAACCGCAAATAAACTGAGTTTTATCAGAATCAACCAAAAGGTTTTTGAGTAATGAATAAAAAACTGATATTTTATGAAAACTTTGACACTCTGTATCTCGAAAACGAAGCAAGTTGGGACATATACTTATATGAAGAAAACATTTTATTTTCACCTGAAAAATCGATACTGAACGTTTGGCGGCTTAACCCTGGGTCACCCTGTATATACAATTTTGTTCGATTCAATAATAATAATTGTGTTTTATCCTCAATGACTCGTACCTTCATAGTTCAGATGACACAAGGCCAAGATATGTGGAGGCCATGCTTTTTAGCCAAAAAACTTTCAATTCAATTCGTTCAAATTAAAGTGAGCTTCATATCATTTTCATATTACAATGGATCCATTCAAATAATTTTATTCAATAAGTATGTTTCACTAGCCAATATTTTCTTTCATCATAATAAGAAGTTGATAGGTATAATTTGTCTAAAGCAGCGCCCTCTTGATTTTCGACAAATTTGCATACAATCGAATGAAACTGGCAAGAAACTGGCCGACAATAATGATGTGATAATTGCTTGTGCTGCATTAATCGTTACAGATATCATCTGCATGCATGCTTTGAAGATTCGTTGTTTTATTCCCCAAAATTTTTTTTATCTTCATATCCTCAGCGACTCCCATAAGATAATCATATTTCAATTATTATATACCTACCTTATTTCTACTATTCCATCAATATGTTTTGAATCTATGCTGAAATCTTATCTTTTTCGCGACCCATTTCTTAAATAAGACACCATTATTGTTTGTACAACGTAAAAACGTAAAAGCCGTAAACTGAACAAAAATGATGTTGAACCATATTTCTGGACAATGTTTATGAAAATAGCAGCAAAATTAGGTGATCAACACTGTCGTGATGTTGGAAAATATATTTGGAATAATTATGACGGATTGAAATATAGTCAAATAATACAAATTTCAAAACTATAAATCAGTATTAGTCATGTATCTAATAAATCTGTCATCAGAATGGTTCAAGAAAAAATTCTAAATGACAACTCTGTACGAAAATTGTTATGTACCTACCAAACGAATTATAAAGAATATGAATTGGAAATGAGGTCCTGTTATACAAATGTATCTCTAGTACAGATCCAATTATTTTCCTAGTGTTTTATGAGTTGCTATACTGTTTAAGTAATAAATAAGATTCGGATAAAACCCAATAGAAAATGAATCTGAAAAAAGCTAACTTTAACAGTTTTCGTGCAGATTATCTGTTTGTTGTCTTGTCTTAGGGAACAATTTTTATTCTAACCCTTTGCCATCAACTTCATATGGCGTCACATCCAGCTATATTTTACGACAGTCAGGACTTTGTGTCTTTGGATGAAATCAATAAAGAAAGTTGAAGATTATTTTCATCAAAACCAACCGGTATACGATTGTTTTAAAAAAGAAACTGAACAGCAAGACACTATAGTATTTTCATCATTACTGAACGTAGGTAATTCATTCATATAAGTACTCGTGATAAACCTACTGTATCCGATAATTTGAATTTTTTACTTTTTGCAATATGTTTTTTTTTTAATTCCATTCTATTTTGATAAACATTAAATTCATTTATTTAGTCCAAAAATTCTTTGAAAATGTGAAAATATGTTATTTGTCAGGTAAGTGAATTCATAAATATGAAAATTTTGATTCTGCCCATCTGAGATGGTATTTTTGCCATCAAAAAATTGAGATGAAACATTTCAGAAACCATCAATACGTGAGTTATTAGAATGGAAGATATTTCAAATTCAAAGATGAAACTTTAGCATAATTCTTCAACATATCCAAATAAGATTAGTGATAAATAATCAATCATGTATGAAGTTTGGGTAAAAGTTAATAATTGCTATATACTGTAGTTTTGATTTGAATCAAACAAAAACGAGATTGATCGGCTAACTATGGACATTATATTTATTTCTTTGAATTTTCTACTAACGGTAGTAATAGTATGATATTTGTAATGATAATTTGAAAAATATTTGATGTTCTTTATTTAAAATTGCAACAAAATGATGATGCTCCTATTATGCCTGGAATCGGGCACCTAACATATAAAATATTTTCTGCTCTTACACTATTGAAGTGAACGATCATTAATCAGCCTATAATGAACTGAAATAATTGTGAGAGAAAGAATACATTCGACGGTGAGGATCTTTTTAGTTCGACGTAATTCGATATAATCGACAATGAATATGCATGATATATTCAATTTCAACTCATTAGTGCAACTGAATAAATAGTTACACCCTAAAATAGCATATGATATAGGTCGGACGAAACGTTTTTCACGTTGACTCTTGTTTCCTATTTGTTCTTTCTGTCCAAAAATTACTTCAATTATCAAATTAACTGAGAAATGTAGAAATGTATAAGTAGTCACAATGATTTTATTGTTGAATAGACCAATGATCTTTATGAGACAGATTGTTCATTGCAAATATCATTTTATTTTATCATATAAGAAGAGAGTCCATGAATTTTGGATTATTTTGCAAACAATTCTAATGAAATCTGTACCAATTCAATAACAATAATTCTCATCCAGATATTGCCAATAACCAAAAATTGTTTGGATGTAACTAACAAAGTATTCAATATTTGTGGACATACCGAGTTTTAATAAAAAAATTATGGAGCAATGACTACCACTGTGATAATATAACGCTTTTATTCTGGTATTTATCGTAAGTAATTTGATCTACTTAAATACAAATATTGTTAGGTGTTTCAAATATATTTGATGTTTAGACATTCGTATTTCCCATTTATATTATCTATAATTAAATATATTAAGTTTCAAACTAGAAAAAGATGGTTGTCAATTGAAGTAAATCCCTCTCGTGACGAACTGTTCTTTGTCAACTAACTTTATGAATAATGTATATTATCTAATTTGCACAAAACTGTAACATTACTGGTTCAGATGAGATATTCCCCCACGTATGATGATACGTTCATACTACCCATATCCGTAGGAGAAATATATTTGTTACTGTTATTAACGTAGGAGTTAACAAAATCAGTAGCGGTAACTGTTGTATATACAGGAAGGGGTATCAGTAAAACAAATTTTCATTTGATGACTTCTGGAGGACAAATAACCTTTAGTTCAACCAGATTATAACCGTTATAGCCTGATGAAGTCCTAAATAGACCAACTCATTTGAATAATACAAACAATCGATAAAAGTTCAAAAATCAAAATCCAAGATCGATACTCAAAGAACTCATTGATAATAATGATATTCTATTTACACTTCAATTCTATAGAACAAGTCCCGATTTTTTCTTTTCTCGAATATTTTTTTAATACACTTGATCGGACGTTGTTGTAACATATAATCCGTAGCATCTACTGCTTCATCCTCATACAGAACATATGTTCTTGGATTCAGAGTTTATTATCTATCTGTAATATTAACGAGAAACATTTCACTTTGAATGACATTCGAACCTACTATTTAATTTGAATACATTAAGTCTACGTAGTATTTTATCTTCACTTGAGAAAACGTTAATATTGTGTTATGAATGAAAGCTAGCAAAAGCTTATACTATGAGTCTGCCTCTCTCATTACTCAACAAAATGAATATATCTGTTTTAAGAAAGCGTTGACTCAAAGTTTATTCATATCACACATTGTTGAAGTGAATCAGTAAAAATATCGATGAAACATTTAGGTTACAGTTAGACCCTTCAGCACATACTCTTTCCATTTCTCAATAGGAGTACGCGCGGTGCAGTCCATAATATCATTAATTTTCTGAAGTTTTCCAATATGAAAATGAAATAGGGATACATGCAAACTAATGAGTATTTTGACACTGAAATATAAAAAAAAACTTATGATAATTTGTTGAACACTGAAAGAAAATGATTTATTTCAAAGTTTCTGAATGGTGATTTAGAAAAGGAACTTTTAATCAACAGGATTATACAAATTTTGCCAAATATTCCTTTGAATATGCTTTCTTCCACATGAAATTTGAGGTATTGACTATTATTAAAAAGTAAAAATTAGAATATATTTCCGATGGAACAAGAATCTATTCATTACTCTATTTCTTAATAGTTGTCTCTTTAGATCAGAATGGATTCTTCAAATCATAGTTTAAGAATGAAATTAATCATTAGAAGTACCCACAAGATATCCCAGATTGATCAGTAATTTCATCGAAAACAAGTATTACCTTCGAAACTTGAAATGTTTTTTCCAGAAATGTTTAACAAACAAAATTCAAATGTTCTTAGTAAAAGTTTGTTATTGCTTATATCCAAATGGAGGTTTCTAACAAAACTTGATCAATATATTTAGTGCTCTCAAAAAGACAATCCTCTTTTTCTAGAAAAGTAAAGTGTAATTACCTGTATGAGATGGTGTGAATGTTTGGGAATGTACAAAGACAGGGTGGGGTATCAGTAACTGACAAATTTTCATTTCATTAATACTATAGAAAAATATCAGTTGGAAATCACCTTCAAGTTCAATTGAAATCTATCAGTTATTCATGCCCTATTTGCCATTTTGAAAAGCAAATATATCAAAACCACTGGAGTCCCTCGGCCATCGTTGACGTGGCATTCCCTTCACCAAAATTTATATTCTATTTATATAAGAATTTTGCCTTGATAAGGTCTCCAGCGGAAGTCTTCCATAGTAGGTACGGTTGATTTGTATATTTTTCCAAGTATTCTTCATGAAAATAATACATTTTTTGTAGTGAAATACTGCAAACAAGCTATAGTTGTAATATGTTTGGCGGCATAAGAAGAAATTAAAAATTATTTTGAATGATGGGGTTTTTCAACCAGATTTTATATGGTTCGACATATTCGTACAACGTTTTTTGTTGAATGAACTTGTTTTCACTTTTTTAATGGATATTCGGTGAGAGCTGATGATTGGGAAGATAGCAATCCTAAGACTTGCTGTCTGATCTTTTACGACTGTTGCTTTTGCTCAAACCATTCTATATGAACATATGATAAGAGGTTCAATTGGTATCGGAAGATTTTAACTTGTCACCTAATTCCTCCCAACCGGAACCCCCTATTGAGAATTCTAGTGAGGTGAAGACTGAATGGACAAAATATCAATCTTCATTATCAATATTTCAGAAACAATAGGAAATTAATTCCTGGGGTAATTCATTTCGAAGGATAACTGGAAAATATGATTCAAATTGACAGGTCTATCAAAAAATCATTAACATACACATTAGGTGCGACACCTATTTGAACACCCCCGTATAAAATGTGATCATAACTATATGTAGCTAATCATAATAAGCAATTACTATGTCTTCCTCAAGTAGCTTTGGCTTCAAATCGGATTTATTGACTCGAAACTAAATTTTGTGTTATAAAGAAGTTGAAACTTTTAGAGAAAATATTATTGTCATTAGAAAAAACTTCCAATACAGATTGTATCGACCGATCCTGTAGAATAATAATTAAACCGGTAATGCTAATATTTTGTTACTGATAATCTAAAAAGTGGTACTTTTGGATAAGTGAACTATGTTTTAGTGAAACAGTCATTTTCATTATTTTCAAAAATTTATATCTCTGAAAATGGACACAGAAACTAATTTGAATTTGCACGTGTAACTTCAAGAGATTGGTGTTATTGCTTTTTTATCACTATCATTTACGTTGCTCGAACGATTCAAGATATTTCTGCCCTTTGCAATATCATGACGTGGAATGGAAACTTGCTTCATTCAAAAAAAACCACGTAATATATTTTTTCTTACTGATTTCATTTCGAATTGAAACATACTTTTCTTCCAACATAAAAATGTGTGCAGTTCAGTATTCAAACAATGTAGGTAAACGTGACAGATCCGGAGGTCCCGCATAAGATTTTAATTTGGGATTTTTTGGGGGTCTCATAGTTTCACAATGGTTTAAAAATAGGACATTGAAGACCTGAGGTGTCACAGTGAGAGCAATCTCTAGTTGATAATTTGCATAACCAAGTTATCTTTATCAGCAGGGTTACTACACTAACGAAGAACTAGAATTATGTATAAAAAAGTGTATGTTGAAGGAAAAGCATATTATTCATCCTTATTATAAAAGATTATGAATGAGTTATCGAAATAGTGAATCTGGAGAACGTTCAGTATAATTCAAGTTTGGAAAGATTTCGATAGTCGTCCAACCATATTACATGTGTAGCTAATTTGAATCTCAGTTTTAATAAAATACTTAATTCGATAACGTGACGGTAGTGTGAGATTTATTAATATTCTATTACAAAGGTGCCAAAGTTCAGGGTTTAAGGTAGAATCATCCAAATAAAGTATCTATCAACTTATTTGTATAAAACATTTCACAAAATTCGTATCGAGGACTATATAATTGTGTATTTCAGTATACTTTCATTCAGATTAGTATGTACAACCTCATATTTCCGAAATTACATCAGAGCGGCTTTTTCCTCAGTTTCTGTTCAAATTTGACGTTCGTGTTATTCAGAACTGTATTTGTTCGATTACTCTACCTTCAATCGTCCGAAAGTTCTTTCAAAACATTCCATCCAATATGTTTAATTGCTATCCAAAATTTTTGTTCTTGTTCATTTCGAATATTTCATGGGATTTATTTTCAAGAAGAATACTATAATTTGCGAAAATTCTTCCGAAAAAGAAAATCGTACCTTGAGCTCGTGGGGTTCACTTTGATTCTTGAAAAAATTCTGCAACGAAACTATGGTGCTATTGACTGCTCGATGGCCCAATACAGGGCCCCTATTTAGCCGGCCCTGATGTAGCAGGAGCCGAACAGCATGTCCTGTTGTACATACAGTCCTTTAATTTTTTCCAATAGCTCCTCCTTAGCTGATCTTGTCTCACACGACCAGCTTGGAGCCAGCCCTGTAATGGGCCCTTATGTGGCCCCGCGCTGCCGGATTCAAGGTCGCTATGAGCCCGCGATCTTGCATCTAGCGAGCTCCATTATCTTGTTACATCTTTAGACTAATTAATCATTGTTGAACAGAATACCAATTATAACTATTCTACTGTCCTATATTTGTGTGTGTACGTTTTTTCGTGAATATAAAGATAATTATAAAGTGACGAGTATAAATAAATGAATATTATGACTAGATCGTTTAATTTGTTTTCTTTCCTATATCAAATTGTACCAAGAGATAGTATATTTCTGAAAAATACTCTGATGATAAAGAAGTCACTTGAGGTCCTTGTAGACTCACGTCTCTGATATAAGAAGTTGTATCGAGCATTTTCTAGGTATTTCCAGAGGACATCGTCCAATGTTTCAAAACGTTGGATGGGAAAATTGCTATTCATGAAGTATTCAAATTTATACTTCTAGGCATGCGCATGAAATTTGCCCTAAGAGCGGATTCATATAGAGGGTGTCCCGAAACTACGGTGCCAAATTGAAACAGAAGATTCCTATTGAAAAATAAATAGGACTTTCCTAATATTTCTCTTCTCAAATGTCGTCCGTTGCAGAGATACAGGTTGTTGAATATGAAAAAATAAAAGTGATTTTTATTCATAAATTCCACAGTTCTAAAAATTTCTGGAAAAAAATTTAAAGAACATTTGTGTTCAATAGGTGCTTCATTTCGAAAAAGAAAACACATTTCAGTTGTTACCAGTGGCGTACTAGAAGGGCATCATGGTCCCTTTTCTCCCGTATTTTTTACAACACTGGTGAAATCAGTAAAATTAATACATTTTTGCATTCCCCTTTTAATTTTGAGTAAAAAATGTATACTTGTTTCATTTCAGAAAAATCAACCGTTTTCAATATAATTGCGCTTTTATGAATACAAACATAACTAGTAATGAAAAAAATGTTCGGCTGAAGTAAATTTTACAATCCTAATTACTGGTTAAACTTACAACTAGTTATTCTACCAAAAAAATCAATGACATTTCCACATGCATTTTTTCTTGCAGAGGTACAGGGCGTTGAAACTGGAAAATAAAAAGACAACTTTCATAGTTACAAAAAAAACAACTAAATTTGAAGGTATGCCTTTCTTCAATGGGTGCTCTATTTTTGAAAGAAATCAGTTAGATGTTATTTGGACCAGTAATCAGGATTGTAAAATTAATTTCTGCCGAACAAATTTTTCGTTACTAGTATGTTTTCATTCATAAAAGCGCAATTATCTTGAAAACGGTTAGTTTTTTTTTCCGGGTTCAAACTAGTATACATTTTTACTGAAAATTGAATGAGAAATGCGAAAAATATGGGCATGTTTTTATATTCACCAAATTGGTGTGGTGGATTCCATTTGACCAATAGTAACACTGTACATTTTAAATGGACAAATCAAAGGGCGAGTTTGCAATCCACCACACCAATTTGATGAATATAAAACATGCCCTATATAATTTTCCTGATTTTACTAGTTGGGTAAAAAATAGGGGAGAAAAGGGACCATGATGCCCTTGTTGTACGCCACTGGTAACAATTGAAAATGTGTTTTCTTTCTCGAAATAAAGCACCTATTGAACACAAATACTCTTTAAATTTTTTTTGACATATTTTCAGAACTGTGGAAGTTATGAATAAAAATAACTTTTAATTTTTCATATTCAACACCCTGTATCTCTGCAATAAACGACATTTGGGGAAAGAAATATCAGGAAAGTCCTATTTATTTTTCAAGGGGAATCTTCTATTTCAATTTGGCACCATAGTTTCGGGACACCCTGTATATATTTATAGATGTATCATTTTGTTTTTTTGATTGTTTTGTTGATTATTTTTGTTGGAAGTATACTTCAAATATTTCTTATGAATATATGGTATCATCCAAGAAGATTACGGTTATATTTCAGTACTTTTCAAAAAAAAATCCACCTTTAATGTGTGTCCCAGCTGAAATTTGTTACCCCTCTTATCTCCGGAGATTTAGAAGAAATTTTGAGTCGCTCAGACCAAACGATTTTGATTGAGAAAGAAAACTCCTTCGCCATAATCATCATGATAAGAACCCCATCATAACCAGCACCCCCTACTCCAGAATTTGAAATAGGACTACTATATCTACTCATGATATATCAAAAATATATTAGTGTAATGCAATTGATAATCGTTCAAATGTTATGAAAATTTGGATGAAAACTGAGTGTTATCAAAATATTTTCAGTTTTCATTACCTGAAATGTTATCATTATATGAAAGGTTCGAAACATGAACCATTCAGTTCCATACAGAAGTATAAGCGATTTTCGAAATGTCTTCGCACATTTCTTAACATTTCTGGAGTCACTGGACGACACTCATCTACAATTCTTCGGTGTAGATTGAAAAAATGTCATCTGAAAATTAACTTACATAAGCAAAAACTTAGGAAAAGCTCAATCTTGTTGAAAGGTGAGCCGACTCTCACAGTTGTGTCAAGAAGTTCAAGATACATTTGTCCGTTTAGGTTACCATCAACAAAATATGAACCTTCAATAGGGTATTCCAGAATAATTACAACCCAAACATTCAATTCCTGGAAAGTTTGTGGATCCTGAACCAATAAGGATTTACGTCACTTCAATATCTGCAGATGAGCCTGTTTACATGTCTATTTAAATAAAAAGATGATTCGTCAGAAAAGTATACATTGTATGGTTAATCATTATCGCCATGCAACAACTGATCAATGATTTCACAAAACCATGTACGTCTGCAAGGATCATCTTCATTCAATTCTTGTACATTCTGCATTTCATGAGAATTGAATTCAACTGTTTTCAAAATTCAATTTATTGGTTTAGTCTTACCTTCCAAACTATCATATCTGAAAATATACTAATTTTCAATTCAGTGACGTACCCACAGTGCTTTGGGAGCCAATAAATAGCCTAGGAAGTATTATTGCCAGCAAATGTACTTCACACGAACGCCTAAATCGCATCGTCGGCTTAGTGTGTGAACCTGCTAACTCTATTTAAGTAAAATTAACAAGGAAAAAACTGCAAATAAAATATAATACTTAATAGAATACGCATCAAGAAAAATCACGTTATATCTGTTTATTATTAACTATGCTGTTTTAAACAGTCTATGAAGAATTTCTTTTTTTTCCCAATGGTTTATACATATAAGAATCAAAGAATGGTCGAAAAGTGGAATAGGCAGGTTAACAAACTAAAGGGCTTTTCGGAAACCCACTCGGGTTGATAAGGTCACTAACTTGAGTTACTAACCCGCATTCGAAATCTTCAGTGTTCCTTACTCGATCATTTACCCAGGTTCATAAATCGTAACCCAACGCAAAGCAAAACGACACGTATTTGACACGTGTTGGTGATCTGTGTGATCCGTCACGTGATCTCTTTGGATCGTGTTAGTAATCGGGAGTTAATTTCCGAAAAGCCCTTAAGCACATGGCACGCAAAACGGATGAATCGATGAACGTAACGCATGCTGCCACTGACGAAATTCATGTTACCTTGAAGTGGACTGAAAGAACCCCGCACAGACCTTATCAAAATCTGTCCCTTTCGAATTGGCTGTTACTTTGGGAAAATGAAGGTCTTGGCATCCCGAACAAAAGTCCCTACGGACACAAAAAAATCCTATGAGTAGTTTCGGAGGTATGGGACCTACAAGTCCAAAACTTTTAATGATGTTGCGCCTGTAAGTAGACCTACAGGCGCTCAAAATAAACGCGAACTTTAACTAAGGCTGTTGAAAAATAATATTTTTGAATCCTAACGTTTAAAAGTAAGTGATGGAAATGTTGAAAAATCCTGGAAAACCTGAAAAATCGTAGAAAACTCGCTTGAAATGGAATATACATTTTTCGCTGTCGAGAAGATATAGAGCCTAGATTTTTTCAAAAAAAAAATTATTTTTTCAGAACTTCTCTCGCTTAGTTATGAAGTTTGGGAGAATCGGAAAATCAAAGAAAATAGTAGATTAAGAATGAGAGTCCTCCGGAGGAGCGCCACGGCCAATAATAATGCTTAGTCATCAAAAAAGCTATGAGAGAGTGTTGGGAGGAGTGCAAAGGTCATTTCCTGGAATTCGATGACGTCACGTTTCCGGTTAAAAAATTTATAAACAAATCAAAATATATTTTAGAAGGTGTCCCATCAATTTTTTAATTTTACATCGTGTCATTCTTCAGTTTGAGAAATGAAGTTCAAATATGATTAGGTATCCCTATGAATTTCATCCCCAATTTACCAAATTTTGCACCATTGGTGTCCCAAAAGTGCAATTATGGTACACCCTGTACACGACTATTGTCATGAAACATAACAGGAGTAATTTTCATGAGTACTGAATATGATGCAACACAAAACTGTCCAGTTGCAAAAATCCATATTGATAATTCCCATGCTTCAATGTGCAGATATTAATTTGTATCAGATGACTTCCATATATTTGTTTATTAGGATATGTATAATATTGTTTCATTTCCGGTATTGTGATATCAGAATTCTCTCAAATTATAAGTTCAATAGATTGCATTATGCCAAATATCTAGAGACAGAATAATTTGCATATTAATGAAAGAAATTTCAGTATGTGCATCTCTTGTTCAATTAAAATATTTGTAACAAAAACAAAAAAGTATGGGATCAAATTTTTGCTAAAAATGCAATGTCATTACTTTCCCCAATACTTCATAGAAATATATCAATGGGCTCCTCCCATTAAGTTATAAAGGAATTAATTTATTGGTCTAGTTGAAGTGGTGGAATATTTTTATAGGTGGAAAACATCAAGTCCCCCAAAATATGCTTTTTGAAATAATGTATTAGCTCAATGATGTTCCACCCCATATTCCTGAGTATGGAAGGTTATAATATTCAAAGTCAAATTATAGTTGACTATTATAGTGACAGTTTTGATTTGAAAGAATAAGTACCTATTAATAAGAGTTAAAATGGAAACTTCGATAGCAGCTAAGCGAATGGGGCAGGAAACCCCAAAAGCCTCTCAGATTGATATCACATTTAAAGAAGTTGCCTTCTGATAAGGGGTTTGAGTTGATTAAATCTTCATCTGTATCAAGTATTGGGAACCTTTTCGGACCTACTCCCAATAAATTCAAGAAGGAAGGCTTTTGTACCAGTTCATCACTCCACACCTCACCCTCTTTACGAGGACATCAGCCTAGTTAAATTGGATATAGTGGAGGATGAGAAAATCACTGAAGAACCGGCAAACACAACTGCGGACTCTCTCAACACTGTGGACTCTCTCAACGAAGGCCAGGAGGGTGGAAACAAGCATATGACTGAATTCACCAACCTCGTGGAGTATTGTGGAGTATTGTACACATTTTAGCTACATGTTTGCCCCTCGAACCTGAAGCATACCATCAATTCATATGTTGGCATTTTTGAAGCCATCAAATGACAGTATTTTGAAAATACCTAATTGGAGGCTAATGATTCTCTGGGCAGAAAGGAAGGTCATTATGGTCATCATGTACATTTGGTGGATAGACCAAATTAACTTCTAGTACATATCCTTTCGAAGATGTAATAAATGGATTATTAGCTTTTGCCTTTCTTTTACTGCATTGGCTCACACCACCACGAATTCCTTTCTTAAAGAAATGGATCATGTCAATATCAGTTAAGAGCTTTAGTTCAACATTAGTCAAATGCACCATAGCATCCCAACTGAGTGAAGGAGCTGTTGCATACTGGGCCGGATCCAGTTTATATTTTTCCAAACACACATCCCTGAAATTTTCGAAGACATCTGCCAATAGTAGAACATCTGATTTCAAGTACACATCTGAGTATTCTCCTAGAGTTGAACATCCAAATTCCTACCATACTTCACAAGCTCGGTCATAATCCTCTTTGGAAATATCTGCACCATTCAGAATATTGAAGAATTCCGAATGACTTGGTAGTGTAGATTGGTTCAGTTTTTCGTGTGAATGAACATTAGAATATAGAAAAACACCTTTGCGTCGTATCATATCAAATTTTTTATCATCTTGAAAATATTTCCTCACCTCTCGACATTGAGATGGTTCCAGTGTTTTACTCAGATTATCTAGAGATTTGGATAAGAAGGGGAAAGAGTCATCAAATTTCAGAGAGATGTATTTGTTTCTAACTTTCGGGTTTTCTGACTTCTCAACCAAATAAGATTTGGTGAATGAAATATACTTCTATTTATTTTGGGCAATCACTGAGACATTTTCTTTATCCGAAGCCAGTTTTTTATGAATAGATGACAATCATAATTTGTAAAATTGTGAAAAAAATAGAAATGAACTTTACCAGCTTATATTGTATATTACATCTCGAATGAGCGCTTACGCGGTACACACCAGTCAAGTGACAGTGATCTCGTACTTTAACGTCTCCAGGTTCATAGGAGTTACCAAAAATATGACATCTTGTTGAAATCTGAAATTCCCTCTCATCATTAACAGAAAGAGTAGGCATTTTCTTCACATTCTTCAAATGTTTCTTATATAAATCCAGTACAAGCTCATCCAACATCCTGACAAAATCCTCTGCACAATCAGTTCCACGATATTGTACGAACTTGAGTATTTATCATGAAAGTTACACTTTACATAGAAAGCGAATGAATAAGGCTCGTGTTCATATGTTTTTAATGTGAATGAGTGCTCATTCGATGGTTCACTATGATGAATAGGTTTCAGCAAACTCTCGAAATCGGCATAGATCACAAAAGGAACTCGAAGTTGTTTTTCCCCAGGTATAGCCTCACCATACTTGTTGATTATATCTGTTTTTGAGAGTATCGCACATAGATATTATAATCATATTGTTGATGATTCGTCAGTTTTTCAGTCGTAGGAAAAAATTGAAGACAACCATCACAAATGTACATACAACCGTTATGCTTATATTTTTGCTGTGATACCTCGACAAATCTGTAATAAGGCAGTAGTGATTATTTTCATCAAAATCAGCTATCAGTAGAAGATTTACATGTGTTGCAGATCGTTCAGTTGTGAAATGTAAGGGTCCCACAATTTCAGTAATCATTCTGCCGTAACTTGACATACGAGGAAGCTGATAATGGATCATAAGTGATTATATTCAAATCGAGATACCAAATCTTTTGTAACGACCAACCTGAGTCTCTTTCCTGGAAACTGGAAGCCTTAGAAATTATCTCATCTTTGAATTCATTTTAGATATAATCCAAGTCAGTGGAAAAATTTATGATTCTGTTTTTTGTATTGAAAGATTTCATATCATTCAACTCTTTCTCAGGTATGACATAATGTCCAAATAACTCATCATTAATTTTCAAGCTCTTCCACTCTTGCATATATTCAGAAATGATGCTCAAAACTTTTGGCTTAACTTCCTCCATGAAGCTAACATAATCAACATGTTGCACACTGCTTTTGAATCGGTAACTTGCTGTTCTATTTTTGAAAGCATGTTGCAATTTTTCGATATTGTATTCCAATGTCGATGAAATATTCACTTGTAATCTTTTTCTCGACTGTGGAGCACTAGTGGATTAGGCACTCAGCTAAATTTGTTTCTACTGTGAAGCACCGGTTGATGGAACATTCATCTTGCTTGTTATTGATGGACAATTTTTCTGCAGGTGTCGCTCCAGATTATATTTAGTTGAAAATTTCCTTTTACAGTTGTCACACTTCATGATTCTCAGATACTAACTGTTCTCGTTAGAATGTTTATCATAATATTGTTTCGAGCTCTAGATATGCGCTTGTGCAGTGATGATGTTTTTATAGCGGTCAATGACCTTGTGGAGAACATCTGGTGTCTAGACAGCCGGATGCCCTAAGGTGATTGACTTGCCGAATCATCAATCTGATGAATTGCAGATGTTGTAAGGTGAATAAATTTTTGTGTGAAAACATCTGGTGCTTAGACTTGTGAAGACAAGTTTGTGGTGTCAATGACTTGGTAAATTCCTGTAATAAAAATCTCAAAATAAAATACATTTATATGATGATATGTTTATTCAGATGTATCCAATATATACATTTGATATAAAGAGTGAACATTTGAAAGTGCACATATACAATTATCTTTGGTATGATGAAAACAACTTGCTTCAAATGCACCCAAACCGGGTTGTTCTTCAAGTTCTATGACTGGTTTCTGGGTGAATTGTTTGATGTATTCAGCTTTTTCCTTTCCTTTGACAAAAATAGTATCCACTCCTTCGGTGAGCCTCTTTATTATATTTCCAAATTGATGTAATGGTGTGAATCCATCGTTCCAATCTATAGAGTGGTGATTATGCATCAGCCAAGTGGCCTAACTATGAAATTTTGGTGGGAGCATGTTCATTGGAAACGGTGTTTTAAACACATATTGAGAAACTCTACTTCCATCGAATGCAGCCAGTTCCTTCGTCAAAAATTTATTATGCACAATTTTGAAACGTTGCACGTCTATCACCAATATCATATTTTCAAATAACTGAGTTTCCTTATCAATGCTTGTTTCAAAATGTATGATTCAATCAATTGTTTGAGTACTTTTAGGTTCTTATGTTGTTGCTCCAATCTTCTTCTGTACTCTGATATTTTCGAACTAATGTTTTAAATATGCAAGTCTCTCTTTATAACCCATCGAACATGCGCTTTAAAACTGCTTAACAATTTTCGTCATGTAGAATAATACAGTATGCGGTAACATGTACTATGGAACCGCTCTGAATCACTTCCTTTTGACGTGAACAGTCGATGTGCCTTAATTTTGAATTCATTGGGATTGAAAATAGGTTGGTTTGATTTAAGATTTTAGTAACTCTCTTGGAAGTTGGCATACATTTCATAGAGTTTTGCAAACTTGATATTCTTAAATTCAAGATTCAAGTCATTGTGAGGATATCGTTCAGAATTCAGAAATACTCTCAAATTACTCAGTTTGCAGTGGTCGAATGTACTCATATCAGTAGTAAGCTTTCCTTTTTTATCATGTTGAAATTCAATGATAACATGGCGAGGAGTTTCAACCTTTGTAGTTGTTTTCACAGCCCAAATATGTCTTGTTGTTTGATTTAGAGAAGGGTACTCTATCAATTTCCATCTTCTGAATTTAAGTGGTAGTTCAACATTGCGATTTATGATTTTTTTCAATCGTAGTTGTTCTTGAATACTTAGTGCTACGTGTGGGATACACCAACTCAGTTTGCTTATGGTTACCTTTGGTTTTTCATCTATACTTATCACAGCATCTAAATCATGACTCTCACGAATCAAAACTAGTTCTTGTCTCATATTAATCACATTGAAATTCCCTTCATCATCAACTAATATTTTATCACTCGCACCAAGTTTGGGAAACCAACCAGCATTTTGCATAGAAATACTTTCATTTTCATTAATAGACAAATAATTTTTCATCGTTGACACTAGTCCAATGTTTCTGACAGAGTCTACCACCACACCATTCAGCTCATATCCGGGTTCACGAAATAAGAATGATATTGCGTTATTGATGAATTTCATTTTCGTTATTGTATCAAGTCTTGTAAGCTTCCCATCTATGTAGATGTATGAATTACAAAAGGTAATGTATAAGCATCCAAATCCTGAATTGGAATTCTGATTTCATCATTATATTTGATGTCATTGGTAATATAGGGCTGATATGTTTGGAAGTGATAATCTTCAATTGTGCTATCACTGAACGGTTCACTTGTGATTTGTAGCAATTCCATTATATTAGGAGTTCTAATCCCAAAGATTTCAAGTATTTTTTATGTTCTGGTGTTAGCAATTCGACAGTTGCTTTCATACTATGTTTCAAACTTTGCATCACCTGCTTTTTATAGGATTGTTGGATTGTTGGTTTATCAAATCTCCAGACCATCTCAGAGAGTCTTTCGTCTCAAGTGCAATCTAACAGTAACTTCTTCGTTTCGGAAATCAATTAAATTCAAATTTTGGTCAACAACTATCACTGTGATGTTGTTGATTGTCTTGATAGTGACGGGAAAATACAGAATATTCAGGGTAGATTCAACTATTTTATATCCCCTTGGTACGGTCGGAAAGAATTGATGAATCACATGCACTGGATCACCATTCAAAAATGAACCCATCGCAATATTACAATCAATGCATATTTTATTGATTGTAGAAAATACCCAAGAAACGATTTGATCTTCACAACTTTATTTTAAATTGTCACATTTAAAATATCACGACATATTTCGCTAAAACATTAGCTTTATCAAACAAGTTCAGATATAGTGGAACTCCAGAAACAACCCCTCGGTTACAAAAATTAAGATTTTGATTCATATATCGATATAATAAGAAGAAGTAATGCACATTATCTCCATCATGATCCTACAAGAGGTTTATCAACATCACATGCATCAAAGTTTGTTAATATAATTAAACCACAAATAACAACACTACACTGTTTGGCTAAACAACGTAAACTTGAAAAACCTCAGAAAGAGGGCAACTTATCTCTTCCCAAGTCCAGACCAAGAATTAGTTCCGCTCCAGGCACCACTACCACTACAAGAAGTAAGAGGGGTTCAGGACTAACTATGCTTGATATCAACAATATGCCGGTTGAATATAAATATTTTGATGATTTCAATGAGCTAGTGGAGCGATTGAAACTGTTGATTGCATCACAATGTGCTGGAAATACTGGTGTGAATAATGAAATAATAATAATAATGATAATAATAATAATAACCGGACCGGCAGCCATGGCGCACCCTGGAGGGAATGCTCATTCCTTCTGATGTCGGCCGTGGGTATACTGGGTTAATCCCCCGGTATACCCCACTACTCGGTTCACGATGGACGAGAAAGTGGCCCCCACAACTGTCCTCCTTGGCATAGAGGTCATATAACGACCGCAATGAAAACGGACGCTTTGAGTGGACGGATGAACTAAGGGACAGTCTTCTGCATTGCTATGAGAGCAGTGAGCCCGCCCGAAGAGGATACATGGCGAGAATGCATGCTTTGTGGTGTGAAATACACCCAGAGCATGCCGCCTTTTCCGCACAAAATCTAAGGGATTATGTATCCCACCTTCGGGTTCGAGGCCATGTTAGAGCCCCTCCTCGATCTGGCTGTAGAGGAGGCCCGCATCATACCACCAACGCAAGGCATCAGAACCCGCAGGGCGCTGCATAACACCAAACCCCTGAAGCCACAACAACTGGCTCGGGTGGATGCGGAGATTCACGATGTCCTTTCAGAAGAGGCTGACATCTGGCAGATCAAGTCTGCCGTGTATGACGCCGCTCAGGCCCTGTCCCAAACGGAGAGAAGGGATACCAACCCTCTAATTGGGAGGCATGAGCGACGCATTCACAAGATGGAAGCTAAGATCAGGTCAGCGAGACAACACGCGTCTCGTATCCAGTGTGTGGCGGACTACGTGGCGGCCAATAGGCCCTTCACGCCCGCAGTGCGGCGAATTGCCGCAAATTTAAGACGAGCTCGCCACACACTAAATCAAGGCGTGCTGTTAACCATCAAACAGCACTGTCTGGATAGGATACGAATGCTGGTGGTTGCAAAAAAGTCACTAGTGAGGCGGGCGAGAGGCGTCGCGGAAAACATGAAGTTCCGCGATAAACCTTCTCGCCTATTCCAAGAGCCTCCACGTGTTGTGGAAAACCCGCCGGCGGCTGATCGGGTAGAAACCTTCTGGAAGGGTATTTACGAGTTTCCGCAACCACTCAACGTAGATACTCCAGCCCTAGCGCAGTTCGAAGCTTTCTGCAGGAGGCTTCGTCAGCCAGAGCTCAATGAACTGCGCAATCCGATAACCCCGGAAGAAGTTCGACGGGCCCTCAAAGGCTCGAAGAATTTTGCTGCTCCAGGTCCTGATGGCCTGAATAACTATTGGTGGAAAAAAATTCCAAGTACCCACCACCATCTAGCAAGAGTTTTCAACTCATGGCTAGATGGGGAGCAGCAGATTCTGGATTGGTTTGTCGAGGGGCGAACCGTGCTAATCCCCAAAAACGGAGATTTATTTGATCCGAAGAACTACAGACCGATAACATGCTTGAACGCATGTTATAAGATGTTAACACGCATCTTGTACATGCGAATACTCTCCGCAGTTGAGCCGGTGTATGAACGAATATATGAGCAAAGAGGGTCAAAAACCGGGGTCGCTGGCTGCAAGGAGAACCTGCTGATCGACAGATGCATCACGCAGGACTCCGTGCAGTATAAGCGTAACCTTTCAATGGCCTGGATCGATTATCGCAAGGCATTTGATACAACATCGCATGAACTCATCATGCATTTGCTCAGATGCCTTGCGGTACCCGATCAAATAGTGAGATGCATTGAACAGCTGATGCCGCTTTGGAGGACTCGATTTACCATAACATCTGGTCAAGTCAGAGTCCAAACAGAGCAAGTTATCTTTAGAAGGGGCGTGTTTCAGGGAGACTCCCTCAGCCCTCTTCTCTTCTGCATCTCACTACTGCCATTGTCCGTTACACTACGGAAAACCCGCGGATACAACTGCGGCACCCCCAGCAACCGGAGGCATAAGGTCACCCATCTGTTTTACATGGATGACCTTAAACTTTATGCCTCCGGAGAAAAGGACCTTCACCAGTCCTTAAGGGTGATGCAAGAGTACACGCATGCTATCGGAATGGAGTTTGGGATAGACAAATGTGCCACGGTTCATCTCAAAAGAGGACGATGCGAGGAATACGGAGAGGACGTTCAGCTCGTAGACGGAAGTATCCTACATCATCTGGATGCCGGAGAGACGTATACCTACCTAGGGGTGGAACAACGCCACACCCAAGAGGTAGCTACTGTCAAAAGCTCTCTCCTCGGCAAGTATCAGCACAAACTCCGACAGATCTGGTCTTCAGAACTGTCGGGGAAGAACAAAGTTGCTGCAACTAATATGCTTGCCGTTCCGATTCTACTTTACTTCTTTGGAGTAATGAAATGGACCCAGGAAGAGCTGCGACAACTTGACGTAAAAACTCGCAAAATGATTCATCTTCATAGAAGCTTGCATCCTAAATCGTCTGTTCCACGGTTATACTTCCCCAGACAACGGGGAGGCCGTGGACTTTTGAGTTTGGAGTGTCTACATAACAGAATGGTACTGGATGGAGCCTGTAAAGTCATCAGGAGATCAAATTCTCTTCTCTGCTTGGTATGTGATCATGAAATAGCAGGGATTGGAGCATTTCTTTTCAAGGCAGCAACCCGTGCAGCCGATGAACTCGGTCTCGTATTCGACACTGAACGGACAAACCCAAACTCTATCACCGAGTTGGAACCCGTTCAGCAAAAAGCCCACGTAAAAGCTGCGGAGTGTGAGAGGCTCCTGCAGCTACATAAGGATAAGCCGATGCATGGGGTCTTCTTCAAGAACATTGAAGACCTAGGCTTATCCAGAGACCTGACCTTCTCGTTTCTCAGGTCAAGTGGGCTGGAGTCGGAGACCGAGGGATTCATAATGGCCTGCCAGGATGGTGTCTTCAACACTCTCGTCTACCGCAGTCGCGTGATGGGTATAGAGGTCCCTGACACAAGATGCAGAGCGTGTCGTGGGGCAGCTGAGACCATAATGCATTTGCTGTCAGCTTGTCCAGCTTATGCGATCTCAGTCTATATCCACAGGCATAACACGGCCTTACGACTGTTATACCACTATCTACGACACTCTTACGGTTTAGACGAGACACCGGTGTTGCCTTATGCTCCGGGGAATATTGAGTCCATTGTGGAGAATGAGAAGTGCCAAATATATTGGAACTACTCATTCCCCACCCTCAGGCAAATACAAGCCAATAAGCCTGATGTAGTCCTCCTCGACCATCAAAGTAGGATGAATTTCGCCATTGAGTTTTCAGCTCCTGGCGAAACGAACATCGTCCGAAAAGAGGAGGAAAAACGGACTAAATATCGAGATCTTCTCTTTGAACTCCGCAGGCTTTAACCAAACCATTCTGTCAAGATGGTGGTTCTGATAATAGGGGTCCTTGGTGGAATGATGGACACACTGCTCTCAAACTTAAAAATCATACCGGCTTGCCGTGACTTGGCAGAAATCCTAGCCGGGCAAATGCAGAAGGCCGTAATTCTTGGTTCACTCCGCCTACTCAGGGCACATGATTCTCGGACCCAGTTATCACTTACCCCATGGACGTGGGGAGTGTTTACTGGGGTTAATGACACACCAGCGCACCCTCCGGAAGTGTCGGGGCTCCGGAGACAGGGCATGTCTGTGTAATTCCTAAGGGTTTAAAAAAAATAATACTTCCCCATAAACACTCGTTGAGTGTACCCGGAGGCATAGCCTGTGCGGGTAGAGGACAGCTATTATTATTATTTGCCGTGGCGCTCCGGGGCGACTTACTGATGTTTCAGGTGATGTATTCACTTTTCAGCTGTAGGAAAACCCGGAAAACCTACAGCACCACCTCGGGTGGTCGGTGTGCACTCCAAGCTAGCACTAGACGAGATTGGCATCCAGACAACTCACCATACACTTGCTTTTCATCAAGGCATGCGGTCGCCTATCGAACCAATATGAAGTAGTTGAGAAAAATTCTCGTACCTACATCGGACTCGAACCGACTATCGCTATGCTGAAGTTTCGAACGGCCTATGCCTTAGACCGCTGATCCATCGACCACACAAGCATAATTGAGGAACTCCGAGAAGCAGGAATAATAAAATAAAAGCCTGGATGATTTAATATCATTTAGTGTTTAACCGTGACACAATGCCTATCGATAAATTTGGAAGACATTTCCTAAGGACATCTCAAACACCATATTCTGAACCAGATTTACTTCCGAAAGTACCACCAATCAGCACACCTTTCTACCTATGGAATCATAATAAATGTGTTCTTCATTTGAGGCCGACCCAGGATATCAGGAAGAGTGTTGTTTTTTTTGTATTAGAAAATAATTCAACTTTCTATGACTTTCCTGTTTCTGGACAGATTGAAAGCATCAATTCCCAACCAAAAGATATATGTATATCACTAGGAGAAGAGTATGCAGACACCGTTTCACTGAATAGCCTAATAGGAAAGTTTTAAAATAAAGGTGATAAGATAACTTTCTTAGTCGACCAGGAGCAGCATAATCAACTGTATGTCGAAATAGTCCTATAACTGAAAATGAATGAAATCAAAGAAGACATTGTAGGAGAATTACGTAGAAGTTCACGAAAACGATTTCAAAGAATACATGTTATTATCAAAGGTCTGAATGATCTCGTTCAAGCTGATTTGGTTGAAATGATTCCCTACTCAAAAATCAACAAAGGATACAAGTACATTTTGATTGTTATAAACGTATTTTCCAAGTATGTTTGGTGCGAGCCTGTTAAAACTAAAAGTGGTGAAGAAGTCACTGAGGCGATGCAAAGATATTGAGAGATATGAAAGTTACTATCAGGAATCTACAAAAGGACATGGGAAAAGAGTTCTACAATAGAAAATTCAGACATTTGATGGATGAGTGGAAAATGAACCATTATAGTACTTTCTCCAATTTGAAAGCTAGCATAGTTGAACGAGTATACAGAACTTTAAGAAATATAATGTGGAAATAATTCAGCCTACAAGGAACCTATGAATGGTTGGATATTCTACCAAAAATAGTTTCTAGCTATAACAATTCTGTACATAGAACAATAGGAATGAAACCGATAGATGTAAAAAAATGAATAGTGGATCCAAGAAAACGAAAATTCAAAATTAATGATCATGTAAGAATAAGTAAGTACAGAGAGGCATTTGCCAAAGGGTATACACCAAACTGGTCCAATGAAATTTTCACTGTGAGAAAAGTCCACCAGTCGAATCCTGTAGCGTAAGATCATGAAGATGTTGACATACAAGGTGGATTTTATGAAGAAGAAATCCAAAAAGTCAATCATCCTGATGTATTTCTGGCTGAAAGAGTTTTAGGAAAAAAGGGAAACAAACTCTATATTAAATGGTTAGGTCTCAGCAATGCGTATAATTCGTGGATATCAAAAAATTACTTTGTATGATACTTCCACAAATAAAACAATATAATATTCACATAAAAGTTTCATTCATACCATATTTACATTATATATTAATCACAAAATCTCTTATCATGAATTATTTTTCTATGGGTTGAATCCAAAATGGGTGCGATAATATTCGAAGTTTCTCTTATTCGCCTCTCGAAGTGCATTCTATCGATTGCTGCATGGTTCCAATCAATTTTCCGTGAATTCTGGTAAGCAAATTTCCATGAGAACATATAATGAGTTTTATTGCGACTTTCTTCAATTGTTACTCTCTTATTCATGGTTTATGAGAAAACTCAGCCTTGAAATCTTCTAGGTGAAGATGGATGAATTCCAGAGTTAAACTTATGTTTTCACTATTGTGGTTAGTTCCTGGTTACAGCAGATTTACAGCATTTTGCAATACATCACCGCTCAGCTTACAGAGTCCGTTTTCCAAAATTTGAAAATATTCTCCATAATGTTGTCTTTTCAAGATATCTATCCTATATTCAATTATGGGTAAGGGTTCCCATAACTTGCAGACTGTTTCGAATCCCAAGTACACTGAGGAATGATCTTTTATGATTTTTACTACTCGTACATCTGCAAATTGGATAAACTCAACGGTGAATCTATCGTCTTCAATGGCATCCAGTTGAAAATCAGTTCTGTGAAAATCACCCGATCTCCCTTATTTCCAGCAATCTCAATACTTGGAGTGAAACTCAAATCATATGAAAGATTCACAACAACAAATTTACATTTTGATTTATATAATGGGAATTTTCTTTAGATTTTTCTTTGCAAAATAATTATTTAAAAAGCTAAATTTGGACTCGGTATTATTCATTTTGATTAGGGAATGTCTATTATAATATTGTGCTCCGTTTATATATTTAATCAATAGTAGTGGAGGGGATATTTCATCTCGGAATCCTTCAACTTGACATGTATGTAATCGAAAACGCTTGAATTATGATATTCAACACGTGCACTTATTGACCTTGAACAAGATCATTGCACCCATCTCAAATATATTTGCTTGTCAAGGCATGTTGGTGACCTGTAATCCTATATCTGACACGCGCACTCAATGACCTTGAACTAGGTCAGCGACCCCGTGTCGAATTTCGTTGATCTATCTAGACATGTATGTAGAAAACTCGTGAAATATGATATCCGACATGTGCACTCATTGACCTTGAAAGAGGTCATTGAACCCATCTCAGATTTCTTTTTGCTTGTATGGGCATATTTGTAACTGGAGACGCGTGAAAGAAGATATCTGACACGTGCACTTGAAAGAGGTCGTTGAAACCGTCTCAGATTTATTTTTGCTTGTCTGAACATATTTGTAACTGGAAACACATGAAAGAAGATATCTGACACGTGCACTTGAAAGAGGTCGTTGAACCCGTCTCAGATTTCTTTTGCTTGTCTAAACCTTGTCTAAACGCTCTCTCATAGCTTTTTTGACGACTAAGCATTATTATTGGCCGTGGCCCTTCTCCGGAGGACTTACTCTCATTCTTAATCTACTGAAAATCAATTTCTATCATAGGTCATCATTGTACTTGTAAAGCTGGAGCAAAAACCTCAGGTACTTGTGCTCATGTTGTGCCCTTACTCTGGTATTTAGGATATGCTCTTCATCAAGCACAAGTCCATCCACGTTACTGTTGCATAACATTTTGAACGCTCAAAATGTTAATAATCTTAAGTATTGCAAGATGTGTGGAGATGTGTAGAGATTTTTTTTCAGCCAAGGTCGCATCTTTTCAACTGACAAGATGTAGGAGGCGCAACATCGGGCAACCAGTCCGGCACAACGTGCGTAAAGACATTTTTTTCCTCTCCTGTAAAAAAAATTAAATGAGTTTCCAAGCTTTTCAGTATTTTCATTGATTTTCCGATTTCCCCACACTTTGGTATTAAGCGAGAACTTTCAAGTTCTGTGCGGGGTTGTTGGAAAACATTATATGAAAAGTTGTCAACAAGACATTTCAATTTAATGATTGATGTAATATTATTCTTGTATTAAAAGTTATTCAATTTTGAAGTAGATTTGGCTATTACTTGAAAAGGTGTGTACATAATTGCACAGTAGTAGCTAAAGAGACTGAATTACGAACAGTTTCAACATTTGGTGACCGTGACAGGACACTTCTGTTAAAAGTATGGAGGAAACCAAGAAAGCCTCAGCTCTACAAAGAACAGCTTTTGCAAGGATACGTTATATGTTGGAAGATGATTAATCCAAAGAAAGACCCGATTTGATTGAAATGCATAGTAGTATTAGAGTGTTGGACGAAAAAATGCTACAGATGACCAAACTTAACCAACTTCTGTTAGATCTGATGCTAGATTCAGGAAATGTTGAAGCAGATATGGATGTAGAAATCAAATGGATGGATGAAATGAGTCTTCAATATCGTAAAATGAAATGTAAACTTTGAGTTAGTTAGCCACTCAAGGACATAGTTCTAAAAAATCAGAATTGAAAAGCAAACTGAAGATCCCAAAAATTTAATTCAGACAGTTTGGAGGTGACATAAAAAGTTGGCTTGGTTTTTGGAATCAATTCAGCAGGATTGATGAAGATTCTAATATAGAAGAGGAGGATACACTGTAGTCTTTGGTTCAAGCTACGATTCCAGGTTATTGAGCGAGACAAATCGTTGAAAGTTATCCTGCTACAAAAGGCAACTATGTGAAAGCAGTAGATAGTTTGAAACAAAGATTTGGAAGAGGAGATTTGTTGATAGAGGTCTACGTCAGAGAACTTCTCAAATTAGTTTTAACAAATCTGAATGCCAAGAACAAACTGTCAACTTTTTTTGATAAAAATCTGATGGAAGATTCGAAGTAAGGAAAGTTGAAAAACTCTAAATTGATTCCATTGAAATCTTTCATATAGGGATTATATTTTTCAACTGGTTAAAGGTTCCAGGTTTTGTTTCATTCGTTCGAATGGCTGTGTGAGCATATGTATGGACTTTACCCCTGATAGTATTAAACTACAATTTCATACAGGTACGCAGTCATCACATATTGTATTCGTCAATCATTTGGTTATCCTATCTGTGTGTGATTTTTAGTTAGGCCTTTGGGTACTTGATTCCATTTTTTTCCTACCAGATTCATTTTTCCTTTTTCTGCTTTCTGGAGAGTTGTTCCCCACATCGTTCGCTGTAGGCTTCTCTGTTTGATGAACCTTCCTGGCCTACTAGAGCCACTAAGTAGGGCCTTCCAGAACATGTAACAAGAACTTGCGAAGAAGCACGATTATAGCTCTTCGCTACTTCCTGGTTCAGACCTCCAACTAACAAACCCAGCATCAAGTAGAAATATTTTCTTGGTATTATTCCATAATATAGAGCATTTGAATATATTATTGTTCTAGAAACTACAGTAATGAATGTGTTTTGTATTTGTTATTTACTTTTCCTTTCATAATATTATACTACCTATATACCCCACCTCAGATGTGTTTGAATATACTTGGCCATTGAACTGTACCCAAACACTACCAGAAACACTACTATTATTTCAATAATTCGTAGGAAATCCTAATATTTATTGAAAATTAAATATGAATTGTATCCACCGTTATGTACCACTATACTAATCATACCCTGTAAATTCTCTTCTGGTTTATCATTATTTAGAGTTTAGAGTATGGTAAGTACTTGATTGATACTGTTCGAGTTATATGGAAATCAGTATAGAATCTAGAGAGTGAGCTCAACATTATTCATGAAGGTGGCACACCGCAATTTTGAAATCTCACTACAATTTGTTCCATTTGACACACTCCTGTTTCCTCTAGAAGAGTTTAGTCGCGAGCCATCTTGTCACTCACAGCTTATTTGCTAGATCTAGGAAAAACCGTGGCAGAGAGTTCGAAAATATTTTTTTGTCATCAATGTTACAATATTCAAATTCGGGAAACAAAAATATCTCTGCAAATTTTGAAAAATGTCACTATGGTAGGTAAATATTATATGAATAATAATGAAGCGACAAAATCAACATGAATAACAGATAATCTAGTAATTCCTGCAAGTGGTGTTGAAAAAGTTACAAATTAAATCATAAAAATAAAACGCAATTATATAGTATTGTTCTTCCAATTGAAAATGTCATGGTAACCTGAGAGAGATCAATTTGAAAAGATGCAATTTTTAGGGGCCCCTCAACCATGAGTGCAATGCGTGCCTCACACGTGGGCGCCACTCCACAAGGACGCCATACCAAAGGTTAATAAAGTAGCACTGAGAAAAAAAAATAGAATATTTACTTTCACGCTGGAACTTCCATTGTTTTCACTTTCTTACCTATTTCTAAAGAATTTTTTATTTTTCAACTTTCTACATGCAAAATGGTGCAGTTTAGTAAGTGACATTAACGTGTGTCAATAGTTATTTATGCAACAAGTGCAAAAATTAAGTATCGAGTGCACTAAACAATTCTTGCACGAGTTGCATCCAACATTTTTTCTACGTTTATGCAAAAAGCAAAATATTATTTATTAAGGTGCGGCACTAGGTGCACTAGGATAATGAAATGCGCAATTCAAATAATTAATTATTACTATCGATTTTAAAAATTTCAATTCTGTAATTGTCAGAATCAATTTTTGACTGACGTTTCTATAACCACAGTTTCATTATAAAAATCGAAATCATAGCAGCCGTGAGTGCCTATGATATCACAAGGTGTTGTCATAGTACAGACAGTTTGCTTTATGCAGGTAGACGGTTTAGAACAAAGCGGATCAGATTTGATTATGAAGTTATTCTTGAGAAGGCATTGTTTGTTTTACTCTGGCTACTAATATAATTACGAAATATGTTACTATTTAAAACGTATTGCCAGTCTCACAGAATATCTGCTGAATATGTAGTATGTTATGGTTTGGAGTTGGAACATGATTCCTAACCCCTTACAGACCAGGGTGCGGGTAAAACAACAAAACTTCTGGTTGTTAGGGGAGTATAATTTCCTTCATCAGCATTGAACTATATTGGACAGTAGAAAGCAGTATTGAAGAGTCTAGGGAGAAAATAGTGATATTCCTGGATACTCTAGTTTCCCGAAGTTCTACTTATTCTTACAACTACAGCACAAATTCTACTAGCAAGCATTAGTAGTTTGTCTCAAGGTAAAGCGTAACAAAAGTCACCTATATAAGAACCCCCTTTGATAATCGATACCTAAGGTGCACATCTACTTAAGAAATGGTAATCAGCAAATCATAAATTCTATCTGTCTCTACTATATTCCATTTGTTTTTAGCCAATAAGCAGCAAGCACATGCTTCCTAGAGTCCGTATCAGGGCCTCCGGCGAAGAGTACATAAAATTTAAGACATATAAGATACAGCTCTCATGCGAGATGGTTGGCCGTGGTGTTCATGCAGCATACTACAGGCAATCGTGATGGTATAGCTAAGGACTAGCAGTGAGGTGAAGTGACTGGACACATGGGTTAATCCCTAACCCTTAGCGTTATGGAAGTGATACTTATTCGGTATAAGGAAATGGAGTTAACCTAAAAGGCCCTGCAATGTAAATTATATAATTATAGACAGATTTGAAACGGTAGTTTATCTGAGTTCTGGTGAAGGAATCAAACCTACCTCGATGTAAGGTGGCCTAGAGTAGCGACTCCGATCGTTGAGTCGTTTTCATCGTGAAATGTGGTAATGGGAAACAATCCTGTTTGAACTAATCAGTGGACATTCCGCTGACTATAATAACCCCACAATTACCCAGATTTTCTTTAAAAATCCGCAAAATAGCGAGACACGTTCTCTCAACCTGCATAGGTCACAAAAAAGAGAGCGCTTCTAGAATAACCTTTTTTCTACCTCAAAATACCTTTCTCCCCTAGTTACTTCATATCGTTTTCTGTACTTCAATGTTGAGAATCCTGGATATTTTAACAGAGAGAATAAAATAGTTCAATTGTACTCTAAGCTGTCAGACGCATGTGAGGTTATGTTGATTTATTGACAATAGCCATCCAGATTCATTGGCGATTCTATTTTATGGAACTAGGGAATACTTTCCCCAACTAACCACTTGTATGGTAAAAGTGCCTCTCAAATTTGAGCCACTCTCAACCCCAGGAATGCAGGAGGAATGCACAACCCTAAGTTTCAACTACCAAGAAGGCAGAGATTCGGTAAATTCTAGCTTAGGGAATACTTTCAATCACTAATTATTTTTTATTTCAGAAACCTCCAAGGCTGGGTTAATGAAGCTGCTGATGGGAGTATACTTAGAGCAGGACAATAGTATTTTCGTTGCCCTATTTTCCATTTTTTGCAATCTGGAAATTTCATTTTGATTCTACAAGAACAGTACTGTAGTTGAAATGTGGCAGAATTATAGTGTTGAAGATTACTTCTTTAGTCCATTTTGATAATCGAACACCTAAATAGGTAATTGAGCTTGTATGATATGATTTTAATAATATAGTTTGCATGGTCTTTGAATTTTAACTGCTGGTCTATGATTACACATAGATATTTGCATATATCTACCATATTTAATTTATTCTTACCTATTTGTATAGTGTAGTTTTTATCGATAAATTGTGAATGAATAGGACTATTTCCAATAACCATATATTTTGTTTTATTTGAGTTCACCTTCACTAGGTTACTAGAGCACCATTTGTATATATTTTTTCAAGATTAGGAATCCTCCTACTTTACCTATATCTGTTGCTTCTGGTGAGAGATCCTTCTCAAAATTGAAAATAACCAATATTAGTAATTTTATTGATAAGAAATTTTTCATGATTTTTCAATTTTTCCCAATACATTTGTTATATCTTATTAAATGGCAGAGTTCACCAACTTGTTGACAAAAGTGTTTGCTCTTCCACTCCACCAATACAGTAAAAATTATTTGAGGTTCACAATGTTGCAAGATAAATTATCTGGTGGCAATCTTGGCTATAGATCAAGAGATCCTCAAAAAATGAATTTTAACAATATTATAAATGAGCATGCAGTAGGCAAATCTGGATGAGTAAAAGTAATGATTCAATTTTTGGATTAGATCTGATGATATTTGTTAATATGTTTTATTTGTTATTGTTCAATTTTGCTTTTGCCTTCATAAAGTTTTAGTTTTGGAATATTTGTTATTTCCTTAAAAAATAAGATGAAAATACAATTTTACTCACATGTTTGAACAACTATGAAAATATTATGGCAAACAATGACATTTAAGAAACATACAACAACTAGTAATTTTTTATGCCCTAAAGTGCTATAGACTTAGGAAAAGTTTTTGAATTCATCGATAGATCTATCGATGAGCATTGCATTCTTTATCCTTCAACTAATCGAATGTGCATATCCATAAATGAATTTGAAAACTCATTTTAAGTATTCAAAGGGCGTCAAAATATTCCCGACACGCAAAAAAAGTACGTTGTATAATGCAATGATGAAAATTATGAAATTTTTTCATATTGAATACTTGCTTCAGTCGTGCTTAAAATACCCGTTACTAAATGGACGTTCATAACACTAGTTATATAAAATAATATTTTGTGAATTTTGCTCTACTAAAGAAGATACTGTTAAATTGTATGGTATGTTCACTGAATTCTGAGTAATTAATTATTACAGTACACAATTCAATTGTGGAAGTTTTCGCGCCGTCTAACATCACTACGCCTCATCAGATTCTGTGCAACTGTCTTTCAACTCCATATTCATGAATTCGTTTGTGTTCTCAGCAATAATTTCGTGTTCGTATTCCAGCTATATAGAATATCTGTATTGATCTGAAAATAAAGTCTATTCTTGTTGGTTATTAGGATATAATACACAAAGCAGAAAATTTGAGGCAAATTTCTGTCAGGAAGGTTACTTAAAAACATTGAATTACTTCTGAGATTTAGTCGTGCAATGTTCCACCAAGAGAAGCGAGGAACGTTTTTCATATCATACCGACCGCGTTAATTGTTATTTTTGAAGGGGACAATTCTTTTCAAGAATACAAATACTTTTAAAAGCTTATATGTATGGAAACAACCACTTGGTTCAAATCTCTGAATCAACTTATTTTATTTGACCTCGAAGGGCCTATTTATAATATATTCCCAGTACCTTCATCAACCCATCATCGATGAAACATCGGAATTTGTCACAAAAATTGCCTGAATTCACGAAAAACACATACATAGTGGAGACAATAGTAGCAGTTCTGTTGGATCTCTTCATCGGTTATTAAGCAGGAGATGCTCATAGTCGTTTTTATTTCATATGTGAGTACAATTTTATGGAACAATTATCAACTATTTTCAAAAATTAAAATTTAAATAGTCCTTTAGCTGACTTCTTGTCCCAATTACCTATTTCAAATCTGAATTCTACACCTATCATGACAACCAACCCCTCAATTCGAAGCAGAGTACCTATAGTGTGTCCCCAATTTCGATGGAAATCCCAACGAATTGAATAGATATATTTCAACAAGTGAATCTCTAATTACACATTTTTTTGATAAACACAACCAATTTTAAGAATAATTATTGAATTCGATCATCTTTAAATTAAAAATCAATGCAAAATTTGTAATAAATATTCAAAATATTGCTTCATGGACGAACTGAAGTCCACACTGATTTGAAATTATGCAGATCAAAGGTATGGAACATATGGAACAATTATCTGTTAGAATTAAATATCGATCAGTATTTTTTCGCTGATAATTCTGACCAAAATTTTTTATAAATGCCTCAAGTCTCTCAGAATATATGGAACCCCAACTAATAATCTCCTTCAATACCACCGATTCGAGCGAGCTATCTTATATCGTATTTCCCCAATTTATTGTTGAAATATTGATAGATTCTGGATCAACCAAATCGTTCATTGGCCAAGAAATAGCTTCGAAATTTTTTCCAAATCTGATCAATTATGAACCCTTCATAGCTTCTACAGTTTTCAAAAAATCGGCTTATAAATTCAGTGCTTTGATACCAGATTCAAAAATACCACAAATTTTTCCTTTTTTAATTTCATATTGTGCTTATCGGGCTCGATAACTTGAATTTTCAAAAGCTAATATTGATTCCATTGAAGGATATTTAGTAACTCCACAAACTTGAATTCAACTTATGTTTCAACCAACAATAAAGAAGCTCAATCGAACTTCCGTGAATCCTAGAACCCAACAAGTGATCAAAGTTATAACTACAATATGAAATGGGGAAATTATAATCCCCAAAAAAATTCACAACTGTAAGATACCGGAAAGTCTCACTATTGCAAGAAATGGTGAAGCTTTCATAACAATATTAAACAACACTAATGCACGAGTAACCCTAGACTTCTCGAAACCAATTTTCTTCAAAAAATTTGATAAAGAAGAGATTCAAAATATCGATTTGAATTGCATTGATGACAGTCCGCGACAAAATTTCAACCTTCAGAAAATTGGAAGCGCTTGTCTCAATGATAAAGAAAGAATGTTGATACTAAACCGTTGCAAAGAATATTCTTACATATTTAAACACGAGGACATGCCATAAACCTTCACCAATAGAAAGCATCAGATAAAAACAATCGATGACATTCCCGTTTATACTAGACCATATCGATATTCCTTCATTTGAAGAGGGGAACTGAAAAAGCAGATACAACAAATGCTAGATTCCAAAATTATTCAGCCTAGTAACCTTGGTCCTTTCCAATTTGGGTGGTACCAAAGAAGCTGGATGCTTCTGGTGAGCAGAAATGGTGAGTGGTTATCGATTAAAGGCAATTGAATAATAAAATTAAACGATAAGTACCCTTTATCCAACATAACTGACCGGTTGGACAAACTTGCCAATACTTTTTAACTCTCGATTGGTCGAGTGATTTTCACCAAGTTAATGTGCCATGGATGACACAGAAAATACAGCATTTACTACCGAGAATGAGCACTACAAATTCCTGCGAATACTGTCCAGGCTGAAAAACGCCCCGGCATCATTTGAAAGGGTGATGGACAATATCCTCAGAAGAATTCAAAACGAACAATGTCTTGTCTACCTCGATGTTATTATTTCATTTTCTAGGAACATATTGAACGTCTCAGAAACGTGTTTCAGAGGCTCATAGATTCAAACTTTAAAATCCAAATCGATAAGTATAAGTTCCTGAGAAAGGAGGTTGCGTACTTGGGTCACGTAGTGACTCCTCATGGGGGGTAACCCAACCCAGACAAAATCAATGCAATCAAACAGTTGCCCATACCAAAATCACCAAATTATATGAAAGGGTTCTGAGTTCTTCTAGGCTACTATCGAAAATTTATTGACAATTTTGCCAAACCGATGACCAAGTGCTTGGAGAAAGGTGCCATAATAACCCATGATCAAGAGTTCGAAATTTGTAAGAACATTGCAGTATCCCGACCTATCGAAACTGTTTAACTTGACCACGAATGCGAGTAATGTGGCCTTGGGCGCAATAATCTCGCAAGGGTCTATAGGGAGTGACTTATCAATAGCTTACGCATCTCGCACCGTCAATGATACCAAAAAGAGATACTCGGTCATAAAAAAGAACTCTTTGCCATAGTTTGGGCGACTAAATACTTTCGACCTTATTTATATGGCAGAAAGTTTAACATCATAACTAAATATGAACCATTATAATGGCTTCTTCGCTGAAGTATCTCAGCTCAAAGTTAATTATTTATAAAATAGGAACGCTGATTACCGACGCAGACGCATTTCTATTGAAATACATAACAAAGAAACAGACCCCTTCTGGAATCAAACATACCTATTCACAAATCCCAATAATCCCAATAATCCCAATCATGATAACTCACCAGTAGACCTTCTATACCGAAACCACCCGTTTACCATCGAAATAATCTAAAAACATGGAAAATACCAGAAAATACGAAGACAACGTTTCAACCCAAGTTAAACCAGATCCAGAAATTTCCAGACACAATGAACCCTCAAATGACCTAGAAGAATTACGCAACACTAGTTATATTGAGAAAAAAAATAGACGTATTTTTTCATTTTCAATAGAGTGTATGTATTGTAAGGTGAAACTCAAAATTTGGTGAAATTCTTCATTGTCGCAGTGACATTAGAAAAAATATTAGTCATTGATGTACTCAAAGTTGTGAATGAAAAACTCAAATTATTGTTCTCAAGACTGTTTTTTACTGAAATATCAAATTATAAAATTGTTAACTGTGTTACCTAATTTTTGTGCGTTGACAAAAAAATGGCGTACGCCGACTTGCAACAGTAGAGTCGGGAGTGGGTATAAAAATAGTGAATACTACCAGGGCGCCAAGTGATTTGGATGAAGCTCACCCCAATCAAAGAATCTTAGCCAAGAAGCAAATTACTAAATGAAATGATCTATTACCACAAAAATTACAATGCTCAGAAAATGTAACTCAAACAAATTTGGCGTGACCAATTTATTTTAACAAAAAATTATTACGTGAACAAGTATGTGCTTTGACAAATTAAGAGGGGATAGGGAGAGCAATAGTTTTCCTACGTAAATCTTGAGAGTACGGCGCTAACAAAAAACACACCCATAAATAAATGAATAAGTATCTGACAACTATTCTAAAGTACGTCCAAAATCGCTTGGATGGATGGATTGCTGGATTAAACTTAAAATCTCCCAGAATATATCACGGTCAATATTTGGAAACCCTTGGTCACATTCAAGTAAATGAAAAATGAACCACCATGTGGTACTTATCCTTCTCCTGGTATGATTATTTATATATTCCGTCCATAATAATTTTGCTAAATCGATCATCTCGGATATAGGTATGCCGTATAATTCCGAACAACTTCGGGAATAGCAGTAAATACTGGAATTTTCTAGCATTCGCGATTGCGGCAGTTTTATCGGCGAGTTGTATCCCAAAAAAAACGCCTGAAAGTGGATATTAACTTATTATATTGCCACCTGAATAGCAGATGTATTTATTGACATCTGATTAATGAGAACCTCACCTCGAAAGCAGTACTCCCTATGCTTCCAGAGACGTTCAATAAATAGCCACCCAAAATTGTATCCATTAAATTCTCAAAAAGACGATCCAAGCCATATTGCATCCAATGATCGTCTTCATAAGTGATGTGGAAAAATCTGTAGAACGTTTACATTAAATAATGAATATCCACAAGTCACTTTCGGTGTACGCATTTCACGAAAAATTAAAATATCCAATCTATTGACTCCCTAAGATCGCTGTTGTATTTTATTTCATACTGTTACGAGATTGATGAAATTCCCCTAGCTGCGCCGCTGGGTAGACTCGCATGCGTATCGACGATATTTATTTAGATAAAGAGATTATTATTTGGGTAGAATTCTATCGTGAGTAATCTGGAACGGATTCGCGAAACATCTGGTTACAATACTTGAGTATTTAAAGACGAGACATATCACTGGGATTATTAAGAAGATGAAAAAGAATTTATGAAGAAGTGATAAACAGTTTTTGAAGAAGTATATAAATGTTTGGAATATTTAGTTAGTTGTATTGTTGTACAGACCTAAGTGTTTTATTAGTCAGAGAAGCAGTTGTATGTTTTTAGTGAAGTTAGAAAATAAACAGTTTAGTAGTGTGCTCGGCTTATTATTTAGCAAATCGTAACAATACCTTAGAAGAAGCGAAATCTTCGAAAAACGTATATACCAGATACAATGTTAAAATTCAGCAATCTGAACATGAAAATAAGAGTAGTGAAGTTAAAAATACTGAATGGAATTCGTTACAACTGAAAATCAAAATTATTTTCGGAAATAAGGAACGAACTCACCTTCAACTTGTGTAAAAAGTTATATCAATCTTGACACTCAATATTACTTGTATTCCGAAAAATTCGAACTCTACGAAACTTTCACAAGAGTCCTCCGACAATATTTCAAATTATCTTTTTCGAAACTGAAAAAGTGAACAGAAAAACTCATTGACGTTTCGAACTGACATAGAAGAAACCATAAAAATTATCTCGAAGGAAAGACCAACCACAGGGAAATAGAGAAAACACTTCAACGCATCGAAGACACCTCCTGAAAATCATAATGAATGTCACTCCTACTTCGACGAAACCTTTTGAAATATATGGATACTTTCACCTTAGACCAAAATCAATTTTGACTATTATCGATAGTTTTTCGAAATATGCTCAAGGATATTATCTAAACTCCCTCCTAAGTACAGAGATAGTCGATTATCTGATACGGTTCTTTTCAAATTAAAAAATTATGTGATCGGAGAATTACTCATCACCAAATCACCCCCTTTCGAATGAAGATATTGAACGCTTTCACTCGACCATAGCAAAACATGAAGGCATTCTCAATACCTGAGGTTCCTGAAAACACCTGTTCAAATGACAATGGCGTAAGCGATCCTCGCCTAGAATCATTCGTTACAATCTATAATAAACCTAAAACGAATTGCCGTTATCAATGGTCATATTAGCAGCAATGACCAATTCAGTTTGAAAATCGAAGAAATTTCAATCAACGACTTCAAAAACGATCATAAAGAAAAATCTGAATTCATTTGCTCTAAAATAAACGAAAATCTAATTGAAGAAGAAACACGCATCGAAAATGGCAATGAGACTCGTGACGACCCTGAAATATTTCAACCAAAACAAAACAGTTTTTCAAAAAATCCATGGAAAGTAAAAAATCACCAATGAGTTCCAGAAATCCTGCAAGTTAAAGTATGTAGATATTCAACAAAAAACAACAAGTACGTATCTACTTATAATCAAGAAAAAATCCACATGACATGGATAATTTGAAACGTTCGCATTCCCCGAAAAAGACTTTCGAATTCAATAATTTACTATCAATACATATTTTTCCAGCTCACCTGGCATCATTGTATTGCCGAAAGTCAAAATGATAAATCAAGATGCGAACCCTGGTATAACTCCACTTAAACTAGGGGCAGCAAAAATCCAAAAAAGCTCCAATAATCTAATTCACTACTATATGATCTACAACACATACTTTCAGAGGTTAATTTATTGGATGACCAGGCTCGAAAATAATTTCTCTCGATAAATAAAAATCGGCTGTACCTGAATGACTCTCCAAATTAAGTCAAAATAATGAATTTTATGAAAGAAAAAGTATCATAACCGAAGTTTTACCCAATTCCAATAGAATCATATGAGGACTTATAGATGGTTTGGGATCAATTTTCAAAGCTTTTTCAGGATATTTAGATGCAAATGATAGAGAACGATGTGAAAAACTGATTAAATAGCTGGAAAATAACCAAAAGGAATTAGCATTATAAAAAATTAGCAATTTTCTCTATACTGAAGTAATTAATTAATTCAATAACACCGTTTCAAAAATGATCCACAACGAGAAACTCATTGAATCCAAAATCAACCAAATTTCTTAATTTGCTGAAGGTCAAGAATATCGAGAAAATAATTTTATTGAAATTATTAGCCTGTGTGGAATAATTTTCTCAATAATGCAAGACATCCGAAAACTCTATCATGTTTTCCAGATAAAGCATGATGCCAGAACTTATGTATGTACAAAACATACTAAATAAAGACCAGCTACTCCTAGAGGTTACTCCAAAAAATGTAATCCTATTGGAGGAATTGGTGAAAATATAAAACTTTACTCAAAATAATAGAATTGTTTATATTTTGAATATACCGATCACTTATACATTCGAGTTCGATTTATTCCACTTCTATTTCCGAAAAGAGTCAGCTCAAGGTTATCGTATCAAAAAATTTATTTTGAAAGAACCTCTGCGAAGACAACTTCTGAGCCTAACACCTCTACATGTCAGCAAACGTGAACATACGCGAATCACCCTTTATTCCAGAGACATGGAGCATCCAATCAATGGGTAACCATGCTGCCAAAAGAAGAGAAGATAAAAATCAACAGCTAAAACCAAGTGGAAATCCTATCAATCAAGAGTAAGAACCTATTCGAGATTCCAGTAGAAAGCCGAATAACTACACCGTTTTGCAACATTAGTAACCAGGAACATTTCGCCCAACCAGAAAAAGACATATTCTTTCCAAAAATCAATTCCAATGGAAACGAAATGTTGGAAGAAAACCTCAAGATTTCTTTAAAAGACGTAGAACTGGATGACCTACATAATATATCAAGAAGATGATAGCCTAAAACCAACCGAACTTATTCTCCGATATGATATCACATACCCCTAGCATATAGACCATGTTTCTGTAAGAATTCGGAATCATAATGATTGGGGTTATCGGTTACAAAATGAACTCACTTAACATGGTGTAACAAGAGGAAAGAAATGTAACCAGCAACAGAGCCACGTGCGAAAAGCTGGATTTCTTTCTATCACATTTCATTTTGCAATTTACTGCCTTTTTACAAGAACATAGTTTGCAATACTTCCTTCAACAACCAGCGAATGTTACTCAAAATAGATGACTATGCATACTAGTTTCACATTTCGTCGTAGTTTTTTTGACAATATATTTGATCTCATCAAGACGAATATAACGATTAGCATGCTGCGTGTACGCAAAAAATGAGAAGTTTGATAAATGCACATTCGCATTTTCCCTTTTCTACAATTTACTATGCCGATTTTACTGTAATCCCTATTTCGAGGATGATCTCTTCACAATCCATGTTTATTAGAATTTGTTTTTATATTTCCCAAGTGAAGAAATATGAGATTTCACCAAAAGTGAGTGATTTGGTAAAATAAACAGCATCTCTGTCACTATTTTGAAAACACGTAGGCGCTGTGATTTCAATGACAGCAAATATACAAGAGTTGATGATATCTGTTAGAACTGTTATACATTTTTGACTGATATGTTATTTACAAATGATAAATCAAAAGGAAATCTTCTTATTGCAAGAAGTATGTTTGTAGGATATTCCCGTATTCCAAACATTCAACTGGCGTATTTGACATGTATGTATAAATATACGTATATATGTATATGTTTTGGGTACATAAATAGTACTTGAAACAATTTAGAAAGTATCGAAATTGTTATTTTGTTCGATTTCAGGATTTATAGAAGTATAAAAAGATTTCTGATGAAGGTAAGTTTAGTTGAGGAAAAAGTGATGTTACTTATACAGTTTCATCTCCTACACACGAATCCGAAAAAAATCTTTGATTTATGCCCGCTGAATCTGAAAAATCCACCATTTTCAAATAAGAAATATTCACTCGAAAGTTGCTCGAAATCTTTTTTTTGTTGTCGATTTTTTTCAAAATATCAATTCATATTTTATAACTACAAGCACCAAAATCAAATGATTTACACATTCTTTCATGTTTGCTCCTATTTGAACTCGAATGGTTAGCGGTAACTACATATTCAAAGTGACCACTTATCGCAAGAATAAAAATTACTAAAAAAGTAGGCCATGAAAAAAGTTTAGACAAAAAAGAATATATTTTCTGCGATTTTTTACTGAAAATTTCGTGTTCACGAGATAAAACTACTTAAGTAAGATCACTTTTTTATGGAGGAAATTGAACCTAATTTTGATAATCAAATCTAACACTTGTTCGTCGTATACAAATAGTGTCAAAAATATGAATTTGTTACAAAAATGAAGTCGCTCCATTTATTTGTGACAACATCAAAAATTGTTATCGTGGAAAGTTCCTAAAGGTGGCTGAGGCGTTGCAGCCAACGGGAGTAGCTTACTGTACACCGACGTCGAAAACACACATGTTCCCGCGACACTTGACACATACTCACTCACACATTACAGAGGGATGCGTGAACTTGAAAATCTGCCTTCAGTGGGAGCTAAAGAGGGGACTGATGCGGGACTGGTAACCAGTGACGAATCACTCGCGGCCGCCGCTCCGCCCGGTGGACAACCAGCTCTACCAGAGGTTTAAGGAGGACACGGATCGAAGGAATTCGCTGCGGGAACTGAAAAATTTGGTCTTTGGTGGGAGCCAAGAAGGAACCTTGAAAAGAGGTGCTGCAGGACTGGTAGCCGATGAATGAAAAGCTCGCGGCCGCCGCACCATCCGATCATGCCCTATCATAACTTCACCGAAGAGGAGCATGGCAGTGAGAACTGGGGAAATAGTCTCCAATGAAAGCCGAGGAGGGGATACTGTGGGTCTGGTAGCCGGTGACAGAATCACCCGTGGCCGCCGCACCGCCTTACCGAGATCCAGCCCTACTTGGGCTTAAGGAGGCAGATTGAAGGAATTCGCTCCCTTGATAAGCACACACATACAGACTTTGTGGAGAGGAGATGGAAATCATAGGCAGGCAGAACACCATGCATGAGGAGGAGAGCAGGGGATAGCAAAAAGGGCCATGCGGACCTACTTGCTTGGCTGTAAAAATAGCCTCCCGACAAATACCACTTTCACTACTAACACTTGTAACACGTGCTATTCGAAAAGTGTCACAAAATATGAATTTGGTACAAGAATGAAGTCGCTTCATTCAACAATATGGACAATAGAAAACATAGAAAAAAATCTTCAGAAATGAATACTAATTATAATTAATTCAAGAATATACTGTGACGATTGCGAGACCTGCCTCGAGACCAGCCCTGATCATCTCATTACGCATTCACCTCATTAAGTATCCACCCCAAGTGAAAACATTCCTGAGCACGCAAAACACATGAGTCACGCATGGAAAAAACGCGAACTTTATAACCGAAGTTTTTAGGGTCATCTAAGAAGTCGCCAGATAGACTCGATTGATCGAGAACTGTTAATACGAGAACAATTCTACTCCGAATGCAAAACAAATCAATATCTGGAAATCAATTCTCCAGTATTGATCAGAATCCCGGAATCATGTCAAATCCAAATCAACGACATGAAATTCGTCAATAATATCCTCAGGCAGCAAAAGAAACCATTGGTCATACCAAAATTGGAGATTGCCAAACTGAAATCTCCAAAAATTTATGAAACGCCGAACTTCACCAAAATCAATTTCAACGAAATGCACGACATCGACGAGATAGCCAAACAGCTGAAACCCATCCAAATGGAGCGAAACCCGGGGCCAACCACTCCAATATTTGGAACCCTATTGGCTATTGTGATCATCGCCATTTTGCTACTGTCAATGCCAAAAATCAGGAAACAATGCCGGAAAATCTTCGAGATCTGCAAGAGCCATGGGACCCCCGAAAACAAGGATTCAAAAAATAACTACGTTATTTTTTTATCTTGAGGAAGGAGCAGTTACATGGCAGTACATATCAAGATTGTGCCAACTATACGGAAACCCGAGACTTCCCAGATAAGGCCCTAGATGATGTAAAATATAATTGTTTTAATATATTCTTTCTTTGTCTGAGCTTTGTAGCGAATAAACGTATTTGATTGTTCGATAAACGAATTTTCGTTTACTTTTTAAAAATCTGTTTTTTGACTTTAAGTATTAAACTTCCCGCAGATCTCGTAGATGCAATGGCACGCGCTCTGGAATTCAAAGAAGGAAAGATCTTGTTGCCTGTTGATAAATTTGTGCCGGTAAGGGTAATGAATGTCAATTATCACCCGGTGACCTTGAATATGGGAACAATTTTGGGGCACTGTTCGTCAATTTTCTCTGTGACTAAGAGTGTACGTGGGACCGTTACCCAAGCAAAAAGCTTGCCAGCAGAATTAGAGAAATTGATCGCCATCTCGTCCAAGGACATGGGACCAGCAGAGCAGCCCACTAAGAGAATTAGTCAGGCAGTATCAGGACATCTTCGATACCGAAGTAGGCAGAGGCAGTAGAACAAAGGTGGTGAAGCATAAGATCGACACTGGGAATGCTCGACCGACCCGACAATCAGCCAGAAGACTTCCCCTGGCCAAGAAACAAGACAAAATAGTCAGTGATATGGAGAAAGACGAAGTCATCGAGCCATCCGACAGGCCTTGGTCCTCTCCAGTAGTACTGGTAAAGAAGAAAGATTGTTCAACCCGGTTTTGCGTTGATTATCGTCAACTAAACAACGTTACGAAAAAGGACAGTTACCTTCTACCAAGAATAGACGACACGCTAGACACGCTGGCTGGATCTACGATTTTCTCGACCCTAGATCTGAAGAGTGGATACTGGCAGGTAGAACTGGCCCAGGAAGATCGAGAAAAGACAGCTTTTACGTCGGTTCAGGTTTGTGGCAGTTCACAACTATGCCATTCGGGCTCTGCAACGCTCCAGCCACATTTGAAAGATTGATGAAGGCGGTTTTGAATGAACTATCATGGAAGACCTGACTGGTGTATCTCGACGACATTATTGTGGTCGATAAATTGTTCAACGACCACGTGAAAAACTTGGAGGAGGTATTCCAGTGGCCAAGAACCTCCGGATTGAAATTAAGCCCCAAGAAATGCCATTTGTTCCAGAAGATACCTCGGCCACGTTATCTCTGGGTACGGAGTAGCGGTGGACGAACAGAAAATCAAAGCTGTGAAAGAATGGCCAATTCCAAAAGATATACACCAGCTTCGGAGTTTTCTTTGTTTCTGCACCTACTACCGTCGATACGTGCTGGGATTTGCTAACATCGCGAAACCACTGACCAGGCTCACGGCAGGACAAACAAAGTTTCAGTGGTCAGATGAATGCTAAGATCCGTTCAGGAAGTTGAAAGGAGCTTTGATCAACGCACCAATCCTGAGCTACACCTTTCCGGACGGGAAATTCATTTTGAACACAGACGCAAGTAACTCGGGACTTGGTGCTGTCGTGTCTAAGATCCAAGAAGGACAGGAAAAAGTAAAATCAGTAATTTCAGTAAAACCTTGAGTAAACCGGAGCGCAATTACTATGTCACCAGGCGGGAGCTGTTGGCCATGGATAAGGGAGTAGAGCACTTCTACAAATACGTGTATGGACGAAGATTCCTACTGAGAAATGACCATGCAGCTCTCAAATGGCTCCTACAGTTCAAGAATACCGACGATCAAGTGGATTTGGAGATCGAACATCGAGCGGGGACCAGCCATAAGAATGCAGATGCCCTGTCACGAAGACCATGCCCAGATGACTGTTTGCACTGCCGACGAGCAGAGGAGGAGTTGACACTCTGCAGAACTACGGCGGTGGAGGATAACTGGAATGAAAACAGGATCAGAAAGAACAAGAGAAAGATCCAGATTTTGGTTTAGTCATCGGCTGGAAGAAGAGGTATCGAAGACCGTCGTGGCAGGAAATAGCCAGTTGTTTTCAGTCGTTGAACCTTACTGGGCCCAATGGAATGGAATGGAAGCGCGTGTTGGAGTTGAAGGATGGCGGGGAAGGAAGACGTCTGGTAGTAGTTTTCAGGAGCAGAAGACAAGAAGTATCCCGAAAAATCCATGATGGGGTCACCGGAGGACATTTGGGAGTGACGAAGACCCTCCAGAAATTGAGGCAACGATTTTACTGGGCCGACTGCCAAGCTGACGTCAAGGAATGGTGCAAAAAATGTGCTATATGCGTTGCCAGCAATGGGTCTCGAACAAGACCTAATGCCCCGATGCGCTAGTACAATGTGGGCAGCCCATTTGAAAAGATCGCGATTGATACCGCTGCCTGGTCCGTTATCCCAATCTGATCACGGGAATGAGTACATCCTTGTGGCGATGGACTACTTCAGCTATTGGGCCGAAGCCTATGCCCTTCCCAACCAAGAAGCTGATATCGTTTCCGATGTTTTAGTAAAGGAGTGAATTTGTCGAATTGAAGTTCTGTTGGAGCTGTATTTGGATTAAGGTAGGAATTTCGAGTCAAACTTGTACTAGGAGATGTGTAAGATGCTGAAAATCCATAAAACAAGACCCACGTCTCTACATCCACAGTCCGATGGAATGGTGGAGCGGATGAGACGATAAACCACCATCTGTCCAAGGTAGTCTCTAACCACCAGAAAGATTGGGACCACTACCTTCATCTGTTCCCGATGGCCTATTGATCCGCAGTTCATGAGTAAACCGGTCAAACCTCTGATAGTGTTATTATGGGCCGAGAGCTGCGACTTCCTTGTGACCTGAAGTTTGAGATACCACCAGGACAAGACACTGCGAGAGATGACTACATCAGTAAACTACGACAGATGATGGACGACATTCATAAACGAGTCCGTTTGAACATCCAGAGTGCCAGCGACAGAATAAAGGAGACCTACGACATCAAGGCCGATGCTAGCGGATATCAGATAAACGATCTTGTCTGGCTGAACAACCCTAAACGTCGCCGTGGACTATCACCGAAATTTCGGAACTCGTGGAAGGTCCACATAAGATCATGAAAAGGATAAACGACCTTGTCTATTGAATACATAAGCCACCACAAGGAAAACCTAGGGTAGTCCACTTCAATAGGTTGTCACCTTACGCCGGAAATCACGATCAAGTCCACACTGTCAGACCACCGGAGGATGAAATGACGTTTCAGAGGTTCATGTCCCTGTATTCAAACGGACAGAAAGTTCAACATGGGGTAACCCGAGAGGAGCCACGAGACCTTTTCAAGGTGCCTGCCGACTACGCGTTATCACTGTGTGGCAAAAAATCTCCAAATGTCCAGAGGCATAGTGGTAGTATTCTCCAAGAAGTTCGGTTGGCTCCAGGAACACATAGCCGGAAAGCTGATGACAAATTTTGAGAAGGTTCTTTAGGCAAGCTGAAATTGCGAATAATTATAATTTCGTCAATTGGAGAATCCAATCCTGAAAGTTGTTTAGCGAATTAGCTGTTATTTCGCTACTGCGCAGTATATAACATTTACAAAAAATAAATTCAAAAAAATATATTATAGGCAACTTGAATTTTTTTTATCTATTAATTGATAATTTCTAGAATTCAAAACTAAAAGTCCCTAACGTTTTTGTCGGTTATTAAGTATTGCCTGATGTCTCCAAATTTTTTTTTTTTATTTACCAAAAAATATTCTTCAGGCAATTTATATCACGTATTCATCAAGTAATTTCAATAATATCTGCAAATTGCCTGACGATATTGCGGGTTATAAACAATTACCAGACATTAATTAAGTTTGTAAATACGCGCAACAAAAATTCTTACGCGCAGCCGTAAGTGCGACAAGGATAGCTCATCGAGCATGCTGGCAGCTCCTCGCGCTGTGATTGGCTATTGAGAAACCACGTGTTTCCAGCTTACTGTCGGCAGTGCATTTACAACAATCACAACAGATTATTGTTTGTTAAGGCAATCGGAGCTTCGTGAAAAAGTATCCATTGTTTTTATATCTTTTTTAAAGATATCATTAAATTATAATTTCCTGTTTGAAATTTAACATGTATGTGCATTTGTGAAGAAGAATTATCTGAAAGTGAATCTTCCGACAGCAATGAAGAAGACGAAGAAGATTAACAGAATAATTTAGATCCAATAAACTTTCTTTTCAATTTTAATTTTAAATAATTTATTCACTGAATAAAAATCGGAAATGAAAGAATAATTCAATCATTGAATCCGTCATCCTACAAATCATTGTTCCTATGGAGTAAAAAAAAATATTCATCATGGCCTAGTTTCTGATTTTTCATTTTTTTTAGTTATTAAAAGAAATTATTAATGACTAAGATTTTGCTTAGATTTTTTTTTTTTAATTCTGTTTGTAAAGCTTTATCATCGATATTTTCAATTACAATCTAAGGAGATTATGAAAAAGTCGGAAACTAGGCTCCGTCTATTAAAATATAGCATTTCTTTTCCAAAAATACAAAATATTAAATATAAATAATTAATTTTAGATGAAATTTTTTTTATTTTTTTTTCGAGACTAAAATACTTTTTCATTAAATAATTTATGCAGCAAACGAAATTAATAATTTAAAATTTTTAATCAATTATCAAATATTAGCAAAAAAAAATATAAAAAATTAAATATTTCTGTTTTGAACGCAGTTCTGTAAACACGTGGTTTCTCAATAGCCAATCACAGCGCGAGGACCTCGGGCCCCGGCAGCTGCCAGCATGCCTCGATTAGCTATCCTTGTCGCACTTACGGCTGCGCGTAAGACTTTTAGTTGCGCTTATTTATAACCCACAATATCGTCAGGCAATTTGCAGATATTATTGAAATTACTTGATGAATACGTGATATAAATTTCAGATTGCCTAAAGAATATTTTTTGGTAATTTAAAAAAAAAATATTTTGGAGACGTCAGGCAATACTTAATAACCGACAAAAACGTCAGGGATTTTTTGTTGAAATCTAGAAATTATAAATTAAAAGATAAAAAAAATTCAAGTTGCCTAAAATATATTTTTTTGAATTTTTTTTTGCAAATGTTATATGCTGCGCAGTAGCGAAATAACCGCAAATTCGCTAAACGACTTTCAGGACTGGATTCGCCAATTGACGAAATTATAATTTTTCGCCATTTCAGCTTGCCTAAAGAACCTTCTCAAAATTCGTCATCAGCTCTTGGACTAACATGAGTCACGCGTGGAAGAAACGCGAACTTTCTAACCGAAGTTTCTAGGTTGTAACAAAACAGACTGGAGACTTGATAATGAGAATCAGAGACGTATTCGTAAATAATCAGCAGTCTACTTTGTCCAATAATTGATGAATCGAGATATTTCTATCAATGTTTTATTTAATTGATTGATTTTCACATTGAAGGCAGGAATATCGTTTATCAATAATAAAACAAACAGAATAACTCCAGGAAGCTTCCAGTAATGAAAATTATCAACTTGACAATTACTCGCAAACTATTTATTGTTTGCCATAGAAATAGCCATCTGGTCCACTTCACAACGAACAATTGAAGTTTAAATTAAAAAATAACTCAACAGCATCTTTCATGCTGCAACTACTCCATCCCTCTTCACCTTGACTGTATACTGTACTTGAATTAGTTAGTTACATTGAGGTGAAGAAACATATTTTTTTAAATGACACCTATGAAATGTCCCTCTTTCTTCTCCAGAATCGGGATGCACTAAAATATATATTTTTGCACTGACTTTTTTTTAACTCTATATGGACCTTCAAATGAATGAAAAAAAATTTTTGTCTCATGATCTAAAGCAGAAGAAAACAAATATGATTTCCTCTCAATAGTACCAAATTATCGACTTCAAAAGATCTACATTCTTTATTATTAATAAACGCGCGTTTCTTACTTCGTTTTAATAAGTTTTCTTTTGCAAAAAATAGTTTAAAATGGAAATCAGGTTCCATGTTCGTTGATGGTAGGTTCAATAAAAATTTAAGCGGAGAACACGGAGTTCTATCAAACTGTAATTCAATTGGTGTATACCCTGAAGCTTCATGGGTCACATTGTTCAAAAACTCTGCTATACATCGCACCTCTAATGCCCACCGAGTATGCTTTTTATAACAATATGTGCGAAATAATCTGCCAAACAGGCTTACTATGGTGATGATGTTTAATTCAACGGGTTGTTGAGTTATCAATTATTTTAGCAACTGTTCTAACAACATTGTTAACCAATAACGATATTTTACACTATTTTGATCACCTTGTTACAAACAATTTAAAACTTCCAACTCAACAACTATCGATTCTAATTTTGATTCGATAGTCGTGTTGTTTATCTGATTTTTGTGTTCTATGATGAAATAGAAACCTAACCTGCAATTCGAAGTTCGAACATTGTTGAATCACAGACTTCTATCTATGATTTATATTTATTTCATTATTTCTTCTATTTGTAATAATTTGGATGTTTGAACATGAACGCTGATGAAAATAAGAGGAAGGCGAAAAGAGGCCCCAGAACCACTCAAAAACAGTTTGAAATTTACTTGGATTTTTTAAGAAAACCCTTGGAAGTTCTTCTCGGGTAAACTTAATGGGTTACCAACATCTCTTGGTAATTTTCTACTCATTCTCAGCTCATTTCTGAAAGGAAAACAAATTTCCAAATCACATGTCTCTCCAAAGCTGGATGGAGGCAAAGGGCCAAACAGAACTACCGATACCAAGTCGCCAGGAAATTCTGGAATTATTGAATCCAACGGAGGATTTGGCAGTATCGATATTTTTGCCTTCTAGCAAATATCACATGATCGAAGTTGCTGTTTTATATTCCTATGCAAATTAATACACCAGATATCTTCCCTCATCGTGCACTAAACACCAAAGTGTCCATAAGTTTCATGATAGTTCTTAATAAATTCATTAGTGTACGTTTTTGGGACACATAACAAATGACCATTACCTTTTGCACAGTACAAAATATTGTTATTCAAAACATATTTATTATATTCTGGATCAGTTTTTAATTTTCCATGTTTTTGCTAAGTTACGGGTCACATTTTTGCTCTCTTGCGATATTCTTTACTAAATTTTTGAAATTTTCTGGAAAGTTAATTGAAATAATTTTGAATGAACCATCCTGAGGTGTAGCTAGCCTCTCAATCGGGTTACGAGAAAGGGCGTCTGGTATAATATTATTTGATCCTTTTATGTATTCTATTTTAAATGAAAATTCCTGCATTGCCAAAATCCAGCGTGTGATCCTACTAGATAATAATCGACAAGATTTCAAATATTGTAGAGAGTGATGATCTGTTCGAATTATGAAATCCTTTCCTATCAGGTATATTCGCCACTTAAGTAGTGCAAATATAATGCTCAGCAGTTCTTTCTCAGGTACCGAGTATCTGGTTTCTCTATCAAGTAACTTCCTGCTAGCATACGCAACAATTTTTTTATTATTTTCATGTATTTGATACAGAACAGCACCTAACCCCGTATCACTAGGTTAGGTTAGGTTTGAACGTGAGTGGGCCCATATCAGGCCCTCCACTGCGGCCAATGGCCTATTGTGGCTCACCCTATGGTTATATTTCTCCCAGTATATCCAATCTCTTAATGAAATTGAGGAGTACGTTGGGAGAACAATTTACCAGGTTCTCTGGCCTTACTGTTGCCAACTGTTGAAAATCTGGTTCTGGCCGCTGCGGGGCATTTACATAAAATGTGCTTAGCCGTTTCATCCTCCTCCATGCATAGGCGGCACTCTGCATCTTGTGCAAGTCCGATTTTATGCATGTGGTGTTTGAGTTTGCAGTGGCCAGTGAGCAAATCTACTATAACTCTGAGATGTGCTCTACTGAGTTTTAGCAGCTTGTCAGAGTCCTGTTTATTCCTTGTGCAAGCAATAAATGCTTTGGAATGGGCTAGGCCCGGTAGACTACGCCAGTACTCGAGTCTTTTGTTGTCAGGCCAGGATGTTATGACATTCTTGGCAGTGCTATGTGCTATACCGATTACCGGTTCTGGCCCAGTGAACGTTGTTTCGGCCCCCCATTTTGCCGTATCACTAGCATCACACTGTACAAAAAATGTGTCATTCTCATTAGGATGATATAATATCACCTCACGTGAAATAATTTCTTTTATTTGTTCAAAAGCAATTTGTTGCTTTTCTCCCTACACTCATTTCACATTTTTGCAAATTAGTAAGTCCTAGAAACATTTGTAACTCTTTGATATTTTTTGGAATAGGAAAATTAGATATTGCTACATACGTTCAGGATCTGGTGATATTCCTTTTGTGTTCAGAATGTAACCCAAGAACTTTATCTGGGTTTTGAAAAAATCACACTTACTTAATCTGAGAGTTAATTCTGCTTCTGATAAACGACTGAAAACCTGATCTAGATGTTCAATGTGTTCTTGAAATGAATTGCTTACTACAAGAATATCATCTACGTAAATATAAACGGCAGATTAAAGAAGTGAACCTAGAATTTTGTCCACACAACGAGTGAACCTTGCAACAGCCGTTTTTGAGGAAGTACCCTGAATTGGTAACTTTTTGTACCATATCTAAACCCTGTATACTTTCGATGTTCTGATCTAATAGGAATTTGCCAATAACTTGATGTTGAGTCTAAAGAAGCGAATTGGAAATCTTTCAAATCCTTCAATATATCATCAATAGGTCTTGTTACTTGATTCAATCGGCGAGCATCCAGACAGAGCCGGATTGATCCAATTTTCTTAACTGTAGTCATGAGTGGACTACAAAAAGGGGTACTCAACCGTTCAATGACACCAATTTTTTATAATTCTTCAATTTCTAATTGAACTGCTTTGCGATGGGCCATAGGAATAGGATATGGTTTAACTGAAAAGGGAGTTTCATCACTTAAAATTATAAAATGTTCATACACAGTTGTTAAACCTGGTTTATCTGAAAATATTTTTTGGTGTTTTTTTATTAAACCCCGAAATTCTATCAATTCTTTTTCATTTAACACAATCTCAATCGAAAACTTTTTCTATATCATAAGAACAATTTTTTTCATAAACAAGTACAGGTAAAGAGTGGTACTGCTCTGATTTTGATAGGCTCTAAAAATGGTGGTTGATATTCATGGTTGAATTCTAACTGATCCACCTTTACAACATTTTGATCTACATTCAATAAAAATAAATTCCTATGAAAATCAAAAGTCGCTTCAAACATTTAAAAAAAATCAATATCAATAATCATCGGGTATACTAGAGAATCAATCACTAAAAATTCAAATTCAAACTTTTGCATTGCTATTTGAAATGGTAAGAATATTTGGTGTGATACTTTTTTTTGTCTGGATTTGAAAGCTCCAGTTATGCAAATACCACTTACATTAAAAATGGTCAAATGGTCAATGAGAAGAATGATTTGTTTAAATACGTCAAATCTTATAAAACTTATGTCACTTCCAGTATCTACAAGTGCAGGAAAATAATTATTTTGTATATTTATTGGTATCACTGTTATTTTAGCTTTGAATGATTTGTGATCAAAATTACATTCTTCATTATTTAACATATCTTCCATTGGGTTATTTTTGATAATAGATATTTGATTTTTGGCTCTGTATATTTTTGTTCCTACTATCGAGCCCCTATAGTAGGTAGAATTTAGTTTTCCTGATACGGATACTCTTTATGATGTATTGAATTATCAGGGAGATCTATCAGAGCCATTTTATGTGTATTATATGTTTAAATTACGAAATTCATTACGGGGAACAAATTTCTCAAACTTTCCTTTTAGAAAACGATCATCTATCTGGCATACGTCTTGATTTCAATATATAATCTGCTCTAAGCAAACTATTCAAAGCATCAGATATTGTGTTCACCGAAATCAGTACTGATGGCACTGATTCCGGAAAATGTCTAGCGATTACCGCCACCAACATATTTTCGGAATAACTTGGTTGTAAATACTCACCGACATGAAACATTTTCAAAAAATAATCTACAAAAGATCCATCTTCATGCTTGTAATATCCATATCCTGTCTCTAATTTTAATCTGGCATCCTTCTGTTTTCCAGAAGGGATTAAAGAAGCTATTTTTAAATTCACCAAAATTCCTAAAACTATCCGGTAAATATGCATCAGCCCAAATCTTCGCATTTTTTATTAATAATGGTTGAATCCAAAAACCTACTTTTTCAAAAGGACAATTCTAGTTTATTTATAAATTTTATCAGATGCATATTTTCACCCGCAAATTCTGTGAGAAAATCAGTTACTCTTATGACATGATTCAAGAAACTCGATTCCATTCTGAATTACTTTTCCTATATTATTATATTTATTAGGATACCTTACGTTTCGTGTTCGCAGCATAAATTCATTTATTTTAGTTTTTTCCACAGTACCATTATTTTTGATATCACCCCTTATATAATTACTGTTTTGATAATCTGGCATGAAACTTTGACTAGCATTGTTATCAAATATTTGATGACAATCTGCTTCACCAGGCACACACCAAGGATTTGAACTGATGGCTGTATGTGATATTGCCGAATTACGAGAAGGTTCTTGTTGACAATCATTTTCTAAATTTCGTTGAATATATGTATTGATATTATTATTGGGAAACACATTTTCCCGTTTGTTAGTTTCGGATTGTTTCAGTACTATCATACGTTTTTGGCTTGTCAAAGTTTCTGTCAACGGTATTTTCATCTCAATTACATTAAAATGACGCATTCAACTTATTACTGGCTTCACAATCCGTATGGATTACATTGTATTGTTCCTCTTCATTGGCCAGAAGGGAACTTTGAACCGATACTTCGTTGAAACCCACAGTTCTTGAATCATTACCAGCAACTACTGCATTTCCGTTACAAACTAAGGTTTCTACTGAAGCTGATGCATTACCTGGATCTACAAGGCCAACACTTTTTCGTCTTACATTATGATCCTTTACTTCTTCATCTGTAGTATCATCACAGAAACCAGGTATTGCTCTTGGTATGCTCTTCTTCGGCATCTTGTGTCTTATCCATGTTCTGCTGAATCTCCATTCATATTGAGAGTCTTTACTTTGGTTGATTGATGTCTGATGTTTGATTTTGTTCTACCTAGAGTTGGGTGCCAAGTTGTAACAAAACAGACTGGAGACTTGATAATGAGACTTCTCAGAGACGTATTTGTAAATAATCAGCAGTCTTCTCTGTCCAATAATTGATGAATCGAGATATGTTTTATTTATTTGATTGATTATCAATAATAGAAGAAACCGAATAACTCCAGGAAGCTTCCAGTAGTGAAAATTATCAATTTGTCAACTGACAATTACTCGCCAACCAATTATTGTTTGCCATAGAAATAGCCATCTGGTCCACTTCACAACCAACAACTGAAGTTTAAATTAAAAAATAACTGAACAGCATCTTTTATGCTGCAAGGGACATCTAAGAAGTCGCCGGATAGACTCGATTGATCGAGGACTGTAAATACGAGTATATAAGCCGCTGGATAGCGGATGGCAGAATAGTCATAGACAGTCACAGAGAGTTTTAATTACAGTTCGAGAGTTCGCAGATAGATAGCCACATTAGAAATAAAGTGAAGTAGTGAAAAATTAGTTTAGTGCATTTTTACTACAATACGAAATTGAAGATAAAATGCAATATGATATACTATGTGGACAGTTATATAAAATCAATATAAAAAAGAAATAAAATGAATAACCAGAGAATAGCATCCTGGGAAGAGGTTTCATGTTGAAACCCATACAGTCGTTCAGAAGTTGATTTATATTTTTCAGAAAATTTTGAAGCTTAGTTTTCAACACCTTCTCGAAAAGCTTTGATAAATGAGACATGAGGGAAATCGGCCTATAGTTATACGTTAGTTTTCTGACACCATTTTTATGTATTGGAAATATAACAACAGTTTTGAAAGCTTTGGGCCACTCACTTTATAAAAATATAGGTGAGTGAGTGACGTTTTCAAAGTTTCCTTTTCAATTCCATCCGGCCCTAAGGCTTTGTGGTTTTTCAATTCGTTAACTTTCTGTGCTAATCACTTCGATCTTTGTTTTTTAGTGTTACTCACTTCTTGCACGACTTCTCATAAAGCTTTTGTGTATGATTTACTAGTTTTCATTTCATTCTAAATTCATTTCTAAATATTTCGTTTTTTTTTTTCACTAATTTTACCATGTTGTTTCTTATGTTAGTTTATTTGAGTGAAGCATTTGTTCGAGGGAGTGTATTTGGAGTTTTTTCTTTCAATGTTTTTTTTTTTCGAGTTATGTATATTCATGAAGGGTTTCAATGAAAGTTTCTATTTCTAAGCTTCGATTTGGTTCAGAATCTAATGAGCACCAATTCAGGTTTCTGAGTAAAATTTCAAATTTTATGTGATCGATTCACTTGTTTTTATTCTTCAGTGGAGAAATGGTCTGTAACATCACTATGTAAAAGACAAAGTTTGATCCAATATTTACAAATAATTGGTCGATACAAGAACTGTGCTCATTTTTAATTCTTGTTGGGTTGTTTATTGCGGAAACGTATCCTGATTCAATATGATATATTCGTTATCATCCAATGAATCAATATTGAGATCACCAAGAAAAATACTCTGTTATTTTTATTAAAGTTTTCCCGTTGTGTTAGTTTGGTTCAGATACTAGAAGTAGTTTAAATTCATCCAGATTTTTGTTAAAACTACGTATATTTTGATGTGATATTTTGTAATTGAAAAAATATTTGTTAATCCCCAATAATTTTATTATTATGGATGTTTGATGGAAATGTGGCAGTGGGAATACTTATTTTGGGAAAGATTTATTTTTAACGAGAAAAATATAATCTACTGTGACAAGTTTTTTTAATTGTCATAAACTAACAACAACATTGATTTCTCAATATAAAAAAAAAACATTTAACACTCTGGATCATTCGATAAATATAAATTCAATTTTTCCAACAATGTTCTAGTCTCTTATATATTGATCTATTTTTGAATAATTGATTGAACCAAGTTATATTCTACAAATTAATACTTGCGAAAGTTATCATAAAACATTCTTGCCTTATTTCCAGGAGTTTGAACAAAGCCCTGAGGACCAATACAAAATCAAATTATTGGGCTATTAAAACACTGTGTGTGGATCTTGATATGATGTGAGGACAATAGCCCGTAGCTGAGCGGGCTTGTGAGGACATATTTCGTTGCGAGGACTTCATCTCAGTCCTCGGAGCGTTTCGTCCTAATAACGACGTGTATTTTCATTTGGCGATCAAATCTGTACCTACTTTTCAAATTTCTTCAATTTTCACAGAGGGTGCTCACCGAGATTTTCGAAAGATGTTCCTTATACACACGTACAATGCTCACGGTAGTTCCGAGGACATATCGAAAACACATTTTGTGTATGAATATCGATTCGTCGATGAAAGTATTTCATGAATAGTTGATCGCTAAGAGGATGTCACGTAAAGTCAGTAGAAGAATTTCAATTAGCTAATATTAGAGTACTGAAAGTAATCATTACAGGATGAAATCAAAATATTCTGAAATAATGAAGTGAATTCGACATAGACAATTCCACTTGATTACTGAGTTATGCAGAATATTTTTCTAACCACTTGAAATAGTTATTATCCTAACAGGTACGGAAAGAGTACCTTTCCCGCATGCGACTGCCGTTACCGGAACAACGCAAAGCGGAGTTCGGGTAAGCAGTCGAGTGCGGGAGAGTACCTTTCCGTACGAATTAGGATCAATATTTTGTCTACAAGCGAATAAAAAAAACAAAAACATGAAGCACTTTTGAACAAATTTTCGCGTGCGGGAAAAATTTTACACGCACTAGAGCGGGAATTGTTTTGTTTTTTCCGTTAATCAGCTGTCATCCCCCTACCAACGACAGTCGAAACTTCTGCGAGCTAAGGATTAACGAGGTCTTACCTTTTAACGTGCAATTCCTAGCACGAGACCAGTCATCATGCAGGGAATCGAACCCACGTTCCTCTGATTAATAAACTGGCGCTCTACCATCATGATCACTGCGGCACATGAATAACTCACTTAAAATGACGTGCGGGAAAATTACACCTCTATCAAACCTAATTGTGTGCGGGTATAGGGTGAATCACGCACGCTTGTAGATATTCATTATTTTAATAATTTTTTTTATTTATTTCATTCAAAATCATAAATATTGTTCGTGTTGAACTGGCAAATTATGTACTTGAATACAATGCAGTTGAAAAAGCATGGAGGCAAGAAATCTAATGACGCTGAGGGAGTATATGTTGATCAATCAATTAGTACAGTTAGTCCAAATCAAAATTTTCTACTACGGCCCATCTTCATCTGGAGTGACGTCAGTTAACACCATAACAGATGTGACATCGTCTATCTCAGAATACAAAATTCTTTATTGTAATACCACCGTAAATAAGTAAACAGAGTAGGTTCACTCCTAATCGGCGCCTTCGATTATTGGGTTTAGACTTAATTTTTTTCCTGGAATGCGGTGGGGTGAGAGGAGGGGTCGGCTGAAAGTTGTCCGGTATCACTTCTTGGTCTCACGTACGGCGTTCAATCTCGGATTCAACGCAAATATAGTGACGAGTCAATACTTCTGTTTACTAATCTACGAATACAAAATGTGTTAGAATTGTTATATTCGTCAACCAGCTGCACCCTAATGAGCAACCCTCAGAAGTCACAGACTTGTGCGAGTCAGGGAAGACGTAGCCCTTACTTTTCAAAGTGTGATGCCATGCACGGTGGTAATACTACCATAATTTTGAATAATTGTTCGAATGTATCAACTAACCAATGATTGAATTACAAATAATGTTCAAATAAATCCTGTTAGTGGATAAACAATGCCGGTTCTGCCTCACTTTCATGAGGCAGAATCGGCATTGCTCCACACGGTGAATCTCTCGATGGCCGCGTCCATCAAGTTCTTGCCGTTGGTGAAGGGTTGGTGCTGAAGAAGATGACGTGTTCGCCGAAGAGTTTCGGGGGTGGGGGGTTCAAAACGTTTCACCCTAAGTGGCGCATGTCTTTTCTGCAAAAAAACATGGCGGCGATGGAGCGGAAGGCAAAAAAATATGGCGGCGATGGCGGAAGTTATGAGAAAAACGTCCCTGCAAAAAACATGGCGGCGATGGAGCGGAAGACAAAAAAAATGGCGGCGATGGCGGAAGTTATGAAAAAAAAACGTCGCCGCGAAAAAACATAGCGGTGATGGAGCGGAAGGCGAAAAAACATGGCGGCGATGGCGGAAGTTATGAAAAAAGTCTTCCCCCACGTGATTTGCTGAGAGCAATTGGCTGGAAGAGAAAAAAACGTCACGTGATTCGTTGAGAGCAATTGGCTGGAAGAGGAAAAAAATGGCCGCCGCCTTAATTGACGAAACGAAAAAATCGAATATGAAAAATGTCTACTGTCTTAGAACACACAACAGAAAATTATGATGGACTTATTATTAATTCACTCGCTCTCGAATGAAATTCCAAAAGAAAAAAATACCGTCTCCGCCTCCGTGAAATAGCGATAAGGCACGTTTCTTGAATGTTTACTGTGTGCTCTCGAGTTGAACGAAATTTTCAGTAAAAACGATGATCCATTTTTGACCTTGAATTTGTTTTTCAGATTTAATCGCAGAGTTTTTATCTCACACATCCGGTGTTTGTTTACGCTGCTCGAGCTAAATTGACCTTGGAGTTGTTTTTTGTTATTGCGCAATTTGGTTTTTTCACAGATCGACCGTTGCATACATTTGCAGCGTGGGTTACGCGAACTCGGCGTGGAGGTGGACGGCGTGGGTCACGTGACACAGAGAGTTAATACGTACGTTCACAGCGAGACTGCGTCATTTCATTATCTGCGTTCGAAGCAACAACAAGTGCCTCTCTGCCGCTCATCTGTCTCTCGCTTTTTTTCTATACAAGTGCATTGTTTTTATTGTGTCATTTAATTCGTGATTTGCAAAGGTCAGTAGTAGTAGTTATTCTTTTTTCATTTTTCGCGATTGTTTCAAGTGTGCCTATTTCTTTCGATTCACTTTTTGTTGTGTTACTTTTTAAAAAAAAAAATCAGAAAAGTTCATTTGTCATATTTGTTTTTCGTCTCATACAGAGTGTATCTCTCACAAAACGTCATATTTTTTTTGTTTTTCATACAGTGTATGTGGATTGCATTTTTTATCATAATTCCTTCTCATACAGGGTGTCTCTCACAAAGTTCCATTTGCTATATACAGTGTGATTGGAATATTTTATTTTTATCATATTTATTTTTTTACACGGGGTGAATCATAAACATCATTTTTCATTCTGAGTGAGTGAGTGAGAGTTATAATACAGCGTGTATGAATTTTGTTGTCGAGTGATTTCCCAGATGTCTCATATTCTCGACGAAATTAACAAGATTTCGTTGGCTTGCAGGAAGAACCTGCGGAAGTTGTCCGAGCTACCGAAGGACGAACCCCATCTGATCCTTGGCGCTGAAGCAAAAACAACCAAATTTGGAGAATCCATCCTAGTGGAGTTAGAGGAGTGTAAATAAAGTATTCCTGCCAAATCGAGTGACTGGTGCATTCAAACCCATCCTCGACAAATTAACCGAGTCCCAGCATATGCTCATCTATAGGGGCGAGCAGAAAATTGCCAATCAAAATCATCCGCAGCAGCTGTTTGAGATCGCTAAGGCCTGAAAACGCCGACGCCGCCGTTGGAAACAAAGAGTGAGTTTCTTGTATTTTCATTTGGCATTTTCTTGAAATTTTGTGTGTCTGTTGAATAATCATCATCATGTCATCTGACACCATTGTTGCACACAGTATGGAGATGGTAGCCAAGTTGCGTAAGGTCAAAAAAATCCTCAAAAAGGGTTGTACTGATGAAGAACGCAAACATTGGCTGGCCCATTGCAAGTACACCGCCCGCCTGATCAATAGTGCGATCGCGGCAGTGGATTGCATGGGCTCTCTGAGAAAATTACAAACTTTATGCGGACACTTGAAAATTATCCGAAATTCAATCAAAAAGTCAGGTCAACAGCCAGGCGTCGACGTGGTGGTGGAAGAGGGAGTCAAATCAAAATTAACATCTCGAGTAAAGTGGGAGGACTTGAAATCGGCATTTTCTTCGCGTTTACGTACCGATATAATTATAAATTTGAAACATAAAGATATGCATTCATTTTATTAAGAAGCAGAATTCAAAATTTATTGAAAAAACATCCAATCATCAAAGTCAATGCGACATTTTGTGGTAAATTCGTGAAAACTTCCTTGAATCAAGAACAAATAATAAGCGATTTTAAATATTTCAACACTAAAAACGTTGTTATCGATAGGGGTACAACTTTGAAAAAGTGGTTCCTAGAAAATGTCATTGATCAAATTCAAAACAAACTGTCGGAATTCGCGGACAAAGAAAGTGTCTGGAGTCTTCAGAAAATTGTTAGTTTGGAGATCAATATGAATAAATCGGACGTGGGATACGGTTCGTCTTTCATCGAGCTGCCAAAATCTATTGCGAATAAAAAAGCTTGCATTAATTTGAAAAATGAAGATGATGCGTGTTTCGATTGGGCCGTCGTTTCAGCCTTGTACCCTGTTGAATCGAGTAAAAATACAGATAGAATTTCATCATACCCTCACTATTCAAATGTACTGAACTTGGATGGAATCGCCTTTCCTATGAAATTAAAACAAATTACCAAATTTGAGCGATTGAACAACATATCTGTGAATGTGTACACCTTGGAATTGATTCAGCCGCAGGCGAACAAGGAGGCATTTTTCTTTTCTGTTCCGAGCCGACTCACGAAACAAAAATTAGGCCAACATGTCAATCTTCTCCTCATTCAAAATGAATATCACACGAAATTAAATGATTACGAGGCACCACCACTGGAAATGGCCGACGCCGATGATACAGTCGGCGATGACATAAAATTCCATTACGTTTGGATAAAGGATTTATCTCGCCTACTCAATCGCCAACTCAGTAAATATTAACATAAAACATTCATTTGCGACAGGTGTTTGAATTATTTTGCGAGTGAGGAGAAACTCGACAGTCATACTGTTGATTGTCAAAAATTAAATAAGAGCAAAATTTCATTTCCTTCTTATGATCACGTAGAATTTCGGGATTTTGTATATGAAGAAATAGGGCCCTTTGTAATTTACGCGGATTTTGAGTCGATTTTGGAACAGTTTAATGACGAAGAGTGCACCTCACATACGACAAAGTACCAAAAACACATTCCTTTCAGCGCTGCATTTTATTTCAAGTGTGCATATGACGATACTTTGTCATTTTATGATAGTCATCGGGGCCTCGACTCGATGGATTGGTTTGCGGAGAGAATGGGGGCCATAGCCAAATTTGTGGAAGCCAAAACTTTGGATATTGTCCCCATGATCGTCTCACTTCCAGATAGAGCGACAGCGCCATGTTGCCACATCTGCGAAATACCTTGGAAAACTGACGACAAAATTGTAATAGATCATAATCACTACACGGGAGCGTTCCGTGGATATGCGCATGCGCATTACAATTTGAACTACAAAAAGTCGTTCGTTGTGCCAATCATTTTCCACAATTTATCCGGATACGACAGTCATTTTATTATTCGAGATATAGCAAAAAGGGGTCGAGTCAGCCTGTTGCCTGTCAACAAAGAAAAATACATTTCTTTCACCCAGTAAGACGGCAACACTGACATGAAATTTCGATTCATTGACTCTTTTCGATTCATGGGCATGAGCTTGGAACATTTGGTGCAAACACTGACCATCCATGACTTGAAGATTTCTAGGCGTGAATTTGCCCATTTCGATGCCGACCGGTACGAGTTACTCACTCGAAAAGGGGTATTCCAATACGATTTCATCGATTCGATGGAGAAATTGGATTGCCCAAGTTTGCCGGCGCGCGATCAGTTCTACAAGTTTAACGATTGTGGCATCACCGATGCCGAATACGAGCATGCGCAGAACGTGTGGCGGTTGTTCAACTCAACAACACTGGGCGAGTACTCTAACCTATACATGAAAACCGACATATTGCTCTTTGCGAATATTTTCGAAAATTTTCGAAATATCGGCCACGAGACGTATGGGTTGGATCCTCCGTGGTATTACACCTTCCCGGGATATACGTAGTCCTGTATGTTGAAGTACACCCAGTGCGAATTGCAGATACTGAAAGACGTCGACATGCTTCTCTTTGTCGAGCGAGGAATTCGTGGCGGCACGAGTCAGTGCTGCAACAGATTCTCCTCGGCCAATAACAAGCACATGGGTGAAAGGTATGACGCCTCCAAACCGTCGACCTATTTGCTATATCTCGACGTGAATAATCTGTACGGTTGGGCCATGATGGAATATCTTCCGTACGATGGCTTTAAATGGCTCGAAAATGCAGCCGATTTCGATGTGTCGGAAGTGTCGGACACCTCACCCATCGACTACATTCTCGAAGTCGATTTGAAGTACCCCGAACATCTGCATGACAAACACAAAGATTTACCCTTGTGTGCCGAGCACCGTACACCGCCAGGCTCGAAATTACCAAAATTGATGACCACGCTGTACAACAAGGAAAAATATGTTGTGCACTACAGGGTGTTGAAACAAGCACTCAAACACGGCCATTACTCAAGAAAATTCACAAGGTGTTGCAATTCAATCAGTCGGTGTGGCTGCGTCCCTACATTGGATTTAATACGAAATTACGCTCTCAAGCAAAAACTACTTTTGGCAAAAATAACTACAAACTAGCCAATAATGCAGTGTTCATGAAAACCATGGAAAACATACGGAAGCACCGTGTGGTGAAAATGATCTCCAAGTGGGAGGGACGATATGGCGCAAAAAATCTGATTGCCAGTCCAAATTTCAGGTGTCGCAGCATTTTCGACGAGAGCCTCGTCGCTATCGAGATGGCAAAGACGGATTTGTTATTCAATAAGCCCTTGTACATAGAAATGTCGATTCTCGATATTTCCAAGGTGTGCGTGTACGATTTCCATTACGGCTTCATGATGGAAAAGTACACGCACGATCAGTGCAAATTGATGTATACGGATACTGATTCGCTCATTTATGAAATTAAGTGCGATGACATTTATCGGGATTTGATTAGCAGTCACATTGAAAAATTCGATACGAGCGACTACCCAAGCGACAACCCATTTGACATTCCCTTCAAAAATAAAAAAGTACCCGGCTTGATGAAGGACGAAGCCAATAGTCGTATCATGACAGATTTCGTGGGGCTTCGATCAAAGTTGTACACCTATAAGATACAAGGTGGAAAAACCGTAAAAAAATCCAAAGGGGTCAAATACAGCGTTGTCGAAAATCACATCACTTTTGAAGATTATGTGGATTGTCTGAAAAACAATGTGGAAAAAATAACTTCGCAACGCTGTATTCGATCCTTTTCTCACAAAGTTTTAAGTGTAGAGCAAACAAAGATCGCTCTCATCCCCCACGACGACAAGCGCTGTTTGATTGTCGGCTCTCATGACACTCTGCCGTGGGGCCATTACAGTCAGTTAGATATCTAATAGAATTCAAATGTTTTTTTCAGAGAGCACATATCCACACACGCACACACACACACCACCACCATGGTAGACACTTTGAAAAATTTATGCTGTCTGCTGACGCTCTCTGATCAAATTTTGAAAATGTTTGCCGATGAAAAATGGGTGCATATCTATAAGCAGGCTCAGAGCGTCAAACGAAATTTCAATGATTTGAGTCACTTAGAGTACACGAGAGAAATCAGCTTTGAAAATGGGTGTGAAGCTCTCAAAAATGTAGACTGGGAGGGTCATTTGCACGAAGACCAATACTGTATGTGGGCGAATGCATATCGTATTCCAAAATATAATTTACGATTTTGCCGCACTTGCTATAAAGCATTCAGAAGGGCTATGCAAAACCATCCAGTTCACAGCATCAGAGACCATCAACATATGGTGTTCGGTGTAAAGCACATGGACAATATGTTGCAAATTTGGGGGGCACAACAGATTTGATGAAGTACTGTTCACTTTGAAAACGAGCAGCCAATGCTACTGTGACCTACATCTGCGTGGTGGTGGTGAGCCCTACGGGTTAGACCTCACATATAAACGCTTTATAGGCACAGGAGATGAGGATTCAGAATTCGATGAATGAGATTGCCAAACACACACACACACAAAATTTCAAGAAAATGTTAAATGAAAATGCAAGAAATTGTGCTCTTGTTTGTTTCTTTCCACACACACTACATATATTGAATCAAATAATAGTCGATTATGTTTTGTATTTATGATTGAATAAATCCGTGTCTGGATATTATTATTATTATTATTATTATATTTTGTTTCACCCTTTCAATCTCCCATTCAAAATCCCACATATTTTTAGAGATCATTTTTGCATCAAAAAGGGTCACTTTTTTGCGCAAAAAAGTATAATTTTTTATACGAAAAAGTGCCACTTTTTTCTGCAAAAAAGGATAATTTTTTATGCAAAAAAGTGTAATTCTTCATGCAAAAAAGTGTCACTTTTTCATGCAAAAAAGTGCCTGTTTTTTGCCAAAAAAAAGTGTCATTTTTATTGACATGGTGGAAAAAGCTGAGTGAAAGCTGAGTGATTCACTCAGCCACTCAGCTTTCACTGAAAATGCTTCACTCAGCTTTTACCACCATGTCAATGAACGTGTCACTTTTTTTCATTCAAAAATACATGTATTCTTATGGGAAAATGGCAATTAAAAAAAAAAATTACCGAAAATTGACATGGTGGAAAAAGCTGAGTGAAAGCTGAGTGAATGCTGAGTGACTCAAAATTCACTGAAAATGCTTCACTGAAATCCTTCCACCATGTCAATTTTGGGTGTTTTTTTTAATCGAAAAAAGTGCCTCTTTTTTACCTCAAAAGTGGCACTTTTTGCATCAAAAACGTGAAAATGCAGTTTTTGATGCAAAAAAATATCGTTTTTGAGCCAAAAAAGTGCCTGTTTTTTGTCCAAAAAAGTTACACTTTTATTGACATGGTGGAAAGAGCTGAGTGAAAGCTGAGTGATTCACTCAGCCACTAAGCTTTCACTGAAAATGCTTCACTCAGCTTTTACCACCATGTCAATAAAGGTGTCACTTTTTTTCATTCAAAAATACATGTATTCTTATGGGGAAAATGGCAATTTTTTTATCAAAAAAATGACCGAAAATTGACATGGTGAAAAAAGCTGAGTGAATTCTGAGTGAAAGCTGAGTGAATGCTGAGTGACTCAAAATTCACTGAAAATGCTTCACTGAAATCCTTACACCATGTCAATTTTGGGTGTTTTTTTTATCGAAAAAAGTGTCACTTTTTTGCATAAAAAAAGAGGACGTTTTTGCACCAAAATTGGAAGAATGGCTCAATCAAAAATGTGCTGCTTTTTTGCATAAAAATTGACATGTTTTTTGAAGCAAAAAAATGGGGTAGGGTATTTTCGAGTAGCAAAATTAAAATCAAAAATATTCTAAGATATATATATTTTCATAAACGTATTGATGGGTGATCTACAAACTACGCATGTGTCTCACCTGATGGCGCACTGTGAGCAGCACGCCAATTGTCTACATGGCATAAACAATACATTTAGTTCATTCACAAGACATGATGTGTCGTTATCACCGTGTTCTGTGAGTCTATGTTTATAACATCTGTGGTCACTTTGCTGCTCATGTCACCTTTCACTTGTCGTTCTTCTGGAGCATCATCAGCGCCATCTGTCGGTGGTGGTGGTGGTGGTGGTGGTGGCGGTGTCATCCATGTGTCATCTGTCACTCTGCTAATGACATCTGACACTCTTGGTTCTGGAGGGACATCAGCGCCATCTGTCGTCGGTCTGTGTCTGTGCCGCTCAGAGTAATAACTACGAACGAAATCACAATGGGGGCTCCATCGACGATGGTCAGCCATAGGATCGTCATTGGGCAGCCATCTGAACCCTTCTACTTCGCAAGAAAGACATGCAACTACATCTTCCGAACCGGTATACGTAAAGCCTGCTTTAGCTAACTTACTTGCAGGAAATGTCGAAGTCCAGCTTCGAAACGAGTCGAGTCGTGTTTCGTACTGCTGCACCTCTCTCTCTTTCTCTCGGCATACACACAAACACACTGCACACTGCATACTGAATCAAAACGTCAACTCTGCTCTCAATATATACATTTATTTCGTTTCGTAATCAAACATTACTTTGTCTGGAAAATAGCATAGGTATTCACGAAAACATAGATGTTTATCATCTTTTGATGATATAGTACACAAGTTTATAGCCTCATCAAATGACAAACCATTGTTTTTAGCTAGAGTTTTTGCACTGCCTAATAAATCGTGATAATATTGACTAAAGTTTATATTCAATAGATATTCAAATCTTGTCGCCATCACAGTAGCATCTAGATGTAGGATTTTTTGAACATCCGCTTCTGTCAGGTAGAAGTAGGTGTCATTCTTGAAAACTCGCACTTGTTGACTCTCTGCATACGTGTGTAATTCCAAATCCATAACATCGTCTCAGTCGAGTTTGATTCGGCTAGTCTTGGCTGCTGCTGCATTCGGGTCATTTCGGCTAGTGTAAAGCAGCTGATTAATGGCCCCAACGAATTGGCCCCATTCAAACATGCTGAAGGACAGGCTGGAGCATATGGTGTGTTGGACCTTGCACACGAGTTTAACTGCAGGCACGAAACTTCGAGCAAAACTTATGCTGCATTGCAAGCTCAAAACGTCGGTGTTGCGAAACTCGTAGGTGGCGATGCACGCGAAGAATCGTTCCGCTTTGATGGCCTCCTTGTACATGGCACATATTCGATCTAAACCTGAGATTCGATCTGCCCACTCTCGGTCCGATGATGATGATGATGATGATAATGATGATGATGAAGCCGACGCCGCCGACGCCGCCAACGCCACCGACACCGACTCGTAACCAGAGGACTCTTCAGAAGTCTCGACATCGACGTTGTTCACTGCACCAAACATGTTGACTGACTAATCTCTCTGTACCGTTCGGCATCGGTTTATTTCTCCGCTGCCGCCCCCGCCATCACCCCCCACCCTCCCCCCATACGCCGGCTCGAGTTTCTACCTCGTCGAGAGCTGAGAGGCGACGACAATGAAGGGCCCCCTCTTCCAGTTGAGATTGTGCCAATTTTTCATTGAATTACATGCGATTTGTCGCATAAATCCAACTATTGTGCGTACTATCGAACCCCAGCCATTTCACAAGTACTTTACGGCCCTTACGCCTGGTGATTTTTTCCACTAGATAGACTTCGGGATTTTTTGGTTTTTGTAGTTCTTGTTCGTAGAAAGAGCCGCTGATTGGTCGCCCTTCCAAGTTCTCCAGCAAATACGTGATTGGTTGAGTGATTTTCACTTTGACAACTTTGAATAGTTCCGTAGTCCAATTAGGGGTATACCTTTTTTCGAAAACATGCTTGCTAATTCTCACGAAATCGCCAATTTTGAATTTTTTTCGACCAGCACGTTCGGGATAATCATACAATGACTTATACACCTGTTTTTCATTGTCTTTGGTGACGTCACACGGTTTCATGCCGATCGTTCGATGTTTGCGCTGGTTGTAGTTTTTGGCAATGTCCGGCAAAATGTCCAGCCAATGGTAGGTACCGTTCAAACTGAAATATTTGAAGAGATTCTCTTTGAGAATACGTGTAACCCTCTCTGCGATCGTGGCTTTCTTCGCGGTATACGTGCTGTAGTGTTTGATGTTGTACTTTTTCAGGAGAGTCTGAAAGCTGGAATTGTAAAATTCAGTTCCGAGATCTGATTGGAGGAGCTTGGGACATCTTTTCGCTTCCGACAATATGTCCAAAGGAGCGCCATCTGTTAGCATCATCCAAATACCGACTGGGTGTTACGAAATAAGCGACATTGCCAAGTTTATACATAAACACATCGAGAGGCCGAAAGAAGCAAAGAAGAAGAAGAGAGCCGTAGTGTCTAGTGACGATGGCAACGTCGACGACGACGACGACGACGACGGTACCAACAAAAGCAAGGCAAGGCAAGGCTGCAGTGTGAGATATACAGCAAGCTCTATAACATCGAATTTCGTCCCAAGGATTCCATAGGACGATTACTGGGTTTTTCCCCGAGAATATTGGGGGCTGGAAGCGTTCACTCATCCGACCTACCTGTGAACATTATCAAAGTTCGAACTGTTCACATCGATAGTAACATAACATCGGGTGCCTTCTTCAACAGTCGCCCATCTCACACCATATACGAGTTTGCCGTTCGAGAAGAACCCGGCTTTGCCATCGACGAAACGCCCTCGAATTTGATTTACCTGCCTGTGAACAAGACGGAAATACACAACATAACCTTGAATATTCTTGATCAGGACTGTTGCAGTATGAATTTCCGTGGAAAGACCATCATTATACGACTTGTGCTGCGCAAGCTGTCATAAAAATGGGGTTGGTATTTGATCAGAATGATGATCATGATGCTTTTGGGCATAAAAGTGCAGAGGGTGCTGGCATCAATTCAGTCGCTCAGACGCACTCGAAGAGAGCAGACGCACACACTCTGTCTCACTCCAGCATACACTTTCTCCAATCGCAAGGACATCATGTTATCAAGACAAGTGTTCGACGTGTACAATCATCCAAAGTTCGACGAATCCATCAACAGAGTTAAGACTCGAACGCACCACCCGTACTTCAAGTCCTTTCAAAATAATGACATCATCGAAATTGTCATTCAGCAGAGCGATGTGTGGATACTGATGAACGATGCCCTTGTGTGCATAGAGGGCTCTCTGACTCGTACCGCAGGAACGGGCAATGTTAGATTTATCAATAATGCCGGCGCATTCCTTTTCGAGGCCATCTACTATGAAATCAATGGCAAAAAGGTGGACTCTGTTCGATCGCCGGGTATATTGAGCACCCTTCGCGGCTATACTTGTTACGAGGAAAATGATGTGCGATACTTGAGCACAGCCGGCTGGACCTATCCTGGCGGAACGGTTCACAATGCCCCCGACGGTTCGTTCGCCATGTGGATCCCGCTTAAGCATTTGTGGGGCATATTCCATGACTATAGATATGCCACCATTGGACGACAGTGCATTCGCTTGGTCAGAAGTAGAAATGATAACAATTGCATGCTGATAGAGGAGGTGGCGAATCCAGTAGTCAAAGCCACCACAGCCACATTGACGATCACGAGCGTTGCACTCAGAGTCAAACATGTGGTGCTCAATGACGACATTCGTCTGAAATTGCTGCAGTCCATCAAAACAGACGCTCCTGTAGTGATTTCGTATCGCAAGTGGGACATACACGAGTTTCCTGCACTCACTCAGAGTTCCCACCAATGAAGTTTGGGCTGTGAAAACTTGCACGGCCATGGAGAGTCCCCGATTCGTCATTGTGGCCCTCCAAACAAATCGGATTGGCAATGCGGCTCGAGATGCGTCCTATTTCGATCACATCGACATCAGCGACATACGCCTAACAATGATCAGCGATACTTACCCGCATGAACGTATGCACTTGGAATTCAACAGAAACAACTTTGTCGAAGCCCATCGAGCCTACACGGAATTCTATCCGAGCTATGGCAATTGTCTGAAGAAGCACCCTCTACTCGATTACGGAGCATTCAAAAGCAGAGTGACCGTGTTCGTAATAGACTGTTCGCGCAGAGCGGAATTCATGAAATCCGCCACTGTCGATGTCAAACTTGACATCGAGGCCAGAGTCGGATTTCCCGCCAATACTCGAGCCTATTGCATCATCATTCACGACTTTATGCTGGAACACTTGCCCTTGAGCGAGATTGTACGCCGTCTGTCATAAAAAAAATAGTGACATACAGTAGCAGCAGTAAGTAGTGGGGGAATCCACTGTTTGTTTGTGTGTATGTATGTAATGCAGGCATCGACAGGTCGAGAGCGTCAGTTGTAAGCCAAACGTTCAATTGTTCAGTCGGTGTTTAATCTCGGTGTTTAATCTCGCTCTCTCTCTGAGTGTATGTCTCTCAGTTAATCAAAGCAGTGAATCAGTTCAACAATCATCAAACAAACAAAAACAACAAGATGAAGCTTGTAGCCTGTGACATTCAGGGTTTCACTGTGGGTGGTGAATTCCAACCCAAAGAGCTCGCCATCACCGACGGGCATCACACAAACCACTTTTTATTCAAAGCCGTATTGCCATTCCATGACCTGAGCGAAGCAGATAAACGGCAAGTACGATATTAGGAGAGAAATATCCACGGCATTCCATAATCTGATGGCTATGTCGAATTCAACGAGATCCAGGAAGTGCTGCGCCCCATCATCGAGGATGATGTGGTATACGTGAAGGGTAATCAAAAATTCGATTTTTTGCTGAAGTGTGTGCTCGATCTGCCTAAGAGACCACACATCGTCGATATTGCGGCTACTACAAGTACAGTCGTCACAACGCCCCACCGACACTCGAGAAGCAAAGCCCGCTCTATTTAAATCATATAGCATCCGGAGAAATAGAAGTGCATTGTGCCGTGAGACACTGTTTCGATATCTGGCAATGGATATCGTCACACCTGATATGGTGATGCCCCATGGCGATCACGACGACGACGACACTCCTATCAATCGACACTTGCAAAATTTGCGCGAGCTCAAGGCGCACATAGCAGAGAACGAGCACAAGCTGTGTATTTTCAAACTCTTCCAAAATATGCAAATTAACGATGGTAAATGGATGAGGCAGCAGCAGCAGCAGCAGCATTCACCGATCCACCACGTTCTGCCGCCGTCGCCACCAGTACCAAGTTCATGACGTCAGCCACACCAAGACTAGCCGAAAACACACGAAATATTATTATTCATATTGTATTATTATTTATATTGTATTATTATTATTATTATATATTAATAGATGTATAAAACCAATTTTTCTCGATTTATTTTGCGGATCGAATGAATGAGAGAGAGAGAGAGAGACTGAAAGAAATACGAGTCATGTACATTGAGCAATGGTGTATGTGTTTGTGTGTTCCTCTCAGTGTATATATTTGAGTGACATATACGCTATTTCTCAGTGTACATTGAGCTGTCGTCACGATGACAATAAATTATATAATTCTAGCAGCCGTTCTGTCGAACGTACTGTATATTAGCCCGCCATATGAGTACGGCGAGGTATTGATATCGTATTTGCACGACGATGATTCGAGTACTTCGAACTGGACGAAAATGACTCAGGCGCTAGCCAATGATGGATATTTGCCTGTGTTGAGAGCCGAAATCCCGATGAACACCTCATCGTACAGACTGCGGAAGATTTATACAAATCACACCTATAGCGATACGCAGTGGTTTCCGCTGAAGATGTCTTGCCCCTCTAGCAGCAGCACTTCGAGACCATCGTCGTCGTCGTCGTCATCGTCCCACCCAACTACCCAACCCGTGGACGTCAAGATGCGAGCCCCTGCTGCTGCTGATCTAGAAAGTAAGGATTCCAAATGCGAGCTGCCGCCGCCGACACTGCACGATTGGTTTATGTTTTTCGTGTCAATGGTTCTGACTGTTCAAATATCCGAATCCATATATAGATTTATTAAATCCATGCATCAAAAATATTTTTTAATCGATAATGATAATGTATCTTCATACTACGCCACTGGCACTGAAGTGTAATTTTTTTATGTGAAAAATTAATGTATTTTTCTCGAACTGACGTTATTCATTTCAATGAATGCAAACAAAACAGACATACAATGCCATGGGTTAGAGTGAGACACTTAAAATGCCTTGAATCGATCAATTTGGCTCCAAACTGGACTCTCTTATCTCTTCCTGGAAAACAAACATCTGACACAGTAAACAACTCCAAGGTCAATTTAGCTCGAGCAGCGTAAACAAACACCGGATGTGTGAGATGAAAAACTCTGCGATTAAATCTGAAAAACAAATTCATGATCAAAAAAGGATCATCGTGTTTACTGAGAATTTCGTTCAACTTGAGAGCAGACAGTAAACATTCAAGAAACGTGCCTTATCGCTATTTCACGGCGGCGGAGACGTATTATTTTTTCTTTTGGAATTTCATTCGAGAGCGAGTGAATTAATAATAAGTCTATCATAATTTTCTGTTGTGTGTTCTAAGACAGTAGACATTTTTCATATTTAATTTTTTCGTTTTGTCAATTAAGGCGGCGGCCATTTTTTTATCTCTTCCAGCCAATTGCTCTCAACGAATCACGTGACGTTTTTTTCTCTTCCAGCCAATTGCTCTCAGCAAATCACGTGAGGGAAGGTTTTTTTCATAACTTCCGCCATCGCCGCCATGTTTTTTCACCTTCCGCTCCATCACCGCCATGTTTTTTCGCGGCGACGTTTTTTTTCATAACTTCCGCCATCGCCGCCATGTTGTTTTGCCTTCCACTCCATCGCCGCCATGTTTTTTGCAGGGACGTTTTTTTCAAAACTTCCGCCATCGCCGCCATGTTTTTTTGCCTTTCGCTTCATCGCCGCCATGTTCTTTTGCAGAAAAGACGCGCGCCACTTAGGGTGAAACGTTTTGAACCCCTCCACCCCCGAAACTCTTCGGCGAACACGTCATCTTCTTCAGCACCAACCCTTCACCAACGGCAAGAACTCGATGGACGCGGCCATCGAGAGATTCACCGTGTGGAGCAATGCCGATTCTGCCTCATGAAAGTGAGGCAGAACCGGCATTATTTATCTACTTCTGTTATTTTTAATTTAAAATATAAATGAGGGCATTTTCGAGAAAAATTTTCAAAAATTACGTATCACAACATGTATTTACGATAGAGGAATTGTTTTAAAGTCATTTTCAACCATATCGAAAATTGTTGTATCAAAATTGATAGGTCACATCAATTGGGGTAAATGCACTAGTTAACCGACCGGCACGAGTTCACGACTATTCTGTGTTAGGCAAAATGATAATAAAAATCTTCTTTGAAAATTACCATTATCCGTATTTAAATTCTACTTATTCAAAATAGCTTGCAGAATAGGGGTAAAAGTCGAAATTTTCGCGCCTATAATCTAATAATCTAATATCACAAGAAGGGGCTACGTTTATACTTACGCTTTGAAAACTGCAGACTGGTACCGGATAGAAAATAGTAAATAATTTTTATTTCAGATGCATTATGCATACATATTTCGTTATAGTCTGTTCATAAAGTAACCCCACCCTTGCTAACTTTTGAACAGGTTAGAATTTTGTTTTTAATTTTTTTTTGGTTAGATGGTAAGTCATAGCTACTTTTCGACAAAAAATATTGTCTATCTTTCAAAATGGCGGCTCGACGCCATTTAAATAGTGTGGGGTTCGGGTGACACCTCATTTAAAACGTCTTATAATTGAAAGTACAAGAAGTTAGGTTACAAATATGTGTTTGTGAGAAAAATGAGTTTTAGTAAAGTTAGCGTTCTTGATGTTTAATGTAACATAGCCCCTTCTACGACTGTTCAGCTGCTCAGATATGAAGAATAGAAGCAAATCCTGACGGGGCATGTTATATAATAATAATAATAATAATAATAATAAGCTTTATTCACGTTAATTACATTAAATATATAAAAAATGTGCTCAAAAATATCGTGAGTAAAGAGAGAAGAGTGATAAGTGCTAAAGCACTTGTTTCACAATTATACAAACAATATAACCTATATAAAAATAGTATACGCACATAACACCTTCATCCATGACATAAACGAATATTTTCAGAAAATGTTACTTGACCCCTTCTTCCCATCCAATTTTGCACCCATACAATTTTGAAGGACATTTAAAAATATGTTTGCAATTAGCTATTTGGATAATTCCGAAGGAACAAACTGCCTTGATTTTGATTCAACAACCACGTCAATTCAATTCTCTCAAAGTAGAAGTAAACGACTACATCAACCTTAATATAACATATAAAATTATTTCGTTTCGTTCTAAAAAAAACACAAGTGAAAAAAATATTCGAATCAAAATATGGCATGAACTCAAACAATTTACAGTTTTCACAGGGCTTATCCAAATGCCAATAATGATTCATTTGGCAACTTAGAAATGCTTGATACTATTTTTTTTTTGTAATATATACATGCCCTTGAAAACTGTTCTTGTGAACTCTTTGAAAATTTGGCCACAAAAGAAGGTATTGGATAGAATATCAAAAATTTTCTTTTAAAAATTGATTACTGTAAGCCTTGTCAAGACTTCCCAAAATATTACTCATTGTCACTGTTAACGAGAGTTCGTATTTCTTGTAAGTACTATTAAATTTCTATATTAAAATAAAGTCCACAGGTAATAAAAAAAAACAATCTTAAATTGACTATTTTAATTATTTACGAACTGCTTGTTTATCTTTCTGGATCCGTAAAAATACCATTTGGTTTACAACATTCAATAGGACTCTGTAGTTTTTATTCAAGATCAAGATCCTGACATTGAAAAAATGTAGATATCTTCTTCAGTGTTTCAAAGAAGTTGAAATAAATGTGAATGGAAAATTGAAATACTTTCTCCTATAAAATTACAATTACTAGAGTGTGGTAATCACTATTATTGGAATAAATCGTGTCATATGAAATTTCTCATCTGGCTTAAATTCATCAACTTATATGTGTTCTCAAAATTAGCTTCTAAATATTTAATTTCGACACGTCATCGTCAGCTAGAACACACTGATCGCAAAACTTTTCCGACATATTCAAATTAACGAAAAAATAAGTAATATTTCCATCACAAACTCCTACCCAATTTTGAAAGAAGTCAGTACAATAACCACAAAAATTTTTTGCCCTTTAAAGTTTTTGTCACAAAATTCGTTATCTTCCTCAATACTTCTAGATTTTCAGCAATTTTTTAATAGGGAGCACAGAATGCATACATTTTATCAACTGAATGATGTTAAAAAACAATAATCTGCAAAAAAAAACAGACCTCAACACGGTCAAAATATCCACCGTTTAGGTACCTATTTTTAGTTCCAGCAGTGTACCATTTTTATGTTGAGCATTGTATGAATTGTAAGCGCCTGTATACGCTGGGGATAAGGTTGCAGGTTGCGCAGTGCATAAACGTGCACAAGAAGATCAAAGTGCCGACGCCAAGTGAGCGAACTGATTCTTTTAGCAATAAACTGTGGTAATACCAAGCATTGAAATGAGCTTATATCTGAGCCTATAAAGAGAAAGTGATATACTCAAGTGTTGTACACTGTGAGGAAAGAAGTAGTGTTGGTTGGATACCAGCATTTATTGGAAAAGTGTCGGAGGAAACACATCTATAGGGAAGTAAGGCTTAGGATGGAATTGACATCAAGTTCTTTTGTCAGAAAATAAAATTAAAGTAGTATTTCAATTTTTATAGAAATCCTCCAAAGCAAAAAATGTCTGTTTCATCATTTCTTTCCCTGAAAAATCAATTTGTTTGGTGGTGGTCGTGAACAAATTTAAAAGTGGTCGAATAACCAGAGATATTGTAGTTTTTCTGGTTCATTGAGATTCTAATTGTTGAAAAGTTAAATGAGCACAAAAGAACAACTTATTTTATACTCTGCTTGGATTCGGTCGAGGATCAGAGAATTTACCCCATCCATCTGAGTTTTGATTCAGATGTGGTTTCTTTTGAATGATTATACGAAATAGATTCAACAACAATATTCATATACCCATGCTTGTTTAATTGAAACATAATTAATTGTTATTCAGTTCATTTTTTATGAATATTTCGAAATGATATATTTCTGTTCATTGACATGGAGCGAATGAACTAACATGAATAATGAACACATTGTCTGAAATGTGCAATAACGTAGATACAACGAATCCCCTATAAAATTCACCCAGTAAGTGGATCACAAGCTACATGCAATTTATTCATCAATTCACCACCATGCAGGCAAAATATCACAATTTGCTAATAAATACTTCGAATAATATCGTCTAAATAATTAACCAGATGTGATTTTCATAGCCAATTCGAGTGTATGGATATATAAACTATAACAGTAATTTTCGAGGACAAGGGGTGTTCTAACCTGCCGAATGATACCTTAATAACTTCTCAGTAATAAAACCAACAATTCACAACTGTTATTCTTGAATTCATCTTCATTTGATTAAATCATGGCCTATCCATAAGTATGCCCAACTCCACACGTAATATTTCTTTCAGATGTTGAAATAAAAGATAAAGTTTCGAAACCTTTAGTTATTTTCAGAAATGTAAAACTCGTCTTCGAAAGGTAGATACAATCAACATGACATTATTATGAGAAAAACAGTGCAATCTACGCCGAAATGAATGCTGATGTATCTACCAATAATGGCGTAATATTTTCCCCGCAAGACATTGCTAGTGAGTAAGTAGTCATACATAGAAATTACTCAAAAGACTGTACCAGAAGTCCTCACAGCGATACCAATGCTGATGTATCTACCAATAATGGCGTAATATTTTCCCCGCAAGACATTGCTAGTGAGTAAGTAGTCATACATAGAAATTAAGACTGTACGAGAAGTCCTCACAGCGATACATTCAAATACATGTCCTCATAGAGTAGTCCTCACAGCGCTACACTCAAATACATGTTCTCATAAAGTAGTTCTCACAGCGATGCATACATACACACACGTCCTCACAGAGTAGTCCGCACAGCGACATGAGTCCTCATTAAGTAGTCCTCGCAACGCATTGCATGTACGGGGTCCTCACTGGGTCTTGACATTTTAAATATGGAGTGTTTAACGAATCGAAGATAATCAAATATTTCTTTGCAGTGATACGATGTGAAAGATTATGCGCAATAATTTCTAGCACTCCTCCTTCATAGAGTCCCCGCAAAGTAGGTATTACAAGTTCGGATGTCCTCGTTGCGTAGCAAAAGTACGTATGGGTGAAATATCTTTCTTTGAATGAAGTTGAGTTAAGATATTTTTTATATATAACTTAAGCAATATCCCCAACTAATAATCACTTTACAAAATGACATCGTCTAGGCGGAACATTTGCTAAGTTTTCCAAAAGCAACGCCAAATGAAACAAAAAAATTTGGGCTCATATTTTGTTCGAAAACATTTTTACTACATACGAACAAAAGTACCTATAGATCAAAAATTGTGTATGACCTTTCTGTCATACAAATCAAATTGCAAAGCAATTTAAGTGAGATTAGATTATTTTCTATGGCTACCCTTTATTATCGATTGCTGTACATATTGCCATCATAAAATGTTGTCAGCTCACAATAAATCATTTTTAAATAATTTTCTCCTGAAGTATATTCATAAAAATTCATTCCATTTTTTTACCAAAAAAATTCATTATTGTTCAAATCTTCAAATCGTAAATTATCCTGATATTCATGATCTCGTAATTTGAGAAAGGAATACTTACTCATTGTCTATGATTTCCAATTGTTTGGAGATAACATTTTTGCATGTTCTTTGGTTTCAAATTGTTTCATCAGCAGAATAGAGGCAGGTATAATTCTGACTTTTGACATTTCAGCTTCATGGTTGCTATAGAAAAGATTAGTCGAATATTTCAAGGACCTCATAAAACTTTTTCCAGTATTTTGGTTTCTATTACCGATTGTTTGGGGGAGCAAGTGGCATTCAAGTAGAGACAAAGTCATGCTTCGATTTTATAACAGTTCCAGAGGTCACATCTCACAACCATTGTTAGTTTTATAATAGATCCATGGAATGGACTTGAAACGATTATGAATCTAATCTTTTATATGAACAATTTGAACACTAAAAGTATCATAAAATCTTCATGAAAATAAATATCAGTACTTAAGTGCTCTAAAACCGACTCAAAAATCTATTTGCTCGAATCAAATCAAATTGACTATTACCTGACCTTTATAAAACTTTATTTGAAAATAGGATTATTCCGAATGACATTCAAATTGTGACTTGTTACTAGCGGGAACCAGTTTTATTTTTGATATTATTAATCATCGAAAATGAAGAATAAACGATTTTTAGCGATTTCTCTCTCTATCAACACTTTAAACTAATGGCTCTTGGAGAAAAATATTAGAACAGTGTGTGCGATTTGAAACCGCAACATTCTGTTATTTTGGAACCGATGGGCCGATTTTGAAAATGAAAATTTCAGATTATAGAACTCGACGAGCTCTATTCAAAGATGTTTACAGATATGAGGAGACTTATTAGGCATTTTTTCTCGGAAAAGTGAATAGCCCATTCGATTCGAGCATATTTGAGTTATATAATGTCAAATTTCTAATTTCATGATTTTTTGACTGACCCCTGTATGAAAGTCTATGAACTAGTCTATGAAGTAGCCATTCAACGAAAGAATACTTCGCATACTTAGTTTCAAAGTTACATGGTTGTAATCGTTTCATATAGTTGTTTCTACATAGTTCAACCAAAATCAACAAATCAAAAGTTGGAAACTTGTAATTAATCTAAGAACAACTGGAATGAATGGAAAAATTTGTCAGATATTGTTGTTTTCAATATATCCCCCTTCACGCTCTGAACATTTTTCATAATGCCGTTTAAAATTTTAGTAGGTCTTCCTCAATTAGTCTGGTTTTGTCTTTTGCCTTATCCTCTCCTTTAATTCGATCAAGTTCTGTGGTCTGTTTTTATGAACACTTCCTTTTAAATATCCCCACAGAAAAAAAAAATCTAATGGAGTCAGGTCTGATGATTGAGAGGGCCAAGAATTGAAAGGACTTCCTCCCAATCCATCTTCCTCGGAATATTTCATCAATCCATTTCCGTACAGCAATCACATTATGAACGGAAGCATCATTCAAATATTCACCTTGGCAGAATAAACAGAATTCCAACCTTTGATTCTGATCACCTCGTTCTAACGTGTGCATGATATTCGGTTTGAATGGAATAACTTAATTTTTTTCAAACATGAATGTATTCGAAATTCTCTAACGTGCAAATCTTGTGAAATCTGCCTCAAGCTATTTTTCGAGTTTTCTTGAACATACTATGTCTAGATTTTCTCTTTGTCTCGGAAAACGTATTCAATTTACCCTCCCAGTTCTATTGAATAATATATTATTCCCGAAGACGGTTGTATAGTGTGTTACGGGTCAATGTTATCTTTGAATTCATATACTTTTGGGCATCATTCTTTCATTCTATTTACTTATAATTACCGTTTTATTCATTCCCTGTATTAACTTATGATTACAGTATTATTCATTCACTTTATTTAACTTATGATGATAGTAACATAAACTTTATTCATAAACTCATTCAATTAAAATTACATTTTGAATCAATTCAATGGTTAGAACTATCTAGTTGAGAATACCTTCTGATGAATCCTTTTATGGTTATAGCACCTGAAAGATAAATAAAAGCATATCATTACATTTCAATTTAAAATAACTTGAGAGATCAATGAGGTTCACACTTCACACGCTGTATAAAAATTGAGAAATCATTTATCTAGTTTCAGTAATTTTTAAGCCCAGTCTGACATCGAAAGGTAAACAAATAACAATTTCCAAGTTATGTTCTCTTTCACTTCAATTTGTTGTTTATTGTCCTACTCATTTCTTTACTGATTGTTTCAAATAAGAAAGATCATGATAATCTTTTCGACCTTGGTGAATTTGCCCAGATTCCAGATTTTGATATATAACCTCTAAAAGTAAAAGATTTTGCCTCCAGTTTTTTGGCTAACCTTGAGTGAAGCACGTTTCACTTACACAATTTTGTGGATTTTGTAGCCCAGCATAGGAGATTTTTGTGTTTTCCATGAATATTATTATAGTTGATAATAATCTACCCACCTGATTGGGGATTTTGGAAAGTATACAAAGAAATCTAGACTATTTCTTCGAGGCCATCCAAGGCCTTTTCTGCTTACTCTACTTGCTTCCGCTACCTCTGATCTTCCACCTACTGTATACTGTATACTTAAATCTGTATACTATCCTACCAGACTAGATAGACCAGGACTATCAGGAAGAGTACTCCTTACGGGATTGAACTCATTGCTTCCACTTACTCTACTACTCTGCTCCTCATGCCGCTTGTTTAGCCTATAATTTTCAGTAGCCATTGGATAAGGACCATCATCAGCCACAAGTAAGATCATTCCTTTTGTTCATCAAATTGAAATAAATATACTTGGTGCATTTCATACGTTCCCCGCTGGCACCTCTACACAGGTAATACCTGACCGCTACCGCATCAACAATCTTCAGTATTTGCCTCTAGAAACAGAAGAGATATTTAGTATATAATATATAGTAATAACATAAGGCAGTACCTACATTTTGGAACTATCCTGTACACCTCAAGTATACTTCAGGGTTGTTGTTATCAATATCAATATCAATATTGTTCTTTCTCACGATTGTGGATATTGTCACAGCTGTTCACAGGGATTCAATACACTTTTCAACATTTATGAATGTATTCTACCTACCTCCCCTCCTGACTGAGCATAATTTGTATGACCCCTATTGGAGTATTTCAGCTACATTGCTAGGTTCTCAAATTGAACCAGAGTGTAAGAAACTGGCGCCCTAAACGTGCGTTTCAATTGATCTCTCAAGTTCAGCTGTTCTTTCACTGCCAAAATCATATAAATTTGATATTTCCTTGAGTGATACAATTCGGGTAAAAGGAGTGCATCCGCAGCCAAACTATATTTGATTGTATCTGCTTGATTCATAATATCCCTTATTTACGATAATAATGGTAATTTTTGCAATCTGTTTTATATTTATATTGTTATTTTTCGGTATCAGAAAGTGAGGTTGAGTTGGTTGTCATTTTATTTGTCAACTGTCAACACAACGTAGGTCACGTCACGGAATGCAAGCTAGATTCTTCTTTTTTTTTATGACAGTTTCATTGCGTTCCGCAAAATTAGCTATTTTGGTAGAGTATTTAGCCAACTCGAAGGTAAAGTACACTGTCTCATTCATGTCTGGATACAAACTTATTTTGGTTTGATGAATATTTACACTATTTCGGTGCATGGAGATTTTAGTTCAATCACAGTATTCTGTGTTTGTATTCGGTTTTGCCCTCTAATTTTTGGTAGGGTTGGGGTTTCGTGAATATACTTAAAAATTAGTTACAATTGAATGATAATGATGGAAGCTAATCGTCTTTTAAGTGATGAACTAACTTATGAACTATATGTTCGCGGTTTACCGATTGGTAATACTGTTGCGGAAAAGCGCATTGCACTTAGGGACGTTCTCAGATTAGAAAGAGAGAACCCTTCATATTTTTCAATCAAAGTTTTCCTTGATCGTGATAACGAGATGAAAACTTGTCAACAAAAGTTGAATGAACTAAAACAAGAGATCACTGATTTTGATTTAGAAAATTACGAAAATGAGTTTCGACGTTTGAAATCTAGAGTGACACATTTGTCCTTGCGTTAAGAACGTATAAATATGACAGCCACTGATGATGAAATATTGCGATTGCAGTTGGTCTTGAAATATTCCAAACGTCTAGATGAATTAACACTATCACAACATGGAGGAATGATGGGACTACACAGGGCCTTCATCAAATAGCATTTCGATTTCGGATTCTCCTAATCCAACAGGGGTACCCCCTGCAATCGAACTTTCGGGTAACCACGTTCCAGTGTCTGACCTCATCCCGCTGGAACTACCTGTTATACCAGAACCTCAAACACGAAGTAACCAATCTCAAGAAGGATTCGTCTTGAGAGAGGGTTTTACTGAAATCACAAGGCCAAAACAAGTGAACACTTGTTCCAATCAGTATTACACTGAAATAATGGGCCTGAAAGGTAACTCAAATGAACCTCCAATCGGCCGATTTGGTAACGAGCAATTTAGAGGCACAGGTTCACAGGTGTGTTTCAATCCCGTAACCGACTCTCGTGGAGGGGAGTCTATACTGGCAAAATTCAATGATTTTTCTCGATCATTTGGAGTACTTACGGCAGAGACTTGAGTGCAAGAATGGCCAGTTCACAAATTCCACCAAACACTGATCCTATGAATCAAACATTTGCACCTGTTGGACAGTATAGATTCGATTCACGTTTCGCAGACTTTTTCCGATGAACCATAAAGTTCAATGGGAAGACAAGCGTTAATGAATTTTTAGAGAGAATTGAAGAAATACGGATCTCTCGTGGTGCTTCAAAGGAACAATTACTGCGATCTGCCCCAAAGCTCTTTGTACAGGAAGCTTTATTCTGGTATCGAACAGGTTACTTCTTATCATGGGATGACTTGATCTCTCAACTTCGGCAAGCGTTCAGATCATATGACTATGAAAATAGCTTATGGGAGGAAATCAGACGCAGAACCCAAGGTGCACAGGAGAGGGTACTGACATTCATTACTTCTATGGAAAATTTGTTCCGAAAGTTGATCAAAGCCCCAGTAGAAGAGTCAACAGTGAGCCTCATTCGTCGAAATCTATTGCCCAACATTCAGACGCAGTTATCCCTGCAACAAATTCGCACCATTCAGGAGTTGATTCGTCTTGGTCGTATTATTGAGGAGACTGAATTGGTAGTTCAAAAATTCACTCCTCCTCCAACAGCGTACAAAACTTTATTGGAACCAGAGCTTGCTTATCGGAAACACCAAACCCAGAGTTCGGTGGCCACGATAGTTTCTAATCGACAAACTAGTAATCATCACGTTGATGAGACAGTCGTTCCAACAAGTAAATCTTCTTTTCCAAGTCTAGGACCATCGTGTTGAAATTGTGGAAAAGATAATCACAAGTTCAGGAGGTGTCCAGATTCACTCAAAAAGTTCTGCTACAAATGCGGAAAACTGATCGAGATTTCTGATACTTGTCCACAATGCAAAAAAATGGGAACAGAGGACAGCGGTAAGCCGACCGACTGATCATACCTCTGAAACGGCTCGTCAGAAATCACAAATTTTAATCGACTACATAATTGATCATGCCAAGAACGACACAAGGCCTTATCTCCAAGTTTCTATCTATGGGTGTGAACTATTGGGGTTACTGGACTCGGGAGCCTCTAGCACTATTTTGGGTGGACCAGGGTGGAAGTTACTCCAGCATGCTTGTACTCTGCATACATCTTCCCGTCACGAATGCAAGGTAGCTAATGGTGAATAGGTCCCTGTAGGGGGAACTTTGACATTACCTATAGGTTTACAAACTAAGATTAAGTTTAGAAGTTCTTGTTGTTCCGTCCTTGCCATAAACTCTCATAATGGGCATGGATTTTTGGCGTCGGATGAGAATCATTCCCGATCTATTTTCAGATGAATGGAGATTTCACGATGATAACCAGGTGAATAGCATTATGGTTGATTTCATCACTTCTATGGATACACTCACATCAGAACAGAAAGAACTACTGCAGGTTATCATCGACAAATCATTCTTGGACATGGGTAGTAAACTAGGATGCACTAATTTAGTTGAACATGTGATAAAGACGGATCACCAACCAGTTCGTCAAAGGTATTATCCTCTGTCCAAAGCATTGCAGTTACAGGTTAATGAGGATCTGGAGAAAATGTTGAGCGACGGTGTAATCGAACCATCTGACTCCCCGTGGGCCTCGCCAATACTGTTGATAAAAAAATCGGATGGTAGTTATCGGTTCGTAGTGGACTACCGTCAGCTCAATAAGGTAAATACCCGGGATGCGTATCCCCTGCCATACGACAGTGCTACGCTGGACTAGCTACGCGATGCTCAATACTTGACATCGCTTGACATAAAATCCGCGTATTGGCGAATACCTTTGTCTGAGGCTTCAAAACCCTTGGCTGCATTTGTTGTTCCTAATCCATTGATCGCGTTGTTGGAGTAGACCTGGAAAAATTCGTTTTGGTATATCTTGATGATATCATAATCTGTACATCCACTTTTGAAAAACATCTGAAAGTTTTACAATACATACTTCTTCGTATTAGTGAAGCCGGTCTCACTCTCAACCGCGCCAAATGCCATTTTTGCAAGCCAGAACTCAAATATCTTGGATATGTGGTGGGAGCCCGAGGTCTGATAGTGGATCCCGAAAAAGTAGAAGCTAGTCTAAGAATTCCGACTCCAAAAGGTATCGCAGATGTTAAAAGGTTAATTGGGGTTGCGTCTTGGTAGAGACGCTTTGTCCCTAATTTTTCGTCCTCAACTGCTCCATTATGCAACCTTCTCAGGAAGAATACGAAGTTCATCTGGGATGAACCGTGTGAATCAGCTTTCTTAGCGCTGAAGGAAGTTTTGGTCTCTGCACCTATCTTGTCTTGTCCGAACTTCGACTTGCCTTTTGTGATACAGGCGGATGCTAGTGATTTTGGAGTTGGTGCCACCCTTTCACAAGTGTGGGAAGATGGAGGCGAAAGGGTGGTTGCCTACCTCAGTCGTTCCTTGAGTAAGGCAGAACGGAAATATAGAACAACCGAAAGGGAATGTTTGGTGGTGTTGTACGCTATAGAAAAGTTTCGATTTTACGTGGAAGGCACCAATTTCAAGGTCATCACAAACCATTACAGCCTTAAATGGCTCAATAGCATCAAGGATCCCGTTGGAAGAATCGCCAGATGGGCTGTACGGCTCCAACAGTATGATTTTGAAATCGTACACCGCAAGGGCAAGGATCATGTTGTCCCTGATACACTTTCTCGTTCTGTTCCTTGCGTTGAAGTCGTGCAGGCCACAGATATCACGGTAAAAGACAAGTGGTATAACAAGATGAAGGACAGGGTGTCCAACAATCCTGATCCCTATCTCGAGTGGCATCTTGAGAATGGCTAATTACTCAAACTAGCCCACATAACTTACCCCGAACTGATTCCAAGATCGAATGAATGGCTAATAGTGGTACCGAAGGAGAAACGAACAAGTATCATACGGGAGCATCTTGACCCTCCTCATTGTGGACATTTGGGTATCTATAAAACGCTAGCGAGAATCACCCTCCGGTACTACTGGCCCAAAATGAAGGCTGACGTAGCACGTTACATCAATAACTGTGTGGTATGTATCAAGACGAAACCGGAACAGCAGGCTCCAAAAGGTTTGATGTTGAGTGTCTCTCCAACGACCACGCTTCCCTGGAAAATTCTGAGTATAGACCTTGTTGGTCCCTCGCCGCGTTCTACTTCGGGCTATTCATATATTTTTACTGTAATGGACCTTTTCAGTAAGTATCTATTACTTTTCCCCCTCAGAGCTGCTACTGCCTCACGAATCTCTGAAATTTTCGAAGATTAAGTAATATTGATGTTTGGTGTACCTGAAAAGGTAGTAATGGACATTGGAAAGCAGTTTAGAGGGAAGGATATGACGTCTGTGTTGGAGAAGGATGGAATTACAGCAGCCTACATTTCAAACTTTCATGCACAAGCCAACGCTGTAGAGAGGTATCATCGCACGATGAAAACTATTCTCACCTCTAACGTTGCAGATAATAATCGCCTGTGGCATCAATACCTCCAGAAAGTTGCCTGCGCTATCCGTTCCTCACGTCATGAAGTAACACAGCTATCGGCAAACTTCAATATGTTTGGAAGAGAAATCAATCTCACTGGCAAGAATCCTCCAGAAATTCAAATATTGGATGACAACTACGATTCGCTCTCAAGCACTGGTTGAAGTATTCAAGGATGTAACTAAAGGGTTCAAAAAGGGGTTCGATAGTAGTCGAAATCGTTACAACCTCCGAAGAAGGGATGAACGTTTTCAACTTGATCAGCGTGTTCGGAAAAGAGCATACACCGTATCGGATAAGGCGAAAGGAGTCACTTCAAAGTTATCGGCTAAGTTTGAAGGACCATTCATTATTTCTCAAATTTTGTCTCCATGGTCATATCAGCTGATCGATTCTACCGGGAAAAACCGAAGAGTATGGCACGCCAAAGACTTCAAAAGTCACCCACCAGACGCCAATGATGACTGCGGCGATGACGAGAAAATTATTCGGTAACGTCTTTGAGTAACAAAGACATTTTCTAGGAAAAGGAGGGGTTGTTACGGGTCAATGTTATCTTTGAATTCATATAATTTTGGGCATCATTCTTTCATTCTATTTACTTATAATTACCGTTTTATTCATTCCCTGTATTAACTTATAATTACAGTATTATTCATTCAATTATTTAACTTATGATGATAGTAACATAAACTTTATTCATAAACTACTTCAATTAAAATTACATTTTGAATCAATTCAATAGTTAGAACTATATAGTTGAGAAGAACTTCTGATGAATCCTCTTATGGTTATAGCTCCTGAAAGATAAATAAACGCAAATCAATGAGGTTCACACTTCACACCCTGTATAATATTTGAGAAATCATTCATCTAGTTTCAGTAATTTTAAAGCCCAGTCTGACATCAAAAGGTAAACAAACACCAATTTCCAAGTTATGTTCTCTTTCACTTCACTTTATTGTTTATTGTCCTACTCATTTCTTTACTGATTGTTTCAAATAAGAAAGATCATGATGATCTTTTCGACCTTGTTGAATTTGCCCAGATTCCAGATTTTGATATATAGCCTCTAAAAGTAAAAGATTTTGCCTCCAGTTTTTTGGCTAACCTTGGGTGAAGCACGTTTCACTTACACAATTTTGTGGATTTTGTAGCCCAGCATAGGAGATTTTTGTGTTTTCCATGAATATTATTATAGTTGATAATAATCTACCCACCTGATTTTGGAAAGTATACAAAGAAATCTAGAATATTTCTTCGAGGCCATCCAAGGCCTTTTCTGCTTACTCTACTTGCTTCCGCTACCTCTGATCTTCCACCTACTGTATACTGTATACTTAAATCTGTATACTATCCTACCAGACTAGATAGACCAGGACTATCAGGAAGAGTACCCCTTACGGGACTGAACTCATTGCTTCCACTTACTCTACTACTCTGCTCCTCATGCCGCTTGTTTAGCTTATAATTTTCAGAAGCCATTGGATAAGGACTATCATCAGCCACAAGTAAGATCATTCCTTTTGTTCATCAAATTGAAATAAATATACTTGGTGCATTTCATACGTTCCCCGCTGGCATCTTTACGCAGGTAACACCTGACCGCTACCGCATCAACAATCTTCAGTATTTGCCTCTAGAAACAGAAGAGATATTTAGTATATAATGTATAGTAATAACATAAGGCAGTACCTACATTTTGGAACCATCCTGTACACCTCAAGTATACTTCAGGGTTGTTGTTATCAATAGAGATCATTGTTCTTTCTCACGATTGTGGATATTGGCACAGCTGTTCACAGGGATTCAATACACTTTTCAACATTTATGAATCTATTCTACCTACCTTCCCTTCTGACTGAGCATAATTTGTATGACCCCTATAGGAGTATTTCAGCTACATTGCTAGGTTCTCAAATTGAACCAGAGTGTAACAAGTGAATTGGTTTACGATCTGGATATCTGCTGTTGAAATCTTCAGCGGTTTCCCTCATTGATCGAGCATTATCACCAACTAACGCACCCATTAATGCGCGATGCCACGCACGGATATTGTCATAAATAAAAGTACTTGACTCATGTAAAATTAATCCAAACATTGTCTCAACCTTCAAATCCTTAAATCGTATTTTCTCTACTACTCGTACACGAATGACAAATTTTAAAATTTGATGATTCCATGAAAACGATTCCAGAAACTAAAAAAAAAAGTTTCCCATATACTTCTAACTCAAGTGGACATACTGTATAATAATGTTCATTCTGTTATTCAGACTATGATGCCTCTTTGTTTTCAAATAGGGAATGGGGTCTATTTCCATATTATCTCTATTATTCAGACACACTGGGCACGTCCACCCAATACTTGTCATGTTGGCCGACCCTCGAGGGAGCTGCAAAACATCACCGTGTTCGTTATACAGCAGGCGGTTCAACTCGAACAAGCAGAGAGGATCTACCGAGATAATTATTCTTTTATCAAACCATACTTAACATTTACAAACAATCATTCTGAATTTCCTCGATGTTGACAATTCAATCGTAACCAATATTCCGCCAAAAAAATTTTTATCAATTAGAATATTGGAGGTGCTTAAAAAACACAAGCAAACCAAAAAATGCCCGTGATTGATTAAATTGCTCGACTGGTTTGATTTGTGCTCTATTCACAGTTCCGTTCAAAATAACTGTGCTATTCCTGGTGGTGTCACGTATACTGTTTACGTGCATTCGGGTCAGTCGGAGAACTGTCAGATAATATTCAGTCCTATGATGTACTTCCGTTAAAAGTAACGTCACCGTTATTCGCCATTTCCGTTATTTTGCTATTACCAATCATAGCAAAATAACGGAAATGACGAATAACGGTGACGTTATTTTCAACGGAAGTGATACAGCATAGGGCTGATTATGTAGATCCTACTATCATTGTGCTAGGAATCGCACGTTAAAAGGTAGGATCTCGTTAATCCTCAGCTCACACAAGTTTCGACTTCTGAGGGCTGTCATTCGTAGGGGGATGACAGCTGGTTAACGGAAAAAACAATTTTAAACAACAACAACAAACAAATAAAAAACAATTGTATTCACTGAAAGTTATTAATTGTTAATAAATATCTCTTCGATAAGTTGTTATGCCTCAATACACGATCTACTACAATAGAAGTACATAAGGAGATAGGAAAAGTTGCGAAAACTTACAAAATTTCTCTTAGAGAAAATGCCGTACCGTGCATTGCTTCAGCTCGAAAAATACCACTTGCCATTAGGGATAAATTAAAACAAAAATTGGATGATACCCTATCATCCAACGAGGAAATCATTATTCCAGTAACCGAGCCGACAGACTGGGTTGATCCAATTGTCATCGTACCTAAATCTGATGGTGATATCCGAGTAGGTATGCATGAATCCTAGAGCACTGAATGTTTTCATTAAGAGGGAGTTATTTCATTTCCCGACACAAGACTTTATATTTGCAAAATTAGCAGGAGCTCAATTTTTTACGTTGATGGATGCTTCATCGGCTTTCCTTCAAATTCCTTTAGACTAAGAAAGCTCTTTGCTATGTACAGTAGCGACCCCATTTGGTAGATATCGTTACCAAAGACTTCCATATGGTTTATCATCTTCACCAGAAATTTTTCAGAGATTCATTCATGAAACCCTATCAGATTTATCTGAAGTTGTAGCCTATGTGCTTGAAAATATCAAACTGTCTGGTTCAACTTTAAACTGTGATGAATCCAAGTTTTTTGTTACAAAACTAAAATTTTTGGGGCATATTATCAGCCAAAAAGGCATCAGTCCCGATGATGTCATAACACAAGCCATTGAATCCCCTCCCAAAACAAGAAAGATCTTCAGCGATTACTGGGAATGATAGTTTATCTGGCTAAACTCATTCCAAATTTATCAGAAGAAACTAGTTCTCTTCGAAGACTTCTGAGTAATACTACAGAATGGCAATGGACTCAAAATGAAGAAAACTGTTTCACACGCTTGAAATCACTAGTTACTGCAACTCCTGTTTTGGGTTATGATTGGCCCTATCTTCATCTTTTATTGTTCGATGAAATAAGCATTTTTTCTCATTGAACAAACTTTATATCGTTCACCGTTTTCGAGATGCCCTAGCATAAAAAATAATTCTCAACACCATGTTGCGTTGGGAGCGAACCTATTCGAGTTCATTCTTCGAAAGAAATTGGTGTATTCGATAAAAGACATCTGTAAGGAGAGAGAGCCCAACGGTGAGACACTTTTTGTCTATTGGTAATAACTTTTATGTTTATGGAGCCTTAAAAGATAGAATATACCGAATAGTCATATCGTTAAAAGATTCTGGATTGCTGAAAGCGGTTTACATTTATTCTTGTTCGTAAACTTAGGAATAATTATTAAACGATCTTCATTCGTGAGAAAGAACACAGAGTCGGAAACAATTTTTTTTTATTGATGGGGATGTATGAGTGTATAAATATAAAAAAAAAGTTTCTTCAAATATCAAATAAACGAACGAATATTTTTGTGTGGTTTTATCTCAATATTGAAGTCTATCATTTACTCAGTTGGATGACTACCTCACTTTTTTTTCTAATCTTCAATTTTTCTGTAAATAATTTCACAAGACTGTGTTGTTTTCGGAGAAAACTTCAATATTGAGATTAAACCGCACAAAAGTATTCGTTTATTTCGATGGTGATAATGAACAAAAATGCCCAAAAAATTTGAGAAAATATGTCTACTGTTTTATCATTTAATACTCAAAGAATATTTTCATCTTCATACTTTCATACTCCATTTTTTCTCAGGGATGAAGTCCCTCAAAAATATAAATATTTTGTCTCACTCTTGGACATCTTTGCTAAAGACTGAAACAGCAAGGATCCTAAAGTAAGACATAAATAGTTCTGTAGAATTTTCCATTGAAGATTTTAATAAATGAAAGTATGAAACACATCAGAATAGAACTTGACAAATTAAATATTGAACGAACATACAAAGACTCAAAATTTACGTTCAATGTAATACAGAACAGTTGTCGTTTTGTCTGTCCAAAATGAGTGGGTTTAGGTAAGGTAGCCTTGAATATATTCATTTCGCATAAAAAAAAATATTAGATATTTGTAGATATATGAATTTTTTCTGTGTCAACAATGTACGAAGAAAACTTATTTCCGTTTCACACTCACTGTCGTTTTCAACTTTACCTACATAATGAATATGTCCTGCTAACATTTTTACATCCCATACATGTACCAAGTTCAACATCTGACTGCGACCTCATATTTATACTCCCGTAGATGGACCAGAGACCTCGCCAAACGGTGAATTCGTCATACTCATGCTAAAATCGGATAGAGGTTTCCTGTACATCCTAAAGTGAGATCGCCTGAATTTAGCTTTTTATAAATCCAGGGTATATTCTAGAAAGATTTTGCGTAGAGGATAAAAACCAATATACCGGTTACATGCTGAAGGGAGGTACCAAGAATACATGCATACTTTTTCATTAAATGCTTTTTTTCATCAGTGAAACAAGTGCCCATTTTTGTATCATCCCCAAAAGAAGATATCCAAAAGATCTATGAAATAAATGAGCACTTGTCTCACCAATGAAATATTCTGAAAAGTAAATAAAAAACGAATCTTGCTGGAATAAATATATAATCTAGCCATAAGAACGAACACAATTATCGATAAACGAATATTAAACATTCCACAAAAAAACTATATGAAAACTAAAAATTTCTTGCTCTTGAAAATTATAACAAAAAGTATTTCAGTCTTATTGGACCATAAATATCAAATTTTAACGGCTTCAATAATATTTCCATAAAAACAAAAAAACACTCTATAGCGACATTAAAAACGAGTAAATGAACACATATTCATTTATATTACCTGTTCAACCTTCATTGCTTGGTATGACAAAGCCATTCTGAAGCAGTTCTTTCAACCTCATCCCTTTGTGTAATATGATGCTCCCTCATCACAACACCTGGAAGAAACAAGTTTTGGTTTGAACTGGGATTAAATAAAAGTGTATTGCAGAAATCAATTGAAGTGTGTATACTCACCTTCCACAACTCTGAGGTGAGATCTCTATTCTTTGGTTTTGGCGTAGTCCCAACCAGGAACATGATTGAGCCAATTCATTGGACAGAAACTTTTTAATGATCCTAGTTATGGTCTTTCTAACTCTCTTCACCGATGGAGAAAATATATTATTTTTCTTTTACTCACCCAGTATTTTTAAATAAAATTTCAAAATGCTATTTATTTATACCTATATACCATTACCTGTGTTTAACGGGGCACAACATTATTTCATTTGCATTGTCGGTAATCAGTATGATTATTTATTCCATTTATTGATGCAATGGTTTTTATTCGTTTTATTTCTGGCAATATTCAATTAAATTTTGACGTGTAAATTTAATGAATATTTTCCAGTTCCGTGATTAGTATTCTAGTTTTCATTAAAACTTCGAAAAGGTCCATCATATCCTGAAATAGAATTAGCCATCAATTTTCACCCACTGAATATTTATTCTACCATTACCTGTTCGTTCAGCGACCAAAGGTTTTCCATCAAAACTATACCATTCTGAATTTTGAATTAAAATATATCATAGTCCTGAACTGAATAACAATTTAGTACATTGGGGTTGACTCTGTAAACAAATTAAAATCGTTTAGCTTGCATTGACCTATTGTACAATCATATTATTGTCACCGAAATGAATAATATTGTACGTTTCCATATTTATTTCTTTGTATTATGTTCTTGGTTCTTACAAAAATATTTGATATTAATTTCAGCGGCATTATATCATATTTCGAGATGGTATTGTTTTTGTTTTCATTTTCAAGAGTATAGGTTAACCTGGTCACAGCATAACAAACAGCACTGACACTCTCATTGGCGGGAAAAGTTTGCGCATATCTTACGCGTCGACGACTCCGCCATTTTGGGAGGTGCCAGAACTGCCAAACTTTCTGTCTTTGCCGGTACTAAGACGTATTCTCTGGGCTCTGTGACGATTATTACCACGTACCACGTTACCAGTGTGTGTTTATGTTTATACTCTGAACTCGTATCGTAGATTTGGAAATACAGAAAAATTATCTCTGATATAAATATAGAAAGTACCATAGAGTTGAATATATACTTTTATGCGTTTTGGAAGTTAGTTATATTTCAAAAAAGCTTGATGAAATACGGAGTTCATTGTTTTACAGTAATTTAGTTCTTGTACTATATAAATCCCCATTGTTACGTCGCCACACTCTGTATGTTCAGAACGACCATGTCACTCTTGATATTTGGAGAATGGTACAGTTCGGTGAAGTGACAAAAAATACTAAAAGAGTCAAAAAGTCATCAAGAAAATTTTACTAGAAACGACTGTAAAAGACGACCGATGACTCTACATTTTCGTCCTTCGAGCTATTTAGAAGTCCTGTGTAACATGGATAGACAGTCCGAGCCAGGAAGAAATCGCAGACAAGCAGCTGGAAAGAGGTACCTGAACAATGACTTTGTATGGCCACCAGGCTTTGGCATAGGTAACGACACAGATACCCAGAAAAATTATGACTTCAACATCCCATCCAAAAATCCTGGAAACTATGAAAACAACCAAATTCATATGGCCCAAAACAACGACGGAAACACGATAGAACAGAAATCAACATCTTCTAAGGCAATTAGTGAACTACAGAGAATTCGATTAGAGCTTGAACATGAAAGAGCGAAACATGCCATAGAAAATGAAATGATGAGGAAACAACTAAAGCTACTAGAAATGGAACGTCGGTTACAAGAAGCTGAGCTATTGGAAAATGAAGACAGAAGAACGAGAAGTAACAGATCGAATCCAACAGTCAATTTTGAAGAAATTTGTGCAGTTAATGTTCCATCATCTTCGTCCGTGACGTCAAATGTCCAAAGATGGATAAATTCCATTGATGAAAACCAAGAAGTGGAAGAAGATATTCAAATTAAAGACAATGAAATACAAATGCTTCAGAATAAATCGGATATTGCTCAATTATGCGATACTCTGAATGATTTTTTGAATCGAGTGGCTCCTACAAATCCAACTAGCCCAACGTCACGACATGAAAAATTTATCACTCGTAATAATGTAGAAAAAAAATTTCCCTCTCTTGATGGTAGACCGGAACAATGGCCAATATTTATTTATCAATTTAGAAGAATTTCAACCCTTTGTGAATATTCAAATGAAGAATCCATGATAAAACTAAATAAGTGCCTTGAAGGTGAAGCAAGACGTTCAGTTGAGAGTATGTTGATGTGCCCAGAGAACTTGGACCAAGTAATCAGGTCTCTGCAAATGCGATTTGGATGCCCAGACTAAATCATAGACAGCCTTTTAGAAAAAACTAAAAATACACTAGTGGTTCGAGAATATGATATGGAGGGACTGATTAGTATCTCTAATCACGTAAATGGTATCGTCTCTACCATTAAATCGTTAAAGTACATGACACATTTGGAAAATCCACAACTCTTAAGAGATCTTGTTCACAAACTGCCAAATAACTTGAAAATTCGCTGGGGAGAAGAAGTATGCAGTAAAGATTTTAGAAATTTGGATGATTTTTCAAAATGGTTATTTATCATAGCAAACGCAGCTTCCTTTGTCACATTGCCTTCAAGAAACCCTACCAGTACATCTATTTCATCAAGACAAATAACAAATCGAAAATTTGAAAAATCATTTGTCTAATGTCATCCAAAGATGAAAAATACTGTCAGTACCGTACAAAAACAGGTCACAAAATTTTTGATTGTGGAAACTTCAAGTCAGATGACACTGACAAGAGATGGGAACAGGTGACCAAGAATAAATTATGTTTATCGTGTCTAAAAAACAATCATCAAACCTCAAAATGCCGACTGCGAAGACCTTGTGGAGTGAATAACTGCAGAAGACCACATTATGAGTTACTTCATAAAGATGAAATTCAGACAACTCCATTGAATAGAAGACAAGAGCCCAAAATTCTAACAACTAGTAGAAACGATAATGTTCTTACGACTGGACATGGATCAAATGGTAAATGTTAATTTATGTGGTTCCAATGGTATGATTCAGACAGTAGATATTTGTGATGAGGCCTCAACAGTGACACTTGTTGATGACTCGATAGCTCGACAGCTTGAAATAAGAGGACATAGGCTTACTGTTCAGTGGACGAACGACATTGTTTCAAGCCATGAAGACTCAGAATGTTTTGACATAGACATTTATGGAAACTATTATGGAGCCAAAGTTCATACAATGAAGAATGTCCATTATGTGAAAAACTTATCGTTACCCTCACAAGAAATTTGTTTTAATGACTGGAGATATTATCCTCAACCTATTGCTGATATTAAGAATCCAAGATTCTTATTGGACAAGACAATATTAATCTCACAGTTGCCAGAAAGGTAGCCCATGGTCCCGAAAATGTTCCAATTGCGACAAAAACATCACTATGGTGGATACTTCATGGAAAAGCCAGAGCAGATTCACATAAAAATACCTGTTTACTTCATATCTGTGAAATTGACGAGTCAGACAATTCTCTCCATCAATTAGTTAAACACTCCTTCACCGTTGATGCCTCTTGAGTATCAGAATCTATCAAATCCAAAAAAGACAAAAATTCTGAAGTAGCCTTGTTCATAATGGAGAAAACGGCCAAACGTGTCAGTGACGATAGATATGAAATCGGACTTTTATGGAAATCAGATGATATTTCTTTACCGAACAACAAAGGAACAGCATTTCAACATTATGTAGTCGTTTCAATGCTACAACAAGGCTACTTCAGAATCTTTGTCTTTTTTGGATTTGATAGATTCTGATACTCCAAAGGCATCAACGGTGAAGGAGTGTTTAACTAATTGATGAAGAAAATTAATTAATGACAGAGAAGATGAACAAAATATAGCTTATACAACTGAGCCATGAAATAAATCAAATAAACATAATCACAGTTACTCTTCCTAACTTGGCAACTGGTCGTTTAAATATTCCATTTTTCGTTTTAACTTCTACCACTCTGTGATAAAGCGGCTACCGACCTTAGTCTCTACTCCGTTTAGAATATCCTAGAGTTTCTAACGCAAGGTCTCATTCGCCATCAGCACTTGGTCTGATGATGGACGAGGCGTATCGAAACGTCGGGAAATCTCACAAAAATAAGGAACATAACGTGAGTGGCTATGTTATACCCCTGAGGGTCCTAGAAAGTACGTGACGTCCTGTTATAAGTGAAATTCGAGTACAGAAAGAAAACAAGATAGACTAATTTGGTAAGTATATTAAATGAACATAGATTAGTTTCGAATCAAGTACAAGTATTTCCATTATAAATCAACTTGCAATCCCGCAAGTCACATGTATCAAAAACACAATATAATCATATAATGCAGGGTATACAACATCTAAAATACTTAAAGTACCGTTGAAAACAGGCAAGCTTTCTAAACGCATGTTCAACGAGACATTTCTTACACTACTAGCCGTTATTGCTACTGACGGAGGTATATTGAAAACAGTTAAATAAATAATGGTAATAAGCACATAAATGTTTCTGGATATCAGTTCACATACATACAACATAATTTCAAATATAGCAAACTTATTATCATTACTATATACCTTTGTCTTGCGCAATAAACCAATATATACCAATAACACACCTAGTAATATACAAAATATATCAAGCAAAACGTGTACTAACAGTACATATTTCACTACATTATACAGGTAACATGCGATAAAATCAGCCAAATAAATCAATGAAATATTTATCAGACATACAAGACATAAACAAAACGGGTAATTAATTCAACCAGTAATAAACACAAATCAAGCAAAATATAGAAAACACTATTGCATGATACCTATACGAATACATCAAAATCCTAAGTAACAGTAATTACTTTCATTGTACTTGTAGACATAAACCTTTGGTACAATATAAACGATAGCTGTACCCATTCATGGTTCCCGGTATACACATTAACCTAAATGAAGGACAGCTTTTACAATAACCAAACATACACTCGTCAGGTGAAAATAATATAATAGTTTCACTTTCAGTAACCAGTATATGAGCCATAGCTTTTGTATCAGGGTTTAAATATTAGATTCCGTTCCGTACATGCTCATAAATCAAACAGGGTTGCAGATGTCTTTTAAGGCGGCTTATTTCCACGAGAAGTCACATAATTTTCCGCACTAATTATATCTGTTCATGCTCATGATCGTTTCTGGATAACCTTTAATAGTACGATAGTTTCATCTTACGGTTTTTACTGACGAAGTGATTTCACGACTCCCTTAACTAAACTCCGAAGCACTCCGGTATTTGCTATAGACTAGACTACATACTGCACTAGTACATGAAGACGAACTGGTAACGCACTTGTATAACTTATACTAAGAAGATGATCGTGGTACTGGTCAAAAACAAACTGATATTGACAGATGAATTCCCGGTCTTATATACCATACTGACCCCTCGCGTTTGAACAGGTGAAGCAATAAAATACGACATTTGCATAGAATAATCATATTTTAATAGCGTCCAGTTGACACTTTTATTGATATTTATAGCACATCCCACTTAGTGAGACGAATTTACGACTATAATTTATTGATATTATCTCATGCGGTGGGCGGAAGAAAGACGCCCTATTGAAAAGTAGGATGAAACATATCGAGTTATTCACTATCTAGGAATTCGTTAATTATGTTGGTCGTGGGGGAAGGATAGCAATGAACTTGATACTCGCGCAGTTTGCTCTCAAACAGAAGAGATTCAGCATTGTTTACTATTCGATATCTTTGAACGATATTCGCAAATAATGAATAGCATGACGTCGTTTGATGAAGGATCATTTCTAATAATCAGTATGGTACAGGGTGGATCATGACAACTCTAATTATCCCATCAGGACCTGGAAAGAGTTTTTCAACATTTCCAAGTGTCCAGTTATTTTTTTTCTGTAGGTTATCATTTAGTATCACGACAATATCATTTTCTTTTATAGGTTAGTTGTCATCCATCCATCGTCCTCTTCTTGTAAGCCATCTTTTCCAGTATTCATTCGTTATCTGCCGAACTCTCCTCCATTGTTTTCTAATATCATAATTGTCATTCATACAATCTGCATCTTGAACACCATTCGAAGATCCGATCAAGAAGTGATTCGGTGTTGAGCTTGTATGTTGTTGGGATGGGTTGAAACTTTAGTCAAGGGTCTTGAACTGATCATCATCAACTCAATTTCATAGAAAATTGTCAAAAGTAATTCATCTTTTAGCTGTTGATTCCTAAGGATGACATGAAAAGCTGTTCTTACATTTCGTATTAGATTTTTCCAGGATACACCCATGTGTGGACTTCCCGGGGGTATAAATTTCCATTCTATACCTATTTTGGTCATTTCATGTTCGATTTTACTTCTGTCTATGTCTCTCACAGCTTTCCTGAACTCTTCAAAAGCTCCACGTAGGTTGGTGCAATTGTCCGAAAAAATTTGCTGAGGTTGTCCTCTCCTGGCAATCATCCTTTTCAGGGCCATTATTGCCGAGTCCGCTGTAAGACTATGGGCTACTTCTAGTTGTATCGCTCTTACTGTCATACAAGTTGATATTACACGCCAACGTTTCACTTTACTCCTTCTTTCTGTTACTAGAAATGGGCCAAAATAGTCTATACTGGTGAAGGTGAAAGGTCTCACATTCGGTGTTAACACGTTCGCGGGCAGTTGAGGAAATGAGTGCTTCCCAAAAACGCAGTAGTCCACATTTTGACGTGAGTTAGATAAAAATATTTCAAAAATAGCTACATGTTCTTAGAGTACTTGTCTAGTGTTTTGTAGAAGAAAAATAGATTACGGCATATACCGTCATGTCCATATATAAAATATATTTTGTTACCATGGACAGAAACGTCATATGCCGTCAGAGCATAATTGAATATAACATTTATTCAGAAAAGGAGTACATTACAAAACATTCTTATGAAATTCCTCAAAACATGTATCAATACATAGTGCAGGATGTTCTGGGCAAGTCTTGCATCTGTATTTTGTTTTTTTGCGAATTAATTTGGATGAACATTATCTACATCGCAAATGGTAACCTCTTTTCGGATGTTTCAAATTTGGTATAGATTCTGGGAAGTGACAATTATTTGACACAGTGGGAGTCTCAATCTTAGTTCTCTTACCGCCATGTAAAGGTCCCTATACGCCTTCCGTTTCTAAGATTGGAATCGATGTGTAGATAAGATTTTATAATCTCCTCGCGAAACTGAAGAAATGTGATTTTGGTATCGTATGTCCTTTTGATATAGTATGAGACTAATATCCAATAAATGGAACATAACTTTTTTATACCATCTAATGGTTTTTCGGGGAGAGGAATAATAATTTATCATCTGATCATTCCGGTCAATGCCGGACATGTTCATATTATATTGGTGAATTTCTTCGGGTTTAACTTTCTCAATGCCAAATCTGTTTTGAACTCTGATGAGTTTGGGATGGAATTTGGTTGTAATGGAGAGCACTTCCCTCTTGTCCCTCCACTTGGAAACATATACTTTTTTGCACCTTCTCCAAATGTGCTCTCCTTTCTTCAATTTGCGTGAGGTCACTACAATAGGGTTACCTATTCTATTCCGGCGTAATGTACCCGTGCAATGAGTCTTCCTTTCCAGGAGTTTTTTGCACAGGCTCAGACTGTTATAAAAATTGTCCATGAAAACATGGTGGCCTCGGTCCAAATATGGCTCTAATAGTGAGGTTACCAAGGAGTCATTTTTGAATGGCCCGCGACCTGACTGCTTTGTCCTGAGTAAATCTGGAGATTTAAAACATATCCATCTGTGTTGCAGAGGGCGTAAAATTTTAGTCCATATCTTGCACGCTTATTTTTTATATACAATCTAAATTTCATTCGCCCGCGGAATAGTACAAGGGATTCGTCGAGGGATACATTTTCAGATGGAAAGAAAGCATTTCTATAATTCCATAAAAGCGTATCTAGAAGGGGCCTTATTTTGGATAGCCTATCTCTATGGTCCAAAAGTTCTTCGAAACGTCTTCCTGAGAGGGAAATATGTGACACAGGATTATAATATATGGGATCCATACTGAACATGTTTCTTATAGAAGGATATTTCACCTGCCCTTGTAAGATACAAATGGCTAGAAATTGTTGAATTTCCACTCTGGTGATCTTTCGGATTGAGGAAAATCTGTAGTATTTGCGATGCGGTCGTTGAGTTCTTCCTAATGATTCGGCATATGCATTCATTGATATTTCCAACATATCCATAACTTGATTATCCCAATGTTCTTCAAAAATGTCAATACATGAAGGGGGATTGTCGAATACTAGCTTAAACCCCCGATCCTGCATTTTCAAAATGAAATTTTGGTACCTCAGATACGTCCTCTAGCCACTCATCTTCACTAGATCCTTCTTCAGAAGACACATTTGTTTCATCGTCAACCAGGGAATGCTCGTTATGCGACATATTTTCGAAATTCGAACTAATAGAAGCATCATCGCTAGGTCCATAATCAGGATCCCGGGTGTCGTCGTCGTCAGAGCTGAAAGGTTCACTCCTCTCATCCCCTTCATCGAGATCAGATTCAGGTGTGGATACTTCATCCATGAAGTGTAAGAGACGCTGCTCTTCTTTCTCATTCATTTCAAACCTGAAAAAAATATTTACAAATCCATTTGAAGTATTCAGGTAAATAATAATAGTCGTCCACTAACTGCACAGGCTATGCCTTTGGGAGCATTATTATGTTTAATATTTGCACACATATGGGAACAATACTCATTCAATAAACAAAATAAATAGAGCATCAGTATAATCGAGTAAAATTGAAATTATGGCAACAGTGCCAAACTCAAGTTTCATAAAACACATCGAGCAGAATTTTCAGGTTATCTATATTGAATTATTATATTCTTTCATTTTGAATCACTTAAAACAAACGAAAAACATTTCTAAATACTTACCAGGTAATATTTCAACTCTACACCACAAAAACAATAATTTTTCTAAACACTATTTGTGTCGAAAACAAGATAAAAACGCACAGCCTTTTCGTATAACACACCGAATGAAGAAGTTAGAATAACTGGTTGCCAGAATTACCGCAGGGACATTTATGGATTTTTTTTCCTTCTGCTGGGACAGTGGATTCGATACAACAGAAAACGCCATATAAACTGTACGGCATCACCCGTCTTGCTATGAATAGATAGCAGTATTCTTCGACGGCATATCATGTCTTGTCCCTAGACGTCGAACGGCATATGCCGTCTTGTCCGCGAACGTGTTAATCTGAATTTCGGTAGTTGCCACATGAGTGGTACTAGAAGTTTCGATTTTTCCAGGCGACATCGTTGGCATCTGTAAAAGGTTGATTTAACGGCTGCATTCCCATGGATTATCCAAAACTTTTGCCTAGCCTCGTTGAACACCAATTCTACCCCTTGATGTGCATATTTCTCGTGAATATCTTTGAGAAATAAGTACGTGAACCTATGTTTGTTAGGCAAAATCGCAGGTCGTCTGACTGAATCATCGACTGAGCTGGCTTGATCAGTTCTTCCCATCATTATTATGATTTCTTGTGAACTCAACATCGGTGATAGATATTTCAGTCGGCTTTGTTTAGACAATTGTTTATTTTTCTTTAGAGTTTCAAATTCTTCCGGAAAACTCTCTTTACGACATTTTTGAATCCATAATAATTCAGCATATTTGATGTCTCTTGCAGTTATCTCTTTATCATATACTTCTTGTTGAATTTTACCCAGTTAAATTTTTGCAGATAGGTATGTCCTCGCTGTAGCTCGTAAAAGCTTTTTGAATTTCGAAAATCTGTCAATATCGGGGAAGATAGGGTTTTTATTAAATTTTGTAGTCGTTATCAAAGTGATTTCTTTACAAATCTTGTTCTCGAATATCTGTTTCCTTGGCCAATTCGATTTGTCTCTCTTTGATAAAAATTAGTGTATTGGTTCCATCTTCATTATAACTCCGGGTAACACTGTCTGCTCCGTTCATCTTCGACGGAACCCAGTGCCAGTCAGAAGGATCAGTCAGTTCCAATATCTCACCTACTCGATGAGCTTCAAATTGCCCCAGTCGCTTGAAATTTCCATTAATCCAATAAAGAACTGTCGTAGAATCAGACCAATAGAAGGTTTTGTCGATTCTTATATTTATTTCTGACTTGATTGTTGCCACCGTCACGCTTTTGACAAGTATCCAAAAGCTGTTAAGGCGCGTTTTCCTACACCTTCGCCAGTCGCCAACGATTGCGACCAAGTAGCCGCGACCGATTCATCAAGACATCTCCAATGCATTTTAAATCTACCTGGTTTCCAACCTGCTACGCAGTAGCTACTACTAGCGAACGGTCGCCGTTCGTCCAGTTGCGAGTCGCCGCTCATCTCCGAGAGTGGTGCTGCGACTAATTCGTCGCCGAAAGTGCATTGTTTCTTAATTTTTCAGTTCATTCAATCCGCAGTAGGTAGTTAATGCTATTTCCCTCCTGCTCTAGATAACTTAATAACATTAGAATTGATGAATTTTAAAAAATATTAATTTTTCTACATGCTAGAATAGACTACAAAAGCGACGAAGACTGTGAAAATGGCGCACGTTAGGAAAATGGCTTTGAAAGAATAGATCGCGGCTACTACCAGTCACGGCTACTTAGTCGCTGTCGTCAACGATTGGCGAAGGTGTAGGAAAACGCGCCTTTAGAGTGACAGGGTAGGCTGGCGGCTAAGCTCCAGTGAAGAGGGGAGTGAGTTGAACAAAACAAAATGTCATGTGATAATTAGAAGAATGCGGGCGGCAGTCATATGAATGCTGAGCCTCCTGTGTAGATAATTTTACCAATTACCATATAACACGAATAGTAATTTAGGCGAATGCCAATGATAATTAGCTTATGATTGGAGTCATATAATATTACATGAGGTGACAAGGGTTTTACGACCACATAAAAGTCAAAGTAGCTAAAGGCTTATTAGGAAGTACCAAAGACACTAACAAAGTGAATTATAACAAAAAAATACTATATAACAATGAACTGTAGAATAGCCCAAGGCTCAAAATATCTAAGGGTTTTTACCCACAGTTATCTGCACCTTACCTGTAGCGTTTATATAATTTCAAAGTAAATAATATAAAAGGTATATTAGACCGAGTGAACTGGTTAACTTGCGTGCCATATCAGATTGGCATTTACGGTGGAATCTACTAGGTGGAAGAATACCAATAGTGAAGGTGCAAGGTACGGGTCAGCCTTCAGGGCAGTGACACCAGAATGAAAGATGAATTCTCCAGTCTAGCAATGAGTGTGCTACCACCAAAATAAGTTCCTCAGTCTAACGTATAAGTACGCTGACACCAAGATGAGTTTTCCCCCCAGACGGCTAGTATTCTGGGATGACGATAAGTACACCGAGACAAAAGACCCTGAAATGAAATCATTGACTGTCTGATACCAACTTGACTAGACCTCATACCTTTGTCTAGGAAGGCCTGGTGCTAACTGCGGGAAAGATCCTGTTAGAAGGCTCTTCTACAGATGTTATCTTCCTATCATTGTTCTAGTCAAAGGGAATAACCGAATTGCCAAAGGCTCAAAGGATAAAATTAGGGGGTTCTGCTTACCCGAAGAATATGTGGTTAGAAAGTGAGGTTATAATCCCCTATTGGATATGTTTTCCAAAAATTATCCAGCTTCCCATAAAATCACAAACGTGACAAAATACGGAAAACATTAATTCAGTTGAAAGAATAAACTGGATGATTTCAGAAATCAATAACCAATATTCAACTGAAAATGTCCATCACTCTCTCTGCACAATTCCCACAGTAGACAGAACACAGAAAAGACTTTCTCTTCTTCTTTATTAAGACCAAAATCAAGAACCTTAGCGGAGTTGCCAAGTAACTTCATTCCTGAAGTGTCCAAATGTCAACAAAGGATTCTAAAATGTTCCTTGCAAAATTTCATTACCTAACATTATCTAATACTCAAACATACAGGAATTCGTTCAGATAGATAACTATTATCACGATATGGAATCTCTTTAGATTAATGTCACCGACGGCTTTTGAAGGTCATTTCCATCGATACATCACAGAGAAGTCGTATCTACCTGGAAAAGTGATCTATGCCCCAGCGACAGTCACTGAACTTAACAGCTGTTCTCTGACAAAAGACAGCGCTGAAAATACAAATAATTGGAGGGAGTATAGATGATGAAATGACTGTACTTTGGATATAGTAAACAAACTACGGAAGAAATAATGTTTCAATGACAATTAGATTTTATTAAGGTAGGCAAATTCAAGCATCAGTCTAATAAATATAAATTGAATTCAATTTTATAACTAAAACTCTGAGTAGCTGATAGTGGAAAAATAATAATGTTACATTTATTTCCCCAGACAACTTCCTAATAGTGCTGCATGCAGTTCTAGTCGCGGAATTGAAATGGGTTTGGTCGAAGCAACACGTGGTTCCCCAGATATTAAAGAAACATCGATGATGTCATCAGCTACAACTCGCAAGTAAGATATGGCTGCAAAACTTTGCTTACTGGCATCACAGAATATATGAAGGTCGATTCTGTTCGCTGAGGAAATAGTTCTGGAATAGCAACGTGGAACAGTGATATTGTTAATTCTCTTGAGGTCGGAAATCCAAGCTGTCCATTTCTCATTTGTTTCGTTGTCGATGAAGTCATCCCAGCCAATTCCAGTTCTCCAGACGTCTTGAAGTAGCTACCTCTTATAGTGAAGTTAACCAAAAGACCAACAGGATCGAATATTGCCATAACAATCCTCAAAACTTGTCTTTTTGTTGGAAATTGTGTAGTGTCTTCTGATGGCAAATTCTTCAGTCTGAATATGAAGTTATCATCTAATGAATCCCAATACATTCCTACTACTCGGTGTACTGATATGTCACAGTCTCGTATTAAGTCTTTACTTATATTTTCTTCAAATTTTAAAAATAATAAAAAAGTCAAAAAGTCATATAGAAAATTTTACTAAAAACAACAAAGACGTCCGACGACTCTACACCCATTGTTCCTAGTAAGGAATAATGTTACATATTCTCCAAAGTGGGTTGAACAAAAATTATGTATTATATTATAATACATCATTGCAAAATTGAACAGCCTGTTTTTTATTAAAAAACATCCTCTACTCAGATAGATTGTTAACACAAGAATTAGTATTATTGATTTTGGATCCATTTTTATATTCAGTGAGATTTATTGAAATTTCAGAATATTTTTCATATCGGATCTATAAAATTTTGAGTACGAATCTGTCCAATACCATTTCGCAAGTCCTGCCCTCTTATCGGCACTTCCTAAAATGGCGTCTACATACTTTTCCACATCAAAGGCGGCATGGCCGAGTGTCAGTACTGATTGTTACATATGCTGTGACCTGGTGGATGGCTCGCGTTTCTAATGCTAGTTTCGTTTCATTGAGTGTCAGGTTACTTGGAGTGGAATCTCGGGTCATTTGACATTTGTTGTTGAACCGTACTTGCCCCATCCTATGGTGTGAAAAAATGAAATGTCACTCCCACCTTTTTTGATGTAAAATGTTTCTGGGGGAAACAGTTCCGAGGAAGAAGATCAACGAGACGCCGTGGGGATCAGTAGTTCCTCATAGTTTTTTCGTATCTTCAAAATTGGGGATATGTCCCTTTTAGTGTTTCGAAATAAATCATTTCGTCACTATTTGCTTACCCTCTGGAGTAAAGAGGTATGTACTTTTCAGTTATTCCTTTAAAATGTTTGTCTTCCCCACCATTTGTTTATCACTCAACACGTGTTGAAATGGGTTATCATTTTACCTATTTCACAGGGTCTTACCGGACGGCTCGTTTCACATTTACCGGATGTCCCAGTCCGTTCTTGCTGAATGGCCTATTTTGTTTCTGTTATTCATACCGGCGGCCTATTTCATTCTTAGCTGAGGGCGTATTTCACCTTTACCCAATGTCACTACGGTTCACCTGGGCACTTGCTGATATCCACAAACTGTCATGTTTCGATTCCTGTTCTGATTCCCGTTTCGATCCAGAGTTCAAGGTCGATCTGAGTAACTGTCTGAATGGTGAATGTCTACCGGTCCATTGCTGTTCACTGTTGGATACCTGTCTGAAACTTACCATCTCCGAATAATGATCTAAGTACGGATTATCTGAGAGAACCTCAGATAAGTAAATAGGTATTATTTGTGAATATTTTTTTTGTTTAATTATATATTATTACATGTCCAACAATAGGTCTTGGTACCTACAGGAAACACTTTGTTTGGCAATCGTTTTGAAACTGATCAGATTTCATTTACAAATTTTTTTTGGTAATCATTCTGGATACCGTTCCAGAAAATCGCATGGAATTTTTTTCGTTATTTAATCACCATTGTATATAATTGTAGGTACATAATCATTTTAGTGCTCGTTTATTATTTATTTATATTTCATAATACTCTGTCTCAAATAATTCAGAGGTTTCTGGATTCCATGCCATCAAAAATTTTGTGGCGCTCAAGGCATTTACGTAACTAACAAAGTTTTCAATTTTTATTTATTTGAACCACGAACCAGTGCCGCTATACGAAGAGCTGCCGTTCGTTGTTTGGCAAAAATAAAAATAGTGCCACAAAAATAATGAACATTTAACAGAAACCGATAATTAGACTCACCTTTCTATTAAAATTAAACATTAACGAAATCAGTATAACAGCACATAAACAATAAATATTAACTGGCAAAGCCATGAGCTGTCAAGTCAAAATGCCAAACAACAAATATCAAGCATTTTCTTTCCATTCTCTCATAAGTAGCCATATAATAACATATATCTTATCTCGTTTCCTGATATTGGCTGCGAAGGATCGAAGGAAACCTAATTGGCACTTATTCAATGTGAAGGTAAGGTTCAGATTTACATAGAAAGTTAATTTCTGTCGGTTCAAATTTGATTACCATTTGAATGACTCGCAAAGAACACAAAAAATATGGAATTTTATTTATGGTGGAGAGTATAATGTATCCGTATGTTCATATCCTATAAGTACATTGTTATCTGTAGAGCATATCGCATAGATTTGTATTGTTACGTTTCATGTACATTATAGCATATATCCAACTTCACATCCTAGGTACATCGCATAGATGTAAAATGAGTACATGTGTAGTACGTACTCAAGGTTACATCTCGTATCCAACTTTACATCCTAGGTACATCGCATAGATATAAAATAAGTACATCTGTATTATGTACTAAAGGTTACATCTCGTATACATCGATATCATAGTATTGTTAACAGGGTGGCTGTAGCCCGAGCAACTTTATGGTGTTCTCAATGATAGGCGAGGTTTTTGCTTCATAATGACGTGGATTGGGATTGTTCACGACTAACTAGGCAGATTCTGATTCTTTAAAGATTGGAAACACTTTATGGAAACAATATTGAGAACAACATTAATTAATCTCATTTGGAATTCAATTATAATAGAAATAATTAAATGAATTCCTCGTTCAATTTTCAATAAATTAATAAGAAAAGACCTATACTAACAATCAAAACAGAAATATATCATTTCAGACTATTTTTCATATGAACTCACTTCATGTACTTCCAATTCCTCCCATCGGCCGTCACTAGCTCTGGGCACGGCAAAAATATCAGTGGCCTTCTTCCAAACTCTTGTTTATTGTTTAGGAAACGTAATTAGAAACAAGTTGTTCTTCAAGACGTAACATTTTTATAACCCACCTACTGAATGATACAATAATAATGTTTATTAATTGCATAAAATATTTAAGTGGCACAGTAAAATATAAAATATAAAATGTATCAAAGATAGCGCTATATATAAAATAATGTCTGAAATAAACAAGAAAAACCCACAAAAGGAAACCTTGAGTGTGGGTATATCAAAGAGATATAAAATTTAGATAGAGATTAAATATATCAATATACACATACCTCTATGATAATAATATCTAATAACAACAATAGTAAAATGTGCATTTGCTATGGCAAAATAATTATTCTAGTACTTTGTAAATGGATAAAAGCAGGGTAGAGTTGAGTCAATCAAGTTAACGAGAGAAAGAAAGTCACCAGTATGTGACTGAAATTTCAGATTCGAGATCAGAAAATAGTAATTTTTTTTCTTATGGGAAGCACAACATAATGGAATAAATATTTAACTCTGTACATTGGTAGATATAAACATATATGCAAATACTTATATAAAGAGTAAAATTTAATGAAATAGTCTTTATTACTTTATGATTTTGAGAAGGATATTGCTCCATTGAAGGGGTAAGGGAGTTATGAACACAGAACTTTTGTTTCAGTTGGAATAAACTAACTTATGCAATTTAGTACGAGGCAAGCCAGTGATGAAGTCATTCAATCGGCTCTTGAATTGATTTTGATTTGATTTGAACTTTTTATTTCAGTTGAGAAAATATTGAATAGTTTGAGGCTGAGGTAGTTGAAACTTTTTTGTCCTATGGTTTTATTCATGAAAGGAACTTTTAAATTATTCTGTTTTGTTCGTGTGTTGTATTCATCTTCTATTTTCAGTAGTTTGTGTTTTGATTTGATATTTTTAAGTTGGTATTCCAGAAAGAGAGCTGTACTGGATCAAAAACTTTGGTTTCAAAATAGAAAGCATCTGTCGAATAAGTCCTCTTTTTCTTGAATATTATTTCAAGTAGTCTTTTTGGGTCACTATCAGTTTATTCATGATGGTCTTTCCTGCTGATCCCCATGCCAGTATCCCGTAGGTTAGATGTGTTTGAACAAGAGCGAAGTATAATGTTTTTAGTGTTTTGTTGTCGAGTACATGGAAAAAAATGGTCAAAATAAAACGTGTTCCTGACTTTTTTTAAATTGTGATAAGAAAATTAATATATATTAAATAAAAAAGCATTTTACCTCAAAAAAATTTGTATTCTAAACGCATGAGTTTGTAGCTATAATATTGTTTATCGACAGCAAATAGTTCGATCACTAAGTAATTCACTTTGTATATATAATTCCAGGTCAACACTTTACTAGCGCTTGAAAAGTGTATTTCCATATTTATTAACTTTGGGTTTCTGAAAAGTGTATCAATACAACAGAAACTCGTGTTACTCGCCTAATACAACAATTCATTTGCAGCAGAAATTGGTTTTTCAGTTTTTCAGTAATGTAACGTGTTCACTTACTTGTATATTTTCGACCAATCCGGGATCAATCGGGAATAACCGCCGCAACTCTTCACGTGATAAGGTGTAGTACTAACGGTTTTCCGCCAAACCGGCGTCATTTCAACAATTGAGAGCTGTGTGGATGCGTCTACTAGGCATCTTAGTCTACTTTGCCGGTGATTTTGCTGATCACTGTTATCAGTTCATATACATATAATAATTAATAATAGTTTCCAGCGGCGATGTTCCATATCAACAAATAGAGGACAAAGATTCTCCTGAAAAATGTGATCTCTATCTTCAGTTTTTCTCGAATGGTGTATTTTGATATATAGCCGCTGACACTCTGTAAGTGTAACACTTTCTTAGAGTGCAGACATGATATCATTGGTTCCTTGGTGCAACCAAACCATCAATTTTATTGTGAATTTGAGACAAGAATGGATGTATTGAAAATAAGGCATTAAAAAATACAAATGATCCTTTTTTTTGAAGAACTAATAAATTAAACTGTGTGCATTTGAGCCAGGTGAATTATGATACCAAAGATAGAATGAAAGCTATAGTGAAGGTAAGACAATAAAAACCACCCACAAGTGAGTCATTCAGTAAGTCCAAGTAAACCAACATTTCAATAATGATCAAAAAGTTTTGCTACAGTACAATACTGTATTATAACTACTAATATCTTGTTCAGTAGATTCTAGTATATGAGTTATTTGAGAATGAATTACTCTTCAGTAATGGCAAATGTACTAGATATTTGTAGTTATCAAACTGAGCACCCACTGCAAACAGAAAGTTCATTGAGGCCAATAAAACGAAAAGTCTGCTTCTAATAAAGCTTTTAATATCGGTAGGTTACATTATGTTTCTCAAATTATATTAATAACAGCAAGTGATCAAATTCAGGAATCTAATTCTTCTTGTGGCTGATAAAGCGCATACTTGTCCCATATAGTATGCAAATTTTTATTTGGTGGTATGAAAATTTTACTTGCTACTATTAATTTTTTTTCCCGTGTATGTCTCTCAAAACTTTAAATCGATGCATTACAAATTGAAGTTTCTTTATTACAAAGTTTATATGGAATTCCCATTTGAGCAGTACATCTATTATAATTTCAAGATATTGAATCTGTTTTACCGGTGTTATAGAGAAAATATCAGAAACATTGAGGGAAGTAAACGAAGGGGAAATTCGCGTAGATGAAAGGATTGGTAAATAGTATGTGAGAACCAGGTTTTGATATTTCCAAGATCTATTTCAATTTTATTTTTCAGAGAACTCCAGTTGGTATCTTCATAAAAAATTGCTGTGTCATCTGCATACGTAAATATTTTTCCTGATGTTTGTATTGAAAATAAATCATTTAGGTAGATTTTAAAGAGAATTGGGCCCAATATGGTTCCCTGAGGTACACCATATTCTATATTTCTGAATTCACTTTTATGTTCACCAATTTTCACACATTGTTTTCTGTAAAGCAGATAGGTTTGAAACAGCTTATGCCTACACTTTCAAGTGTTTTGAGAAGGATTGGGTGACTAACCGTGTCGAATGCCTTAGACAGATCTATGAAGACACAGAGTGATGCCTTCTTGTTATCCATAGCAGTGAACATTTCAGCAGTTAGATCTAGGATGGCATCTTTGGTCGACACACCTTTCAAAATCCATACTGTCTGCAGGAGAGAATGTTATATTTTTTGAGGTAGGATGGATGCTAGTCGGCTTTTAATTATTGTTTCGAAAATTTTTGCTATACTAGTTATCAGAGAGATTGGTCGGTAATTTATGACTTCTTTTTTATCGACGTTTTTGTAGATTGGAATTACTTGTGTTAATTTAAGCATAGATGGATAGGTACCCTCGCTGACAGATTTATTTATTAGGTACACCAAAGGTTCGATAATGAATGGTATTATATTTTTCAAGAGTTCTGCCTTTATTCCATCCACACCAACAGCTTTTTTGTTTTTTAGTGATTGAATTACATTTTTTATTTTAGTGGTATCAGTTGAAAATAAAAACATTGACATGTAATTAATGTTATTTTTACTCGGACATTTATAATTATGGTTTGTTTTTATTTTATTTGCTAGTTCTCTTCCATCATTATATAATGATCATCTAAAGTGTCAACAATTTCATGAATGTTGTCTGTGTTTTTTCCTTCCATATTTATTTCTGATATTTTATTCATTATTCTTTTTTTCCCGCAAATTTCTCCGACAGTTTCCCACAGTTTTGAGTTATCACTTTTGTTTTTTTCTATATCATTTCGGTAAAAGATATTTTCTGCATTTTGTATAGTACTGTAGTGTAGTTTATTTCTATAGCGTTTATATTTGTTTCTCAAGTTTTCATCATTTGGGTTGCGCAGATGTTCTTGATACATCGTGTCTCTGGTATTGATTGAATTCATTATTCCTTTTTTTATCAAAATTTTTCTCTTTTTTTGCTTCGACTTCATTCTGTAACTACATTCTGAAATTTCAAGATTTAGTATTTCTAAAAAAGTGTTCGTTGCAGATTCCACCTGGTTTTCACGATATACTGACTTCCAGTCAATTGTCTCAAGATGTGATCTAAGTTTGGCATAATTTATTGCACTTGAATTGTTTGCGGAACTTTCAGTTTTTTTAATTCATTATCAAATACGATTTGAAGATATGTAGTATAGTGATCTGTGAGTTTTGTTTTAACTACAATGGGTAATAAGAGATCAGTATCAAATTTAGTTCTTATCAATATATGATCCAAACAAGATTTTGTATTTTCTGTCACCCTCGTGTAGTCATTTATCAAAGATATGAATTGAAACTCATTCAGGGCATTTAGATTGCTGTTATATCCATATTCTCATTCATAATGTCAATATTTATGTCTCCAAGAAATATGAGATAATCAGGTGTTTTCTCATATTACAAAAATAGATATACTTCTGTTATTAACATAAATATTGCAAAGAATCATGTTATTTTCATGGCTCAACTTCACAATTTCATAAGTATATTCAAGATCCAATTTAATGAACATCACTGTGCCATCGCATCGTTCTGGTTGTATATTCCTTCATTATAAATTATATCATACCCATTGATATGATATAAGTTCAGACATTGAATTTGTCTTGTCTCGGTGAGAACAATTATTTCCGGTTTATCAGTTATTTGGTTCAAATAGCATAAGAATTCATTGAAATTTTTATGAATACTCATATATTATTGTGCAAAACCTTAAAATTGGCGTTTTTATTATTTATTCTCTCGACTTCATTACATTTTATTGAATTTGATAATAACTCTGTCTCAACTCGTTTCAGCTTAAAATTCTTAACGTATTTTTCCATTTTACAAATCAGAATATGTTCGGTTATATTATTATCGATGTGGTTTACATGACAATTTTAAAATACGTTGAAAATTACTTTTTCAATTATTGAAAATAAATTGAATTTGAGTAAAATAGTTGAATTCATATTGGTTTAGTTATGGATCTGGTTCTTGGCTTACTTTCAGAAATATTGACATCTGGATTGTTGGGATGCTTTGTAGTTAGATATGTTTTTTTTGGACTTTTTCTTTTTGTTCAGTAGTTTTCTTTTATTGGTTGTGTTATTCAGTGTTTCTAGCGAAGGTTTGGGGTTTTGAATGGTTGGGGTTGCCGGAGCACTCTTCGGGGTTCTATAGTTTCCTTCCGTTTCTAGTAGATCCTCTGCGGTATTGTCGAGAATGTGGGTATGTGAAATTATCAAAAAAATGAAATTGACTATTTTCAGGTGCCTCGGCCAGCTTCGGGTTCGACCGCATTCTCGCCGCCCAGAGTCTCTCCATTTTTAACAAAGAGCAATCTGTAATGATAGGGAAAATATCAATGTTTTTTCCTATAAAATAGCCTACACCTAGCAAGCCCTTATGTCCCTAACAGAACTTACCAGATAGCTGAAAGAAAAGTAGATTAGTTAATATCTAAGAAAATCTAATACAAATAAAACAAAGTATTTTAACGCGCCTAACACAGGGAGTTTACCCGTGTCTCTCCCGGAAGAGAAGTTGCGATTTACCACCCCGTCTCACCTTAGTGCAATGGTTTGTCTTATTACGGAAGCCTCACCCCAGTGATCCGGTAGGCATCACCTGGCATAGATTCCGGGACCACGCAATCTAATCCAGGCAATACGGAGCCGCTGCTTCCACCGGCGGTGGAGGCCAGGCTAGGCTGAAAGAGAAAAGTTTGATTAGTAAATTCAAAATATAAGTCAATAACGAACTGTTTTGTTGTGGGCTCGCACTGAGTCCCAAATGTTTCACACTTTATATTTGTTCTGAAAAAAACAAAAGTGTGCTAACTGACATGCAGTCAAAACGAATTCTTTTTGGAGGGATGTTGAGTTTTCTTGATATCCCTCCGAGAAACACAAGTTACACTAACAGAAAAATGTTGGCCGAAGATCTTCTTCTTGAGCCTCGTCGCCTTCTGGAATCTTCTTTCTTCTTGAATACCCAATATTTGGACTTCTCGATTTTTCTCTCTCAGGTATCTAGTCTTCACCTTCCCAGGTTGAAGGACTTTTCTAGAATTTCTAATCTCCAATATTTCAACAAATAATTGCAGGAAAATCTTCTTTGACTTTTCTCGAACTTTGTTATTGTAATACTTTTCAATACTTTGAAAACTACTTTCAGAAATATTAATATTTTACTCCAATATTTCACTCAGCTGAGTATACGTTGGCTTGTATTCGTTAACTAGCGTAAGTGAGGAACACTGTCTCCAGACGCGAAAAGCGCTCTATGTTTATAATCGTCGGCCGGAGGGCGTGGCCTGGCTTTGACCAATCGCGCTCTCAGACGCCGAACAAAACTCGGGCGAGATATTTTCTGGCTTCTTTCTCGTCGAGAATTTCTCTGAATCTCGTCGTTATAAATGTATAGTCCAATATTGGGTTTTCATAACAGTATACGCTAATCCCTCTACTATTAATTTATTGCCCCTACTGAAACTTTCGTTTAGTTTTCCTGTTTTGCCAAAAACTTTTTGCTCTTCTCTTTGTTGTTGGGTATCTTGAGCGATTGATATTTGTTTACCCCTGAGTTTATTGCAGTTCTTCCCAAGTAGGTATGTATCATTAATGTGAGTTTCATTCAAGTCCACGTCAATCAGTTCTTTCAGATCTCCGCATATATGTTCAGGTGTTATGCTTTCTCTTCTTTTCTTCAATCCAAAAACTATGATATTATTTTTATTCTGATTCCGTTCTAGAAATTCAATTTCTCTTTTTAATGTTTGGTTTTCTTCCTGCAACTTCCTATAATTTGCTTTCACTTCCTCTATATTGAGTAAAAGTTTTGTTTCTGTTGCTTCTATGTAATTTTTTATGTGCGTTCTATTGTTAACAATTTCTTGATGCAGTGACTCTAGTGTTATGATTGAGCTTCCTTCAGTTTGCATAATTAAGGTCAAAATAATGTTTGGAATATTCAATAATATTTGTTAATTGAAAGAGCTATTGGTGGGATAGTTCGTCACACGCGAGTATTATCAGTATTGTTTGTTTACCTATTTTGTCTTTGACCACATTTGGTGATATTCTTGTCTCAGGAAACCTTATTTTTTCAGTATTTGAAGGTGGATTGATGTAATACCCTCTCAAAACACCTGTGGCACTATTTGATTTTTTTTTTCTTAATGATGATAATAATGACTAATTTGGTATACGGTACAGTATACGCTAATCCCTCTACTATTAATTTATTGCCCCTACTGAAACTTTCGTTTGGTTTTCCTGTTTTGCCAAAAACTTTTTGCTCTTCTCTTTGTTGTTGGGTATCTTGAGCGATTGATATTTGTTTATCCCTGAGTTTATTGCAGTTCTTCCCAAGTTGGTATGCATCATTAATGTGAGTTTCATTCAAGTCCACGTCAATCAGTTCTTTCAGATCTCCGCATATATGTTCAGGTGTTATGCTTTCTCTTCTTTTCTTCAATCCAAAAACTATGATATTATTTTTATTCTGATTCCGTTCTAGAAATTCAATTTCTCTTTTTAATGTTTGGTTTTCTTCCTGCAACTTCCTATAATTTGCTTTCACTTCCTCTATATTGAGTAAAAGTTTTGTTTCTGTTGCTTCTATGTAATTTTTTATGTGCGTTCTATTGTTAACAATTTCTTGATGCAGTGACTCTAGTGTTATGATTGAGCTTCCTTCAGTTTGCATAATTAAGGTCAAAATAATGTTTGGAATATTCAATAATATTTGTTAATTGAAAGAGCTATTGGTGGGATAGTTCGTCACACGCGAGTATTATCAGTATTGTTTGTTTACCTATTTTGTCTTTGACCACATTTGGTGATATTCTTGTCTCAGGAAACCTTATTTTTTCAGTATTTGAAGGTGGATTGATGTAATACCCTCTCAAAACACCTGTGGCACTATTTGATTTTTTTTTTCTTAATGATGATAATAATGACTAATTTGGTATACGGTACAGTATACGCTAATCCCTCTACTATTAATTTATTGCCCCTACTGAAACTTTCGTTTGGTTTTCCTGTTTTGCCAAAAACTTTTTGCTCTTCTCTTTGTTGTTGGGTATCTTGAGCGATTGATATTTGTTTACCCCTGAGTTTATTGCAGTTCTTCCCAAGTTGGTATGCATCATTAATGTGAGTTTCATTCAAGTCCACGTCAATCAGTTCTTTCAGATCTCCGCATATATGTTCAGGTGTTATGCTTTCTCTTCTTTTCTTCAATCCAAAAACTATGATATTATTTTTATTCTGATTCCGTTCTAGAAATTCAATTTCTCTTTTTAATGTTTGGTTTTCTTCCTGCAACTTCCTATAATTTGCTTTCACTTCCTCTATATTGAGTAAAAGTTTTGTTTCTGTTGCTTCTATGTAATTTTTTATGTGCGTTCTATTGTTAACAATTTCTTGATGCAGTGACTCTAGTGTTATGATTGAGCTTCCTTCAGTTTGCATAATTAAGGTCAAAATAATGTTTGGAATATTCAATAATATTTGTTAATTGAAAGAGCTATTGGTGGGATAGTTCGTCACACGCGAGTATTATCAGTATTGTTTGTTTACCTATTTTGTCTTTGACCACATTTGGTGATATTCTTGTCTCAGGAAACCTTATTTTTTCAGTATTTGAAGGTGGATTGATGTAGTACCCTCTCAAAACACCTGTGGCACTATTTGATTTTTTCTTTCTTAATGATGATAATAATGACTAATTTGATATACGGTGTGTTCGAAACATTTTTGACAATAAAAACCCTCTCATCCGCAACTTTTCTACTTTTCCAACTTGCTTGCTTTATTGTTTTTACCAACCATTTCGTAGGCTACCTGCCTGTATTCTATAATGGGAAGACCATTAAACATTTTTGCACAAAGATTTATGTAGTTTAGAATTAGTAAGTTAAAATTCTTCGCACATCATAATTTTGTACCATATAGATTGATTGCACAAATATTTTATGATTTCTCACATATATAGAATTTTTTTTTTCCTACGACCACAATGGGAGAGTAACGTATATCGCACTGTATGGTTACACGGAAAGAGGCTTATATCACAAGCGGGCGAAATATTTTCCGCACAGGCGCGGAAAGTAACTTTCCGCACGCTCCGTTAGCTCAGTTCGTAAAGCAGCGGGACGTATTGACTTCTGACGGTGGTCCAGCCCGTCCGGCCCAGGTGCCTTGTTCGTCGGAAGTCTCTTGATGACTTCCGTTAGCTCCTCATGATTGGTCAATAACTTGGCCAATCGGTGAGGACCAATAGTGGAGGGCGGGGTTTCGCGAAAAATCTCAGTAAATCTGGATATCGCTACCTGCTCCTTACTAACGTCCGGCGCCCTTCGGTGGACCTCTGAAAAATACTCTGCCATCAGTTTGGCCTTCTGAGGGTCCGTCACTGCTCGTTCGGTACTTCTCTCCAGGACGGGAATCGGTTCGTATTTTTTCGTTTCTACAGTTTATTTTTCCAGACTCTATTAGAGTTTACCCTGATCAACTCAGAGATTTCTGCAGCAAGGCGGAGCATGTCATCCTTGTGGGCGGGGCTACGTGTTACCTGCCACCTCTTCCTGCACATGTTCTTTTGTTCGATCAGGGACTTAATATCATCTGGAAGAATATCCCGGTCTCTCCTGACTTCAACCCTCCTGGTGGTGCGGTCTCTGGTGACCTGGATGTCGCCGATCAGAGCGAGCGTTACCTCCGCAAGGTCGTATTTCGAGATATTCGATCTGATCGAAATACTCTGATTGAGTATCCTTCGGAACTCTTTCCAGTCTGTGTTCCGATAGTCGTACCTTAACGTCGGGGGATTATCCTCCCCCTTGTACTTCATCTGAAACAGGACCGGATCGTGGTTCGAAGTCAACTCATGTGGATTATAGTCGGAGTGGACCCGTTCCAGGGGTAATGAGTTGGCTCTTCAGAGTGCTCAATTACCACCTCGTCGTTGACAGAGTATTCCCATAGTGTCTTCCCGTTGGCATCGGGCATTCGCGCGTTGAGGTCCCCGATCAGGAGCACCTTGTGGCCTGTATTACACAGATTGTCCAAATCGGGCTGGGTGAATCTCAGGTTCCATCAGCTAGCTTAATGCCGACATGTTCGATAGAACTTTGTCTAGATGCGTATGCGACTCCATTCCTGATAAGGATTGCCACGCCCCCCCTTACCGCGTGAGGACGGTCGGCGCGAATCGTCTATGATTCGGCTGGATCTTCGTCTCGGATATGAACATTAGATCCACTTTGTTCCCACTGATAAAGTCAATAATAAACGGAAGTTTATTATTGACTCCGTTAGCATTGAACATACATGCCATCAACGGCTCAAGAGCGGCCATAGCCTTTTCGAGTGGCGTCGTAGCCTGTTTAAGCCTCTTCACCAACTCTTTCAACGCTCTGCACAGAGCTGCGATATCCAGGAGGGAAGCCACTTCTTAGATTACTCCAGTTAACTCTGCCATATCGTTGTTTCCTGTATAGCCGATACCCCCTCGCGAGGGTTGCCTTTTTCCAGGAGTTTGTGTGGGTGTAAAAGGAATAGAAGGGGAGCCGGGAGTATTTACCAGTCCTTGACGTTGATCTTGTTGCTGTTGTTGGGACTAGCTTCGTGATGGGGTCGCTCGGCCCCTGGTCTCTTTGTGTCCAGGCGTTGACCTTTGGTGGGGTTGCAGCGACATATTTCACCAGCTGTTGGGGGTTGTGTTGTTTCCTCCTCTACTCTAAGAATTTAACCCTGCTCATGTACACCGGGCACTTCACACTGTTCGACGGGTGAGAGCCCTCGCAGTTGGCGCACTTCGCGGGGGTGTCGCGAGTTTTGGGTATAGGTGTAGGTCATATGTACCTCTGCGCACTTCAGGCACCGGTTCTGACGGGCACAGTTAGATGTGGCGTGTCCCCATCGCTGGCAACGGTGGCACTGAACGATGGCCCTTTCGTCGCGGCACATCTCCCATGACAGTCTTATATGCTGGAGGACTCTCACGCTTTTTTGTAGCTAGTTGGAGTACGCGGGTGCGTTTCTCGCCCGCGGATATTTCTTTTTCATTATGATATTGAAAAAAATTACATTTTTCAAATAGATTTCTTCAAATAAATAAATGAAGTCAGAATGGATCTCAGTCGGACTATTCATTAAATTTTCTTGTACATTGGATTGTTAGATAGTAACTTCTTGCACTAAACAGACGAAATATCCACTTCAAAAAATTCTGAATCATCTAAAAAATGCAAGGAATTTCCAAAATGTATATTTCTTTTCATTAAATAGTTTCATATATCAATTCCCTGTGCCTAGTCAGGCAATCATGTAATCAATATATATTTATTATATATAAAAAGCAGGCATTGAACAATTTATGTCAAACGTCAAAAGTTATGTTAAGTTGAGTATGTAGTGAATGTTAGGTGCATTAATTGTGCGTGGGGGCAGCAAAAATATCCTACCTAAAAATCCTACCAACAAAATCTTGATGCAATCTATTTGAGAAGTGCAATTTTTTTCAACTAAAAAAAAATTTTCGCGGGCGAGAATCGAACCCGCATACTCTTCGTCAGCATCTTGATTAGTGATTATTATCAAAAATGAAAGATGTCTAATTATGATTTTGATCTCGTCGGTATTATATCATAAAGAGAATATTTTGTATTCAAATTAATTATTGAAAATAAATGATGTCAGAATGACTCTCAGTCGGACTATTCATTCGATTTTCTTGGACACATGTCAATATCATCTTTATTTCTTGGAGTTTGATTTAAACAAATATCCATTTAAATGCATTTCTGAATCATCTGAATAAAGCAAGGAATTTTCAAAATTCATGTTTACTTTCGTCAAATAGTTTCATATATCAAATCTCTACTTTAGCCGGGCAATCTTGTAATCATCTTGTTAGTTATTTATTGTATATAAGAAGCAGGAATTTGTGTGAAACTTCAAAATATTTTTATACATTATTTGGTAAAATTATTATGTGGTCGTAGGAAAAATAGTGTACATTACTTGCGCGAAAGTGATTTTCTACACTCGTGTGATTGTGTCACTTTCGGCACTAGTAATGTAATATACTATTTCGTCCTCCATATAATAATCTTTATTTAGCACATATTGGTTTTCGTTGTGTCGTTTTTCAAGGATTCTAACAATTCTTGGCAACAGTTTATAAAAAAAAACAATAATTTCTTAATTCTTTGGGTGATCTAATATTGATGTTTATCAGTGAAAACCCCATTTTTGATAGGATTTCTAGACAAATATTTTGACATGAGGCAACAAAAATACGTCAGAATTTGAAATCTTTACATGCAAAATATTTGTTGTTGGTTTCAATCTACCTCATTCAAGAAATAATCTTGTCGTATATCACACGACCTATAAATTTTAATGGATTAAACTATCAAAGTATTTTTTTCATGATAGAGCTTTTTGATAAATAATTTCATGCACAATAATTTGAAAATAAAACCCCTCGACCGCATCGCGGTCTCGGGATTTTATTAAATTATTGAGTAAGACATGTCTCACTCTTGGATGCTATCCATTCTCTCACTGTTGGATAATGCAATTCAGAAGGACGAACAGCTTGTACTTCCATATCTCGAATATTATGTAAGAACATTTCACGCAGAAAAGTTTCCAAGAGTGTTGCTTAGATGCCATAAAATTGAACAAGATATTGAACAAACTATAGTAGGTAAATGTTCGTCCAAGTTGACCCCAATTTCCAAAAATTTATTATTTTTTTTTTCATCCGGCAATCGCAATGCATTCCAAAATATCTCTTCTTCTGCTGTTAGCGGTGCGTTTTGTATACGACCCTAATCAAAGAAGTCTAATGGAGTGATATCGGGCAAAAGAGAAGACCATCGATGGGGTCCATTGTTCACTTTCCAATGAATTGGAAGATGATTGTCTAATATATTATTCAGGAATGCAATATTATGAGGTGGAGCTCCGTCATGTTGATACTACAGCTGATTTCAGTTCAAATCAAATGGATGTGAATAATTTTCAGAAATTTCGGAATATGTCTTGTCTGAAATCAACGGCAAATATTTTTTTTGTATCACCCTTTGATCTCTAATAAGCTGCCCATCCGAATTTTCATTATAAATATGCACTACAGGCACACCGTCATTTTGTATTGCAGCAAAAAAATTGAAACTACAGTAACCTTGAAGTCGCCTCTTTCAAAATGCGCGTGGATTAGTGTCACTTCAGTAAGGTGAGTTATGGCGGTTGAACATTCCATAGTACTTACTTATGTTGTTTAGAATCCTTAAATACTCATCACAGGTATTTCCTGCATTAAGGATACGCTCTGAAGTATGCCAAGTCTGTAATTTAATCCTCTCCATTTTCTTTCGACAGGTTTAATTTTTTTCTTGCTCTTTCAGAAACTGCCCGTATGTTTTGCAATTTTGTATGAGCCATGTCAGGGTGACTTTAGTGGGGGTTATTCTATCCGGGTATCGCAAACGAAAGGTTTACGGCTCTTTTAATAATATTGTCATATTCCCCCTGAGTTATTAACAAATTGAGGTTATCTTCTATACTAAATCTTAAACGGAAAATGGTAGATGCTTTCGACATAATTATGCTTCAACGTCAAATTATTAGCAAACATTGTTTGTTGATTCTACAGCATTTTTTCGTCGATTCTTCCAAAAAGCCCACTTATAATACTGTTTTTTCTAATAACCACACGGAAATTTTATTTCTACACGAAACTCTTCCAGTTTAGATACAGGGTTGTGAGTTTAAACTCCTTTTATTTTTCATCGTAGAAACCACTGGCGTTGAAAGAAATTGGGGTTGCCTTTTGAAAAATATAGTTACACAGTTTTCGAGAATTAGGCGCCAATGTCCGAGTACCTCGTATAATTATTTTGGAAAGTTTTTAAAGATTTAGGAAGCTTCGAGTATTATTTAGGCAAATTCTGACAATTGTTGACCTAACTGTCTGTTTCTAAAATATAAATATTCTTGTGAAGAGCTGCATCGGTCAGAATTTTCAAAAAAATTCAATAAATGAAAACTGAAGCCCATCAGACATAAATATGATGTTTGGAATGGAGTTATAATGGAAATCTTCGTGAATCTAAATCACAAATATAAAACTTGGTGTTCCAATTTAATAAACAAAGTAGGGGCCACTTCCAGTGTAACCGGAAGTTGTAGGCAACTGAAAATATATTTACTGAAACGAGCTCTTCGGAACACTCCCGTGTACAAATTTCACAAAATTACTGGTACACCCTGTATGTTTCATAATATTTTCGTCTAGTCAGGAACGTACAGATTCACTGGGACCGATGTGAATTCAGTGTTTCCATCCCTTTATTGTCATTAACATATCGGGGAATTCTATCAACGAACAACTCTTTGCTTTTGAAAGCCAAACCAGAACTACAATAAACGCAAAAACAATCACAACTGATTCTCAGAGACAGAAGATTTTCCAGAAATTGGTAAAATATTTGTTTGTCAGTTGTTCCTTATTTACTCGATAGAGAGAAACTAATTACAACTATTCGTGTATACGGATATTCAACATATTCACTGTAAAAGTTGCAGTTTCACTACAGACCACCCAAACAACAAAATATTCTGTTATTTAGTAAAACATTAGGGCTTTCTCATATATCAAACCTGTTTTCGACTGCGCATGGGGAAGAGAAGCTTGATCAATACATGAACCAAAAAGTGAAGTAGAGCCGCCAGCGTCGCCACTCCCTTTAGGCTAGCTTTTGTTGAGATAAGTTGTAATTTCTTTTTCGAGTGTATTAACCCGACTTCATATGGGCCTTGGAGAAGTATGCCTATCAGGCTCAATATTTGCGTTTCAGTATTATGATGCATTTACTCTAAATACTAGTAGGTACAAATCGGGGGTCTACAGAGGGATACTTCTGTTGGTGTAATCAAAAATTGACAATTTGAAAACTTCTCACCCTTAATATCTTCTTTCCAGTAAACAATATAAGAAATCCAATAAACAGATCAATTTTATTTTCTCCTTTTAATAAAAATGTTTAGAAGAGTAGGTGGCACACTTCCAACCCTTGAATGAAAGGAATACATTTATTACGCGTGGGATGTTTTATTTGTTGGTTATTTTCTTTTAAAATAATTAAATTCAATTTGCAAGAAAGACATTGTAAATATAAAATCTACTTACGCTTATCTTATGAACTGTTCGAAATGTCGTCCATTTTGTTCTAAACATAAAGTCTGTTTTCGAACTCCCCTCTAACATTACCGAAAACTTCACTAGGAATTGACTGGCATACTGCTGTAATTCGTCATTTTAGTTCTTCTATAAAGAAATATAAGGGAGTTAACTCCGGTAAGTTCGGTGGCCATTCAACTGCTCCCCTTCTGCCAATACATCTATTCCGAAATCTCTCGTTTAACTATGTCGGACAGAAAGAAAATAATGAGGTGAAGCACCGTCCTGCTAGAAATGTAACAGATTCTCCAGCAAAAGTTCATTTCCTTCTGCATCAATTTGAGTTTCTAGCTCGTGAGTTATAAGATAATCGATAGTCTTTTCAAGTATTTCAAGGTACAGATTGCCAGTTAAGTTTATTTCCCGAAATAATGAACCAATGATGGCATTTCCAAGAATACGAGCCCAAACATCATCTATTTTTGGGTGTTGTGAATGCCCTTTCAGAAAAGTATGTGGGTTTTCGTCACCCCAATAGCGACAATTTTGTTTATTCACATTGCCATTCAGAAGAAATGAACACTTATCGCTGAAACAGATGTTTAACCGCGGTTGTTGTGGGTAAAGTGCTCGCTCCATAAGGCAAAACTTCCGTAGAAGCATGAGTTCGAATCTCAGCATATCCACTGGTCTCGTGCATGGTAACCCACGTATTAAAAGGTAAGACTTTTGAGGGTTGCTCGTAGGGGTGTAACTGGTTGACGAATATAACAATAATAAAAAAAAAAAGATTAGGGGTGTTATTGACTCCATGAGACTTGATCTTGGTAAGTTGCGACACCACTTTTCTGAGTAACAGGTGCAGAACAGGACCGGCAGCCAAGCCAAGGCGCACTTTGGCGCTGCAGGAAGAGATCATTCCCCCTGAAGTTGGCCGTGGGCATCTAACACTCCAGTATACTCAATTATTCGGTTCACAAAGAAGAGGTCATATTAGAGATGAAAGGCAAGGTGAAGGAGCCGAAAACGATGATTTGCCAATCGATACAACCGCCATAATAACCGATGCTTTGAGTGGGCGGATGAGAGCAGTGAGCCCACCCGAAAAAGATACTTGGCAATAATGCTTTCAAAGATTATGTATCTCATCTGTCGAGGTTATGCCAGAGACTCTCCCCAGCCAAAAAATTAAGTGGCAGAGATATGCCCCACGTGTCAGCTGTCAGCAGAAGGCATGAGAACCTGCAGGGTGCCACATTACATTAGGCCCCTGAAGCCAACAACTGGGGTCGGATGCAGATATTTATGATGTCCTTTGGGAAGAGACTGTCATACGAATTACATCATGCTGCCACTAGAGAAGAAGCACGATCAGCACTTTCTGATAAGCTTGCAGAATTTAACTTAGCATTTAATTTATTTTCATTCAGGCAGTCAGTTGCTAGCTCTCATACTGTTAACATCGTTCCGTATATCAAATAATTGTACTTTTGACTGAAATAAATCTTTTTAAAAACGAACTTTGGGTAATCGATAATATTTCTGGCGCAGTCGGTAGGATTATCAGAATTGTATCGAATCGATCGTGCAGTTTTCGTGTTTACGATTGACTGATTTTTCGAACCAAATATCGAACTTTAGTGATTTGTTGTGGACTTTGTTGCGGAGTGGCTTCTCGAAACTCAGAACACCCAGTCTATCGCAGACCCGTACCCATCGTCAGCAACGAGATTTGGGACCAGTATTGCCCAATTCTGCAAGGAGCAACGACCTGGTGAAGACAGAATCGCCGATCCAGACGCAGCCCTTATAGTGGATAAGAAGAACATGCTCAAAGTCGTTTTCATATTACTGTAAGTGCAATTTTATGTCGCTCGAAAATATAACCAATTATTTGAAAAATTTGAATATAAGTACACCTTCAAATGACTCACAAACTCTTCCTATTCCAACAATTCGAAATTCACTTTCAAGACAACCTATTTTGGATAATCAAGCTAACAATCGTTCAAATATGGCTCAGTTTAAAGCTGAATACTTGAATTGTGTGCCGGAATTTGACGGTAATCCCAATGATTCAACTAGATTTTTATCAATAAGTGAATCGATCATTACAAATTTTTATAATGCAGCCAATGCAAATGACTTTCAAAATATTTATTTATTGAATTCAATCATTTCCAAATTAAAAGGTAATGCAAAAACATTAGTAAATATACAGGGTGCCAAAAATTGGCAAGAATTGAAAGACATTTTGACAAGAAATTTCTCAGATCAAAGAGATGAGGTCTGTTTGAATAGGGATCTTGTTATGTTAAGGCAATCTCATAATGAAAGTGCTCAAGAATTCTATGACCGATGTTTAAATATTTTGAATTTGCTGTGCAGTTATGTAGACATTCATGAAAACACAGAAGCTGCTAAAACACTCAAACGTGATCTTTATCAGAATTTAGCCCTCAAAACATTTTTATCAGGACTGAAAGAACCATTAAGTACCACTTTGAGATGCATGAAACCAAATACTCTCAGTGAAGCTCTACTATTTGTTAAACAAGAAGAAAACGTCCAATATTTTCAAAATTTTTCTCATAGAAATATTGTAAAACCTGCCCAAATCACACGACAAAATCAACCCCTGAGGCCCACAAACATTTCTCATCGCGCTATGCCAAATCAGAATAATTTTTTCAATTCCAACACCCCGAATAACTTTTTCCGTAGACAAAACAGTTTCCCTTCACAACCTATAAATGTACAACAGCGACCTAGACCCCAAGGTCAACAATTTTTAACGAATGCTCAAGTCTTTAAACAACCAAGTGGAAATATTTTCAAACCACAAAATAAACCTCAACCGAAACCTACCCCAATGAGTGTTTCAACAAGAAATACTCATTTTCAAACAACTCCAATGAGTGTTTCAACGAGAAACACAAACTTTGCTCAACCATCTACGTCCCACTTTGCAAACAGAGGACAACAAAGAAACTTTATTAGTGAAGAACTTTTTAATACCGAAACCGATCAAATCAATCAATGTCATGAATATTATGATACTGACCAGAATATTGATGAAGAAAATGAATTTATTGATATGAATCAACCCGTCGAAAATTACTTTCCGAATGATACAGAACCAACAGAAAGTTCCGATGTAAATTTTCGGTAAGAGCCTCGGAACAATTTATTTCAAACCCTCAAGTTATTTCCTTCAACTCATCGAATACAAGTGAACTATCATACATTGTTTTTCCAGAATATAATCTGAAACTTTTGATTGACTCAGGTTCTACGAAGTCATTCATCGATCCCGATATTGCCCTCAAATATTTTCCAGATCTAATACGAAATGACCCATTTATTGTGTCTACAGTCTTTCAAAAATCTTCACATAAGTACAGTGCTGAGATTCCTTCATCAAACATTTTTAAATTACCACATCCAATCAATTTAAAATTCTTTCTTTTTAAATTTCATAATGTTTTCAACGGCCTCATTGGATTAGACAACCTAAAAATACTGCAAGCCAGTATAAACTTTGATAAAGGTTACCTAGTAACACCTTTCACCAAAATTAAACTATTATTTCACCAAACGAGTAACGAATTGAATTTAGTAACCGTCACACCCAGATCAGAACAGGTGATCAAAATTAAAACATCCATTCCTGAAGGAGAAGTTATAATACCTCATTGCAAAATTCATAACTGCGAAATACCCGAAAGTCTTACGATAGCAAAAGGCGGATACGCGTTAACAACAATTTTAAACAATACCGTTAGTCCAGTGACATTAGACCTTTCGACACCGTTCTCTGTCGACAAATTCGATAGAAACGAAATTCAAAAAATCGATCTGAATAATTTTCATGTCTCTCCAAATAAAAGTTTAGACCTGTCAAAAATCAGAACAGACCATATGAACGAGGAAGAAAGAACAAAAATTTTAGAAATATGTAAAGAGTTTTCCGAAATATTTTATAATGACGACACTCCACTGACATTTTCGAGTAAAATAAAACATAAAATACGAACAACAGACGATATACCAATATATACCAAATCTTATCGATATCCGTTTGTCCACAAAAAAGAAGTTGAAAATCAAATAAGTAAAATGTTAGATTCAAAAATTATAAGACCTAGTAATTCACCGTGGTCGTCACCTATATGGGTTGTAACCAAGAAGGTCGACGCATCTGGTAAGCAAAAATGGAGGGTTGTTATTGATTATAGGAAGCTTAATGAGAAGACAATCGACGATAAGTACCCTCTACCTAACATACATGACTTACTCGACAAATTAGGGAAATGTCAATATTTCTCTACTTTAGACCTAGCTAGTGGCTTCCATCATATCGAAATGGAAGAAAATGACATTGAAAAAACAGCATTCAGCACAGAACATGGCCACTACGAATTTTTGCGTATGCCATTCGGTTTGAAGAATGCTCCAGCTACGTTTGAAAGAGCAATAGATAATATTCTTAGAGGTATACAAAATGAAAAATGCCTTGCATACCTTGACGACATTATTGTATTTTCGACTTCACTCCAGGAACACCTAGAACGTCTTAGGTGTGTATTTCAAAGACTCAAAGACTCGAATTTCAAAATTCAGCTCGACAAGTCTGAATTCCTAAGGAAGGAGGTTGCTCATTTAGGCCATGTGGTAACCCCTGACGGTGTTAAACCTAACCCCGACAAAATTAAAGCCATTAAAAACTTTCCTGTGCCCAAAACGACAAAACAAATCAAAGGCTTTCTTGGTCTATTGGGCTACTATCGACGGTTCATCCCAAATTTTGCGAAGATCACAAAACCTTTCACCAAATGCCTCAAAAAGGGCGCAAAAATCGAACTGAATGACGAATTCCTCACCTGTTTCGAAACATGTAAAAACCTTTTGATGAATGAACCTATCCTACAATATCCTGACTTTTCTAGACCCTTTAACTTGACTACAGATGCTTCCAATTTTGCGTTAGGTGCAATTTTATCCCAAGGGCCGATAGGTAAGGATTTGCCTATAGCCTACGCCTCTAGAACACTAAATGATTCCGAACAAAATTACTCTGCCATCGAAAAGGAATTATTGGCTATCGTATGGGCTACAAAATATTTTAGGCCGTATCTATACGGACGAAATTTCAACATCATAACGGATCATAAACCATTGCAGTGGTTATTCTCGTTGAAAGATCCTAACTCAAAATTTATGAGATGGAGAATCAAATTAGACGAGTATCAATTTAACATTATTTATAAAAAGGGAAAATTAAATACTAATGCGGATGCCTTGTCACGAATAGAAACACATACGAAAGAAACCAGAACTTTCTGGGAAGAATTAGACGACATACTAGGCGAGTCAGAACGTCTAGCTGGCCCATATACCACTTTTGGCTGTCAACAAAATAATATAAACCCGCGCCTTGATACACCTAACTATCAACCTTCCGCTGACATTCTGACAATAGGAGAACTTCCACAAGACCTTGACGATTTTTCAATGATAGTTAATCTTGATCAAACCGAAACAAATACACAAAACAACAACGAAACCAATCATCCAAATAATGCTGACAATACTATCGAAACAAACACACGAAACAATGTCGAACCGAATTATTCGAATGACATCGATGAAAACCACCAAAAAAAAGGTTAATAATGCTGACGAAACAACCGAAACTAACAACGAAAATAATCACGAAACTGAACAGACTGACTATCATACTATTCACTCATGTGCCGATGAAAACCCGATTATAGATATTCCAATCGTGAATTACGCTGTCAACTATGGTCAGAACCAAATTATCATTTCTTCTGTCCTTCATTCTCCTGCAAAGCCAAAAATAATAATTCTATTTGAGAAAAAGAAGCGAATTACAATTCAGTTCTCACAAAATAACTTTGAAAAAGATGTAATAAAATTCATTAAAGAATATGTTGTACCAGATCTACAATACCATCTTTTTTTCGAAGATCCCAATTTGTACGAACCATTTTCACTGATTTTACAAAAGTATTTCAAAAATTCTTCAGTAAAATTCAAAAAATGTAATAAAAAACTCTCTGACGTCACAAACAAACATGATATTAAAAACATCATAACAAATTATCACGAAGGTAAATCGAACCACAGAGGAATAGATGAAACCCTCCAAAGAATAAAAGAAAAATATTATTGGCCTTACATGAAGAATTCTATCCAAACCTTCATCAACGATTGTGAACTATGCCAAAGATGCAAATATGACAGAAACCCAGTTAAAATGCAAATGAACATCACGCCTACAGCAGTTGGTCCTTTCGAAATTATTCATATGGACGTTTTCCAAATTTCTCACGATTATCGACAGCTTCTCAAAATATGCTCAAGCATACTATCTCGAAGCCGTAGCAGGCACCGAAGTAGCCAATAACCTAATAAACTTCTTTTCACACCACGGTGTTCCCAAACAAATAATTTTGGACAATGGAACCGAATTCAAAAATGCAGTAATTACTGAATTACTCAGTTTACTTAAAATTAAAATTCATTTCTGTTCTCCGAACCATCCACAATCGAACGGAGCAATTGAACGATTCCATTCAACCATTACTGAGCACCTTCGTTTACTAAATACAAAAGGATTCATGAAAACACCAGCGAAAATGAAAATGATTTACGCTATACTAGCTTATAATCATTCCATACATTCAGCAACTAAATTGAAACCCATAGACGTAATAAACGGGCATACCACAAGTAACGAACCTTTCGACATGAAACTAGATCAAATTCTATTGAATGACTACGTTGCTCAACACAGAGAACGTTCAAAACTACTTTATTCAAAATTAAATTCAGAACTTCTTTCAAAGAAACAAAAGAAAATTACAAGAATCAACGAAAACAGAGACTCTCCCAACATCTTCAAACGCAAACAAAAAATATTTGTTAAAACTCACGTACGACGAAAGAACGCTAACATATTCGCAAAACCTAGCAAAATAAAAAGTGTGAATAAAGATAAGAAAGTTTTATCAACCGTAAACCAACCCAAGATTCACATGGACAATGTTAAACGCCCACTTAGGAGACTCTACTCGTTCGACAACTAAAACATATGTTTCTTTATCATTTCAGATTACCCGGAATTGTGACTATGCAAGAAGCAATAGCACTAAGAAACCTTGAAAACAATCCCGGTTTGATGCCCGTAAATGTCGGTTCAGCAAAAATACGAGAATATTACCACTCTATTATTCATTATTATGATTTGAACCCCATTATAACCGAAATAAATAAATTGAAAATAAAATCATACAATATCGAACGTTTGATTGCCAAAAACGTAGATTATTCTAAAGACACTTCTAACTACATGAAAATTTTAAAATTCTCAGAAAAAAATGTTGAAAGTAAGCTAATCGAAATAATTCCACATCCAAATAGAAACAAAAGAGGCTTAATAAATGGCTTAGGATCAATATTCAAATCTATAAGTGGAAATCTAGACTCTGATGATGGTGAACGTTACGAGAAATTAATTCAAAACTTACAGCAAAATCAGAAAGAAATAACATCGACAATGCACACACAGAGTTCTTTAGCAATATCTATGATTGATCAATTCAATAAAACCATTCAACACATAAGTCACAATGAGAAACTATTAGAAAGCAAAATCAACCAAATTGCGGCTATCGTAGAAAATCATGCTTATAGAGAAAATTCCAACTTCATCAAAGACATCATGAACCAGATAATTAATACATTCGAAATGATCAATTCACTTCTTCAAGATATTCAAAATTCGATCACTTTTACAAAAATTGGAGTCATGCATCCAAGTATTATAAAATCCAAAGAACTTCTAGATGAATTAAAATACATTCAATCAAAACTCAAAGAAAGTCAATTACCACTGGAAATCAACTTAGAAAATATCCCATTAATCGAAAATCTGATCAAAATTGATTGTTTTATTCTCAACAATAAAATAACTTACATTTTGAAAGTTCCAATAACTTACCCTTTTGAAATGAACCTCTATCACCTTTATTCAATTCCCATAATATCCAAGGGTCAGTTCAAGGCAATAATACCAGAAAACAAATATCTGTTGAAAAATAAATTGTACTACACGTTTATGAGCGACTCTTGCATGAAAATCCGCCAACAACACTATATTTGCGACAATGGTGAACCACAAGAAATAAAAAACGTCGACCTTTGTGAGATCCAGCTCCTGGATCTGAAAGATCCCTCCAACTGTCAGCAAATGAACATTGAAATCACCCAGCCAATGTTCAAACGATTAGAAGAATCCAATCAGTGGGTTGGGCTCCTCCCTACTGAAGAAACAATAAGACTAAAATGCCACCAACAAGAAGAAATCACCAAAATAATGGGCTCATACCTGATAGAAATTCCGAATGACTGTCAATTGATAACTCATCGAGAAATCATCTCTAACGAAGTTCGTACATCTGTGCCAAGCCAGCCCATCTTATTTCCTGAGTTAGACATACAGAACATCAAAGAAACACAAGTGAACCTCAGCCTCCATCTGGAACAAATAGAACTCGACGAGCTACACAACATTAAGACGAGAATAATTGAAAATCAACCCCAACTCCAAGCGTACCCAATATCATACACCCCAAGTGCCTGGACACTACTCATTTACGGAGTTTTGGTATTATCCATAGTATACATAATATACAGGAGAACACAACAAATCCGGAAGAAGTCCAGAGAAACCCCTCAACAGCCTATGGAACTCCAAACTGTTCAACTTCCTCAGTAACCCTCCGAAGTTGAATCTGTGAAGGGAGGAATTACATCATGCCGCCACTAGAGAAGAAGCACGATCAGAACTTTCTGATAAGCTTGCAGAATTTATCTTAGCATTTAATTTATTTTCATTCAGGCAGTCAGTTGCTAGCTCTCATACTGTTAACATCGTTCCGTATATCAAATAATTGTACTTTTGACTGAAATAAATCTTTTTAAAAACGAACTTTGGGTAATCGATAATATTTCTTACGGCAAATTAAATCTCCAGAGTATGATGCCGTTCAGACTCTGTCTCAAATAGAAAGGTAGGATACGACCTTTCTGATGGAAGCTAAAATCAAGTCAGTGAGACAACACGCATCTCATATGCAATGCTTGTTGGACAACGTGGCAGTAATAGGCACATCACGCCCACAGTGATAGGATACGAATGCTGGTAACTGCTAAGGAGTCACAAGTGAGGCAGGCGAGAAGCATTGCGAAAAACATGGGGTTCTGCGATAAACCTTCTCGCCTATTCCAGAAGCCTCCACGTGGCGTGTTCATCTCGCCAGCGTCTCATCGGATGGAAACCTTCTGGAAGGAAACAACATAGATAATCCAACCCTAGCGCAGCTCGAATGAGCTTTCTGCGGGAAGCTTTGTCAGCCTGAACTCAATGAACTGCGCAATTCAATCACTCCGGAGGAAGTTCGACGGGTCCTCAAAGGCTCGAAGAACTTTGCTGCTTGAGGCCCTGATGAAAATGATAACTTTTAGTGGAAATCATTTTTATGTACCCACCACCACCTACCCAGAGTTTCTAACTCATGACTATTTGTTGGGGAGCGATCCGTGCAAAGCCCCAAGAGCGGAGATTTGATTGATCCCAAGAACTACAGACAGATAACATACTTTAACGCAAACTCTGAGATGTTTACCCGCATTGTATACTTGCGAATACTCTCCGCAGTTGACCCAGTGTATGAACGGTTATATGATACTTTGCGGTACCCGATCAAATAGCGAGACACATTGAACAGCTGATGCCGCTCTGGAGGAATCACTCCACTGTAACATCTCTGGTCAAGTCAGCAGGTTATTTTCGGAAGGGGCGTGTTTCAGGGAGGGATAAGGTCACTCACATGGATGGCCTCAAACGATATGCCTCCGGAGAAAACGGATCTTCATCAGTCCTTAAGGGTAGTGCATGCTATCGATATGGAGTTTGGGATCCAAAAATGTGCCACAGTTCATATCAAAACAAGACGAAGCGGCTCGTAGCCGGAAGTATCCTACATTATCTGGGTACCAGAGAGACGTATTATTACCTAGGGGTGGAACAACGCCACACCCAAGAGGTTACCACTATTGAAAACTCTCTCCGCGGTAAGTTTCAGCATAAACTCAGACAGATCTGATTAACAGAACTGTCGAGGAAGGATTGAGTTGCTGCAACTAATGAGTTTGCTTCCGATTCTACTTATCTCGCTTTTGGAGTGATGAAATGAACTGAAGAAGTGCTGCGACAACTGCACGCAAAAACTCACAAAATGAGGCATCTTCATAGGTGCTTGCATCCTAAATCGTCTGTTCCACGGCTAAATTTCCCCAGACAAAGGTCTCTACATAACAGAATGTCACTAGGAGTTGAGATTCCCTTCTCTGCTTAGTATACAATCATGAAAAATGAGTTGATGCACTTCTCTGCTTAGTATACAATCATGAAAAAGCAGGGATTGGAGCATTCATTTTCAGTCCATTTTGGAGAATAGAAAGTGTTGAATCTATTGAAACTACTCATTCCCCACCCTCATACAATACAAGCCAATGAGCCTGAGTAGGAGGACGATTTTTGTCATAGAGTTTTCGGCTTCTGCCGAAACGAACATGGCCCGAAAAGAGAAGGAAAACGGACTTAATATCGAGATCTGCTCTTTGAACTCTGCAGGCTTCACCCAAACCATTCTGTCAAAATAGTGGTCTGATAATAGGGGTCGTTGGTGGAATGATGAAAACACTGCTCTCAAACTTAGAAATCATACCGGCTTACCGTATTATGGCAGAAATCTTAGCTGGATGATTACAGAAGGTCGTGATTCTTGTTTCACTTTGTCTGGGAAGGTTACTGGGGTTGTTGATACAACAGCGCGCCCTCCGAATGTATCGGAGCTCCGGAGACAGTGCCTAGTAGATTCCTGACAGGAAAAAAAAAATAAACATGCTCCATTGTTCAAAGAGTAAATCTTATCGACCAAGTGAGTATGTCTTATGCATCTGAATCTATTAAGAACATAAAAAACATTAAATTCATGAAGCCAGTTATGAACAGAACCCAAACACATGATAAATTTTGAAAGAATCACACTTTCATTCTAGAATTCAACTCATAATACGAAAATACAACAGAAAAATTTGAGAATAGAAATTATTTCTTAAAGATGTCTTCATAAAACTATAATATGGTCGTTCACTTGGAAAATCTCGAATTGCCTTCCTAAAATGAGGCAACATTTATGTTATCGTAGGTAATATAGCATGTGTATCGGTGATTATCGAAATTCCTTGGATTTTGAGAAACAAATTATGTTGTTTGGCAACCACGCTTGCGCTTGCACCATGCAACATGTTCAAAATAATAACGTCTTCATTGAGATGATGTTGAGGAATTATTGAAAAAAGTTAATGGAATGTTTCAAATGGAAGATACTTTCACTATGTAATTGGATGAGTGAGCAGCAGTGAATAGTAAAAATAGTAAGATATGGTTTGAATGATAAAGAACAAGTGATAAAATGAGAAGCTCTAATTTATGATAGATAAAAAATTGTAAAAAGAGAAATAAACGAGTTCAGTATACCGAATCACCTACAGAAATCAATTATTATTTCGAGTCGACGAGCATTTTCTTTATGCCAGGCATCAAGGCAGTTCAGGGCTTCAGTACCTTGCAAAGTCGTATAAATACAGTTCCACTCTTTTTGCAGCTGCATTGTGTTGTAAAATAATTGCCCCTGCATGTACATGACACCAACTTTAGGGTGCCTGCAGTGGTTGCTTCCAGAGCAATTTTAGTAAGCAGCATTTAATTCCTATCTTGTGTCCATCCCCACTCTTTTCGGGATGATTTTTTACCAAGTCCCAACTGTATTTGATACTGATTTGTATTTGTTGAGTAGCTCTGTTTGACGTGGTTGGAAGGAATTCCGATCACAGTGTTAGATACTGAAATGTCTGCGCCACCTCAAGCTTGTAAAAATTCAAAATGGCTTTTTGAATCGATTTTGTTGAAATTTCAATGAGTTGTCATTTGTTTTTGGAGTAAGTAAGACATCGCTCTTGATTCCCGAACATTAATTGAGGACTTTTCGTTTTCAGAAGGTGAGTCGCGAAATACTTTCATCGCCATATTATTATAATATGTTAGGATGAAGGGTTACGGGAATTTCATCCGGAATAATAGTTCTAATCATAATTGTGAAAAATGATGGATTACGCAAACCAATCTTCTGCCGGAAACCTATACAATAGGTATGGTCGTCGGCAAGTATTCAACAGAAAACAACGTATGTTTATATATATATTTTTCACAATTAGTTTAATGGTCTTCCGTCAAGTAGTGTCGCCCCTCTTTATCATGTTCTAATCATGTTTCGGCAAATTTTCAATCATTCGTCATTGTAAATAAAACAAAGCATTTTGATAACGAAGAGTTTTAAATTGTTTTCAACAGAGCATATCTTTGAGAGGCTGAGTTCTGGTTCTTATAAAGGAAGTACAACAAAATAAATATTCGTTGACATCATTGGGACTGTAAGGTATTGCAATGATATACCTAGTATTTTCTGTCTTTCAAAGATTTGCTACTCATAATATTGATTGTGTCGTTAGTGAAATTTATTTGTTCTTCAAGAATGTCTTCAATGATTTCATTGTGAAAATCTTGTAATTTGTTTTGCCAAAAGAATGTAATGCAATTTTCATTTGACTCGTCCAATAATTGAGTGTTGATAATCGCTTCATGTTATAAAGATTGACGAATATTTCAAACTTATCAGCAATTTGTTCCAAATCTGATTCGTCTGTCTGATTGTCTGCGTCAGTTGTCATAAGAATGTTCTTCATTCAAATGAAGGATTTTGAATTGAATTTATGCACATTGGTCATGAAAATGTGCCTGTGTGTCTGTTGACTTATCCAAGTTACATACAATTTCGAAGTCGTACTCTTCGAGCTTCATGTGGCAGCGAGCAAATCCACTGCCAGGATCTTAAATGGAAAAAAGCCAAATGAACAATAAATGGTCTGTTACTAATTTTGAACCTTCGTCCAAAGAGGTAGTGGTGGAATCGTTACAGTGTCAAAATAATTGCATGTAATTGTCTTTCAATCGTTGATTGACGAGTTTCAGAAGTGCACAAGTGTTACGCTCTGTATATGCACAAAGCATTTTTGACAATAATTTTGAGAAATCGCAATATTATATTATAATCGAGAATCTGAGTGAGAATTAAGTGAATAATTTACTGAAACTAACTAATGAAACACCTTGTTTTCAATCGAAAGTTTGATTAGAGGATTAAGTAATCGTATTTTATAAATTCGTTCGTTTATTCTTCTGTTATGTGGAGGTGAAATGATGATCAGTATTTGATTATTCATTTCATTATTTACATCATATATATGGAAGTGATGAAACAAAATTTGATTTTATTTATTACCCGGTATTTCTTCTATATCTGAACTCATCGTCATATAGAACATTCACCCTCGCATCCAGTCGAATGCGTGAGAACAAGATGGAACTACTCCCTGAGTCTGTACTTATCGAGAACATACTGCGTGCTATCAACATCGCTATTCAGGCGAAATTATTTGAAATAGTTTTTCTCTATAGGTTTTTGATCGGCTCGTCTGTTGTTTCTTTGAGAATATTTTATTTTTGTGGAACTTTTCGCTAGTAGTTCGCAAGACTATTTGGTAGTTGTTGCACCATTGATGTGTCTGAGTTATATTGGAGGATTTGCTGAATTCATATTCGAAATTCAGTATTTTTGTGCATATTGCATTTCTCTCCAGGTATTTTGGTGCTCCTACTGAAATTACACTTCGGTGGATATTTTGCTTTACTTTTGGTAAGTTAATGATTATATAAGATTTTGATTTTTCATTTTTGTTGATTTTTGTTGAAAAGCTGTCATTTATTTTTCTCGATTTTGGGATTGAAGATATATTGGGACGACCCTCCATTTATCAGATGGAGGTAAGACTTATAGTAGGAGATTATGTAATTCTCCTTAATGAGAAACCTTATCGATTCATTGAACTATTTCAGGGTGTCTGTAAACTATTAGAGTTCCGCTTTCTTCGTCGTACGCTGACTTCTTACCGTAGTACTGGGCCGGCTCGTTCATGAAACATATTTTTGCTTGAGCCCATGTTTTATTGTTCGAGTCGACGTTTGTGAAACATACTTTTGCCTGAGTCCATGGTTTATGGTTTTTACACGAGTCAACGAATAATTCCTGTTGTTCTGGAATTCATGCCACTCTAAGGCATATAATAAGGTCCTGTAAAAACATTTACTTATATATTGTTATTCATTCCAAAGTGCTACCAAGTGACATTCACTCCATGCATTCCCTGAAGCCCAGTGAAGTGAAAAAGTATATGTAAATGCATTTTTTTATAATTCATGGAAATATTATCTTAAGAAAAAAAATTACTCATTGCATCACTTTGTGAACCTCATATCTGGTATTCGTAGAACCGATTCTATTTCAAGATTATAATATATAATATTATTATTATTATTGCCGGTTCATAACCTTGTTGCTTTCATTCTTAGGGACCTTTCAAATATATTGATAATTACTGATATTTGATTGCTTTTGGTCTTCCCGTTTTGATAGTGGTTTCCTAGCTCACTGGCGGCACAGAGGTTTATTTGAAACGGGTGGCGCCTACATTTTATTTTATTCTGAACCTTCTCCCAACCTACTGAGCAAACCGGCGGCCTCGGGCCAGGAAGCTTGGCAATCATTATTAGTTTAAATATACATTTTGGTTATTTGAATCTACTACCGTTGCACCCATTACGCAAGGTTCGAGAGGCGTAACTAATAGGAAAGTCGAAAGTCGTTTCTGATAGGGTCCTGAGAAAGAAAGGAGCTAATGGCAAATGCACTTGCATCAGTGGTAAAAAGAAAGGTTCATCAAAATTGGATGGTACCTGTTTGAGATTTTCAAAGGCATCTCTGCCATTTTGGCTGAAATCAAAATTGATATCCTTTTGTAGAAGCCTCGGTAGTGATTTTTGGCAAAGTTTGGGATGAACTTCCAGTAATATCTCAAAAGTCTCAAATGAATAATCTGTTTGGTATTTTTGGGCTCAAAAAAGTTTTTTCTTTATGCTGGGTTATGAGATGTCCTAGATAAGAGACTTCCTTGCGGAGGAATTAACACTTGTCAGGCTGAATTTTGAGACTGGCTTTGCGAAGGCGTTCGAACACTTCAAATAATCTGGAAAATTTTTCATAAATATGGTCGAAGAATATAGAGAGATGCTGTCGTCCATATAGACAAGACATCTTTCGTTCTGATTACCCATGAGAATGTTGTCCATGGCGCGTTGAAAGATGTTTGGCTGAATGGCATACGAACGAATTTGTAATGACCATTTTTGATAGAAAAAGACTGTCTCTTGGATCGATCTGGATCTGGTGGAAACTAGAGACCATGTCGAGTGTGGTGAAGTATTGAAACTTTCCTAATTGGTCCAGAAGATCATAGATATTAGGGAGAGAGTATTTGTCGCCTAATGTGAGTTCATTGAGTTTGTCGATAGTAAATGACTACATGCCATTTTTGCATCCCTGAGGCATCTAATTCTTTGGGCGTGAACTAAACGGGAGATGACGAAGTAGACACCGAAAACAAGCCCGAAAGCCGTCGAATTCAATATCAAGTTGATTCTTTGATTATTATTTTCTGGTCGGTGATGCCTTGAATTGCAATGTTTTCGGAGAAACGTGTTTCATAATTTACTCAAGTTTTTGGTCCTGCACCTGTATCTATCAGAATGTTGGAAGGATTCATGATATACATCGTTGATGTGATAGAGATTTTTTGAGTTTACTGGTAGAAGTGGTCTAAGATGGATTGTAGTTCTAGGAGGTTCAGTATTGAATCAAAGTTGTTCAAATTCATTGTTTGAACTTGTGTTAGAAGGTGGGCTATAATTTGGTCAGAGAGTTGGAAATAGTATAGCCCTGTATTGGTCTGACTGGACATTTTGGGTATCAAATTTCTGAGAGATAGCATCATAAGAATTTTTATCTTCAGTATTTGTTGTTTCGTAGTGGTATTGACGATTATCATTGTCTGTTTGATATTCGGAGATTGGTTCAAAGTTACTAACAGTAAAATAGTTTTTTTGATTCTTATCATAATCATCAAAGTGTCGAATTCATGGTAATTCATATGGTAGGTTTTTTGGTTATTTGGTCGATTGTTTCAATTGTGTCGAATCGTAAAGGGGTTTGGTATAGTGCTCGAGAGTCTGTTTTGTTGAAACTGATTTTGGGGTTGTGGTGGTTTTTGACTAGGACCAGGTTGTTGAAAGGATTTGTGACCTGGACTGGAGGTCTCTCAAAGGTTCCTCTACAGCAGTTCTGATTATACTGAGTTGAATATTGTCTTGTGCGACATTCGTTTATTGAATATTTCACGAGACCACAGGAAGAAATTTTTTTAACAGGTTGATTTGAGTTTGGTTTTAGAATGGGTGCTTGGTTTCGATTGCGATTTGATTGCAACTTTTGGTTCTCAAAGTATGATAATTGGAGTTCACGTTTGATTCTAATAACTGCTGAAACCATATTCGTTCCTGCCCTACTTGTCCTGTGCAGTTTCTTGATGTCTTGTTTTGAGTTTTTTGTTGAAACGATAAATGAAATAGAATAGAATAGTATGGAGTTCATTCGTACTGCCACAGCAACCACCAAGGTGGATATACACGTCGAAATATAGATATAAAATACATATAAAAAATATAGATATAAGTCTAAAATACATGCCAGTAAACAAAATAAAATTCACAATACGAAAGCACCAGTTGCCAATATGAGTACATAAATAACCAATATCAGTTAAAATCAACAACATTTCATGGTAAGCTCGATGCTATAATATGCCCCTTTACCAAGCATTCGTTTCAAGACATTTTTAAATTTATCTATTGGCATCTCTCTGATTACTTGAGGTAGATGATTGCATCTCTCTGATTACTTGAGGTAGATGATTATAAAGCTTTATTCCTGTATGGTTTGCAGATTTTTCAAACTTGGACAAGTTATGTTTTGATATTATAAGGTCATTGGCATTTCTTGTGAAGTAACCATGGCAGTCAGAATTTTTAGATAGTCTACTTAGGTTGTGCTTGACATGCAATAGAGTCTTTAAAATGTAGACAGATAGTAATAGTAGGATGCAGTTGTCCACAAAAACCTGCCTACAAGTACTACCAAATGAAATATCAAATATTAGTCTTATTATACGCTTTTGTTTAACGAGTAAATTTTTGGCGTTCACTGAATTTTCTCATAAGCAAACATGGTACGTGACGTGACTGAAAACTAGTGAGTAGTAAATCTTAATAATAGTGTTCAAATTCAACGTTTTTTTAAGTTGCACAATACCATAGTATGCGGAATTAAGTTTCTTACCCAAGTGGTCTATATGGGAATCCCAACATATAAATTGATCCACGATAACACCCAGAAACCGTACCACTGACACACATGCTATATTAGGTATGCAGACAGCAGGCTCACCTTTTTTGCATCTGAAATGCATGTAAACTGTTTTGGCAAGGTTCAGCTTTATACGATTTTTATTACACCACTCATGAAAAGTATCGACAACGTATAATATTCTTTCTTGTTGCCCCTCAGAGGTATGTAATGGGACCACTACTGAGGTGTCATCCGCGTACATTACCATTTGATCGTGAATATTGTAACATTATTATTTTTCCACTATCAGCTACTCAGAGTTTTAGTTATAAAATTGAATCCGTTTTATATTTATTAGACTGATGCTTTAATTTGCCTACCTAAATAAAATCTAATTGTCATTGAAACATTATTTCTTCCGTAGTTTGTTTACTTTGGATATATTTACAGTCATTTCGCATTTTTCATTATCTATACTCCCTCCAATTACTTGTATTTTCAGCGCTGTCTATTGTTTGAGAGAACAGCTGTTCAGTTCAGTGACTGTCGCTGGGGCACTTTTCCAGGTAGATACGACTTCTCTGTGATGTATCGATGGAAATGACCTTCAAAGGCCGTCGGTGAAATGAATTTAAAACGACTCCATATCGTGATAATGGGTATCTGTCTGGACGAATTCCTGTATGTTTGAGTATTAGATAATGTTAGGTAATGAAATTTTGCAAGGAACATTTTAGAATACTTTGTTGATATTTGGACACTTCGAGGAATGAAGTTACTTGGCAACTCCACTAAGGTTCTTGATTTCGGTCTTAATAAAGAAGAAGAGAAAGTCTTTTCTGTCTTCTGTCTACTGTGGGAATTGTGCAGAGAGAGTGATGGACATTTTCAGTTGAATATTGATTATTGATTTCTGAAATCATCCAGTTAATGGGATTATTCTTTCAACTGAATTATTGTTTTCCGTATTTTGTCACGTTGGTGATTTGATGGGAAGCTGGATATATTTTGGAAAACATACCCAATAGGGGATTATATCCTCACTTTCTAACCACATATTCTTCGGGTAAGCAGAACCCCCTAACTTTATCCTTTGAGCCTTTGGCAATTCGGTTATTCTCTTTGACTAGGACTATGATAGGAAAATAACATCTGGTGTCAGCGTACTTATACGTTAGACTGAGGAGCTCATCTTGGTGTTATCATACTTATCGTTAGACTGGAGAACACATCTTTCATTCAGGTGTCACTGCCCTGAAGGCTGACCCTGACCTCGCACCTTCACCACTAGTATCCTTCCGCCTGGTAGATTCCACCGTAAATGCCTGGCTGAAACCAATCTGATGTGGCACGCAAGTTAACCAGTTCACTCGATATCATATACTTTTTCTCTATTGAAAATATTAGCTCTGAAATTATGTAAACGCTACAGATAAGGTACACCTAACTCAAGCGGCTTCATTTAATATCCTACCCTAAAGGGGTAAATTGTGTTGAGTAAGATAACTGTGGGTAACTACCCTTAGATATTTTGAGCCTTAGGCTATTCTACAGTTCATGTTATATAACATTTATTTTTCTTGTTATAATTCACCTAGACAGTATTTTTGGTACTTCCTAATAAGCCTTCAGCTACTTTGACTGATATATTATATGACTCCAATCATAAGCTGATTATTATTTGAGTGTGTGGCATTAGGCTAAATTATTACTATTCGTGTTATATGAGAATTGGTAAAATTATCTATACAGGGGGCTCAGCATTCATATGACTGGCGCCTGCATTTTTAATATCACAAGACATTTTGTTTTGTTCAACCCACTCCCCTCTTCACTGGAGCTTAGCCGCGAGCCTACCTTGTCACTCTAACAGTTTTCGGACACTTGTCAAAAGCGTAAGTGGTGATCTTGCCTACTATCTTACTTTAATTGTTTGACGGTGGCAAACTGGCGCCCAAACGTTTAAAGGTACATAAGTCATTTAATAATATTTTTCGTTTTTCTCTAAAATATAGGGTGATTCAGTTGCACGGTATATTTCTTCCTAATTCGATGATATTCTATCATTATTTTTTATATTGATTTATTATATTGATGTTTCCTACCTATACAGGGTGATATAAGCAATCAATTTGTTATCTATATTTTTTCCTTCTTAAAGTGCTAAATATATACAGGATGACTCTAATAGTCTGTGTATAATTTTTGGTATTTTTTTTTGAGGATCATTGCTGTTGTATTGATATACAGAGTGACACATTTTCAGTGCCCATTAATATATTTTTTTTCTCTGATAGAGGAGATTGTGGTTCAAAGATTTTTTCTCTTGGATGGTAATACTGTTTGAGATATTTTTTCTTCTATCAACTTTTTGGGAAAATTTTGTTCATTATGGAAGGCAAATTTCAAATTGAGCGTCTTGATAGGGAAGAATTAACTTATGAATTGGCTATTCGGGGAGTCACTGATCAAACTCTTGTTGTTGATATGAGTGAATGTTTGAGGGGTTATTTGAAATTAGAAAAGAGTTCAACAAATATCAGGTATCCTAAGCATCCATTTTCATTTAAAGATGATTCAACCTATATTTCTTTAAAAATAACAGAAATACAAACAAGTTTTACAGGTGATGAGTCAGATACAGACTTATTAAAAATCAGTACAAAACTGATTCATTTGTTCAAACGAGCTGAACGAACTGTTGCAACTTCGGATGATGAGCATGCAACCAAGTCAAAACATTTAGTGGACCTTCTAAATTGTCAATCCGAACTCAAATCACGGGTTTGGAAACATAAAAGGTTGTCACAACATTCTACATCTTTGGAACTGAGTGTACTTTTATCATCAACTGTTATGTCGAGTGCTTCAGAGTCGGAAGAGTATGATGATGACATAGCTGTTCAGGTAGTTGGCCAACCAACTCCTACTTCTTCTTAAATGTTGAGGAGCTTTGTATTTCTCGAAATGTTATGGAAGCTCAATTGTTAACTTCAGCTAGTGACCTTTTTACTGGAAAGGCTCTCATTTGGTATAGGTCTGTTCGACCAACTATTAATTCTTGGTCCAACCTTATGAAGGAGTTGCGCATTCAATTTTTACCTCCCAATTATAATGAAAAGTTATTCCAAGAGGTGAAGCAAAGAACTCAAGGTCCTGGTGAGACAATGGAAATATATATTGCGGTAATGAAAAACATGTTTAATGGATTGACAATTCCAGTGCATGACGAAGCCCGTTTAAAAATTTTGCTCAGAAATATATCGCCTTTTTATCAAAGTCAATTGGAACTAACTAAAATTGATTCAATGAATCATCTTTTAGAATTAGTTCGTCAACTAGAAGCGCGCAAGGAAGCTTTTGAATTTTTTGTCCCACCTCCACGAAATAAAAATTATCCTATGGAACCAGACTTAGCATACATTTATTCAGAAGTTTCATCTACGTCATCTAGTCAAGTGGACATCATAATTACTTGTTGGAACTGTGAAGATCAAGGGCATACTTCAGGGCAATGTCCCGCATCTGCTGGTAAAACGAAATATTGTTTCAAATGTGGTCTTCCAAATTTCACAGTGAAGACTTGTCCTAAATGTAATGCCCGGTCGGGAAACTAATTGAGGATTCCATAAATAGCCGCAAATGTTCCTCCGTACACTACTCGGCTGGTCTGTACAATAAACAGAAATTTCTGGCGCATGCGCAAGATGATGAACGACCCTATCTGTCAGTTTAGATCTTTGATATCGATCTGCTTGGCCTTATAGATTCAGGAGCTTCAAATACAATAGTCGGGGGTCCTGGCTGGGAAATGTTGAAAAGACTTAACCTTAAAGTAAATTCTGAAAAAATAGTCAATTGTCGGGTGGCCAATGGGCAAACATGTTCGAGCATTGGTACCGTAGATCTTCCTATAAAATTGGGAAATCGTGTGAAAATTATTTCAGCTTTGATCATCCCAGCTCTACCTCATGTTTTGATTTTGGATATAGATTTTTGGAAAAAATTTGAAATCATTCCTGATCTTCGAAAGGGAGAATGGGTCTTTGCAAGTAATCCTCAAGTTTCTATTGATTCAATAGCTCACAGTCCGAGGAACAATTAACACTTGAGCAGTCACAAATTTTACATGAAGTTGTGCAAAAAGCTTTTCTGGAAATGGGCGACAAACTTGGATGTACATATCTAGTCCATCATGTCATCAAAACTTCTGCTCCACCTACCAAGCAAAGGTATTATCCGGTCAGTCCGGTATTGCAAACACACATTGATGAAGAATTGAACAAGCCACTTTCAGAAGGAATTGTTGAACGATCAACCAGTCCTTGGTCTTCTCCCATTCCATTAGTTATAAAGAAGGACAACTCTTACAGATTTTGTGTCGACTATCGGAAATTAAACCAAGTGTCTGAACGAGATACCTACCCATTATTTTGGCAACCTTAGACAAGCTTCGGGATGCAAAATTTCTTTCGTCAATGGACATCAAATCAGCATATTTTCAGGTCCCTTTGGCTGAATCGTCTCGGCCTTTGACAGCTTTTACTGTTACTAATCGAGGTTTATTTCAATTTCGTCGCTTGCCGATGGGTTTATCCAATAGTCCAGCTACTTTTCAACGTCTTGTTGACCAGATATTAGATCCAGAGCTTGAGCCACATGCTTTTGTGTACTTGGATGACATTATCATTGTCACCCAAACATTCGAAAAACATATTGAAATATTGAATGAAGTGTTTTCGCGTTTGAAAAAGGCCAATCTTACAGTTTCAAAGGAAAAATGTCACTTTTGCTGACCAGAACTATTATATTTGGGTTACATTGTAGATGATACTGGTTTGAGAGTAGATCCTGAAAAAGTTCGAGCCATTATAGATATCCCTATTCCCAAAAGCATTTCGGAAGTTCGACGCATACTTGGTTTGGCTTTATGGTATAGGCGATTTGTACCAAACTTTTCAAACTTAACAGCTCCTCTTTGCGATTTGTTGCGCAAGAATAAAACCTTCAGTTGGAGTTCAGAATGCAATAAAGCCTTGAACAAGTTGAAAGAATGTCTTATAAGTGCTCCGGTATTAACGTGCCCTGACTTTTCACAGCCTTTTGTAGTTCACGCAGACAGTTCGGGATATGTCCTTGGCATGGTTTTAACGCAATCGCATCCTGATGGTGAGAAGGTGATATGCTATCTATCTAGGTCTCTTAATCGACAAGAACGTAATCACTCTACCACCGAACGTGAGTGTTTGGGAGTTCTGTGGGGACTTGAAAAACTAAGACCTTACCTTGAAGGATCCCATTTTACGGTTATCAGTGATCATGCGAGTTAATTGTGGCTTGACAGGTTAAAATCTCCTACTGGTCGACTGGCTCGTTGGGCTGTACGCCTTCAACAATTTGACTATACCATTATTCATCGAAAGGGGAAAGAACACGTCATACCAGACATACTGTCTCGTGCTGTTCCTATTGTTGATGCTCTCAATTCTTCTTGTCCAGATGAAAACAACTCATCTTCCGTTGGTGAAGGCGATTAATGGTATCAAAGAATGTGCGAGGAAATACATAAGTCACCACAAAAATTTCCATCTTGGCAATTTTTCCAAGGGAACCTTTTTAAAAATATAACACCTCGTATCCCGGAACTTGCTACCGTTTCTGATCATTGGAAGGATGTGGTGCCTCGTCCTCTGAGGAAATCATTGATTCAGCAAATCCATTCTGTATTGTTTCATGTTGGCGTTTTTTAAACTTTTAATAAACTTGCTGAACTATATTATTGGCCAAAAATGCGTTCTGATGTAGCTTCTTTTATCAGTCAGTGTAAAACTTGTAACTCCATCAAGCCTGAGCAGAAACGCCCTCCAGGATTAATGTTATCCAAACAAGTAGCGATATCTCGCCCTTTTGAGGTACATTCTGCTGATTTAATTGGTCCCTTACCCAGATCTCGTTCTGGTAATCAGTATATTTTTGTTGTGTCTGATTGTTTTAGTAAATTTCCACTCTTGTTTGCTCTTCGCAAAGCCACAACGACCACCGTTCTTAAAATATTGGAATGTCATGATTTTTCAATCTTTGGAACTCCAAATTCGATTATTGTAGATAATGGTTGTCAATTTCGTTCTAAAGAATTCGTTAAGTTTATAGCCAGTTATAATATAAGAATTCAGTTTGTAGCCTTATATCATCCTCAAGCTAATCCCGTTGTGAGGATTAATCGAGTTATCAAAACTATGTTGAGATCGTACCTATCAGAAGATTAATGAGGATGGAATCAACGTTTGAGCCAAATTGGTTTGGCGATTCGTTCATCGAAACACAAAGTAACGGTATTTTCTCCTAATGTTATTGTGTTTGGACGAGAATTGCCGTTCAGAGGAGATAACGCACCTCCAAAAGAGATTACTTTTGATCGATCTGCGCTTACTCAGGAACGTGAGAATAAATGTCTTTGCCAAAATATATGCTGATGTGAAGGTCAAGTTAGCTGAAGCCTATGAAAAGAATAGCAAGACCTATAATCTCAGACATCGTGATGTTCAATATCATGTTAATCAGCTAGTTTGGAGACGGAATCATGTTTTATCTGACGCTGCAAAATATTTCAGTGCTAAGCTGGCACCTAAATTCGTCGGTCCCTCCATTGTTGTTTGAGAGTAGATCCTGAAAAAGTTCGAGCCATTATAGATATCCCTATTCCCAAAAGCATTTCGGAAGTTCGACGCATACTTGGTTTGGCTTTATGGTATAGGCGATTTGTACCAAACTTTTCAACCTTAACAGCTCCTCTTTGCGATTTGTTGCGCAAGAATAAAACCTTCAGTTGGAGTTCAGAATGCAATAAAGCCTTGAACAAGTTGAAAGAATGTCTTATAAGTGCTCCGGTATTAACGTGCCCTGACTTTTCACAGCCTTTTGTAGTTCACGCAGACAGTATAATCTCAGACATCGTGATGTTCAATATCATGTTAATCAGCTAGTTTGGAGACGGAATCATGTTTTATCTGACGCTGCAAAATATTTCAGTGCTAAGCTGGCACCTAAATTCGTCGGTCCCTCCATTGTTTCGAAACGGGTATCTTCTTGGACTTATGAACTTAAAGATGATTCTGGTAAATATTGCGGAGTTTGGCATGTGAAGGATCTTGAAGCTCAGCTCACCCACCTGATGATATATCATAACTATGAGGATTGTCGTTTAATTATTTGGGGTGAAGGATGGTCATCCCTGGCGTATGCCTAAAGATACTTGGACTTGGTAGAGTCGTCATCTAGTGGCTTCGTTGTTATTATTTCGTAAGGTATAACATCTCTGATTGGGTTATGGTTGATACTACTGGAAGGACATTAGTTTGTTTTATAGGATGTCTTCTATTAAGTATCCTATGTATCAGTACCACCCTTACGTGTTTTGTTGTGAGTGGCTGAGGATAAATACATTTGTTGTTGTTATTTATGAATTTATTTTCGGATTCATGGCAATACCACATCTGATGGGTTCAAGGTTTGAGTTACAGGAAGAGCATGTAGTTTTTGTTATCTTTCATGTCTTCTTTGGTGAGTACCTATCCTTTGTGTAAGTACAATCCTTGAGAATTTGGTTGTGAGCTTGAACTCCGGATATTTTTGTTGAATTAGTGGTTGTTGTGTTTATCGGTACGTTTTTCTGGTATCTGTCTGTCTAAGGTTGATCTGTCATATTTTGGCTGTTTTCCTATGGTAAATTTTTCGCCTCTATTTTTGTTGGGATGGCAGCTCCCGTAATGCTGGACGATCCTTGTAGTGGATTTGGCTTGGGGGTCGGTTTGGCTGTTGGAGTTCCAATATCATTTCCTCTGGACATTATATTGGTATAATGCAACCTTCCCAAAGTTTTGGAAGGGTATTTTGCAGACGAGTACGTCATGTCTGATGTCCATGGGGTTTTGGCTGGAGTTTCTTCGATTGCATCGGTTCAACGGGTTGAATCCATTCCACATTGATCTGTGGGGGATAGGAAATTTGGAGGAGGTTTTCTATCGGGGTTTTAGTCCTCTCATCCTTTATAGAATGTCGCTAGTGTGCTAAGATACCAAGGCGGTTTGGTTATGCCTTTTAAATGCCTTTTCCCTCTTTTTTTGTATTGTAGGAGACTTGGTTGTGTTGGGTGCCAGCATGGCTTAGTCCGGCAGCCTGACATGTCTTAAAGGATCCAGCGGAGATTCCTCCGAGATCGAGACTGTTGAGCAGGGTCCATGGAAGGGTGAACTTTGGAGGGTGTCGTTCGGCTATGGTGGAGGTCAAGGCCGGTCATCGTGTGAAGCTCGCCTAAGGGCTCCATGGATTCGTCGCGATTGAGAAATTTGCCACAATTAGGAACATCTCTGAATTGTCGGGACTTTATGGCCTAGCCATTTTCAGCTTGGTGGAGCTATACTGCCGTCCTAAGCAAAAAAGCCTAATCTACAAAAAATGTGAATATGGAGATATTGGTTACTGTTGTCTTGAAACACTATAAATTTAACTTCCTCCAATGAAAAAATTACATAAACTCTATTTAAACAGCCAAAGTTAATCAATCATTTTGCCTTCAGTACACAAGTTTAAGACTTTTCGTACTTAAGATGGTCCGAACTACAGATTCTCAGCTTCAGAGTTTTTGGAGATACGGCTTTTTTTCTTAGGACGGCAGTAATATGTCACCCCAATTGAAGTGGACAATTGGTTATTTTTTAATTTCCTATGAATTTATTTTTGTTTCCACACGTGGGTTCTTGTGGGGTTTCTCTATTCCTGCTGTACTGATGGGCACTGACGGTTAGTCCATCCTTGAACTGGGGGACGAGTGGTATCAGGTATATCGCCGGCACAGCAATTCTATCCAGCAGCGAAAAGGTTGCCTGATCCGAGTTCGGTGCTGAACGACTCATGAGCACCAGTTTAACAACGTGTTGTTGACTGTTTCATCTCTAGATTAAAATTATCGTATGATACTGTTTTTTTTGCGAGTACAACAAACTTGAGGCGATTTGTTGTCATGCGATTCAAGCCTTGTGATTATTTTTTTTGTTTGCGAGTACAACAAACTAAGGCGATTTGTTGTCATGCGTTTTAAGCCTTGTGAATTTTTTTTTTCTGAATCAACAAATTCGAGGCGATTTGTTGTCAGAAATATTAAGTCTGTTTTTTTTCAGAATGCGCATAAATTTTCCGACTTCGGTAATTTTTTTTAAGTAAGGGGGAATTGTAACATTGCTATTTTCCTACTATCAGCTACTCAGAGTTTTAGTTATAAAATTGAATTCGATTTATATTTTTTAGACTGATGCTCGAATTTGCCTACCTTAATAAAATCTAATTATCATTGAAACATTATTTCTTCCGTAGTTTGTTTACTTTGGATATATTTACAGTCATTTCGCATCTTTCATTATCTATACTTCCTCCAATTATTTGTATTTTCAGCTCTGTCTATTGTCAGAGAACAGCTGTTCAGTTCAGTGACTGTTGCTGGGGCATAGATCACTTTTCCAGGTAGATACGACTTCTCTGTGATGTATCGATGTATCGATGGAAATGACCTTCAAAGGCCGTCGGTAACATGAATTTAAAAAGACTCCATATCGTGATGATAGTTATCTGTCTGGACAAATTCCCGTATGTTTGAGTATGAGATAATGTTAGGTAATGAAATTTTGCAAGGAACATTTTAGAATCTTTTGTTGACATTTGGACACTTCGAGGAATGAAGTTACTTGGAAACTCCGCTAATGTTCTTGATTTCGGTCTTAATAAAGAAGAAGAGAAAGTCTTTTCTGTGTTCTGTCTACTGTGGGAATTGTGCAGAGGGAGTGATGAACATTTTCAGTTGAATATTGATTATTGATTTCTGATATCATCCAGTTAACGGGATTATTCTCTCCACTGAATTAATGTTTTCCGTATTTTGTCACGTTGGTGATTTGATAGGAAGCTGGTTAATTTTTGGAAAACAAACTCAATAGGGGATTATAAGCTCTAGTTAAATCAAAGAAAATATCTGCGGATATTGCCCTTTTAACTATAGACAGTGTCCATGAACTCAAGGGTAGCTCCCTCAGTTGATTTTCCAGATCGAAAGCCATATTGAGTACTAGCCAAGATTTAATTTTTTTCTAAAAACGGGATCATCCTACTATAATATGCCCGTTAAAAAATTTTCGAAATTACATTCAGCAGAGAGATTAATCTATAGTTGTCGATACATGTCGGGTCGGCTTTTTTGTGTATTGGGATTAGTTCACTCAATTTTAAGTCATGTGGGTATACTCCTGTATGAAAGCCATATTGAGTACTAGCCAAGATTTAATTTTTTTCTTAAAACGGGATCATCCTACTATAATATGCCCGTTCAAAAATTTTCGAAATTACATTTAGCAGATAGATTAATCTATAGTTGTCGATACATGTCGGGTCGGCTTTTTTGTGTATTGGGATTAGTTCACTCAATTTTAAGTCATGTGGGTATACTCCTGTTTGAAAGCCATATTGAGTACTAGCCAAGATTTATTTTTTTTCTAAAAACGGGATCATCCTACTATAATATGCCCGTTCAAAAATTTTCGAAATTACATTTAGCAGAGAGATTAATCTATAGTTGTCGATACATGTCGGGTCGGCTTTTTTGTGTATTGGGATTAGTTCACTCAATTTTAAGTCATGTGGGTATACTCCTGTTTGAAAGGATAAGTTGATCAAGAATGCAAGCCGTTCTGAGATCACATCAATTATATGCTTGATAAGAATAATATTAAAACCATCATCACCTACAGATCGTTTATTACTAATATCCCTACCAATATCTACAATTTCTGACTTGATTACAGGAAAGTAAGCAAAACTGCTTGTTGGCCAATTAGTTGAATAGGTGCATCTGTTGGCATTTTCATTGAAAAAATGTTTCAACTCTCTTGTTTTATCGTTAAAGTTTGTATCGGTTATTATTTCATCAATTATGTTTAGTTCAATTTTACTTATTTTCTGCTTTTTACCAACTGTATTGTTGACAATATTCTAAATTGTTTTTTGTTTGTTATCGCTGTTTGTAATAAGTAGATGATTGTACTCTTTTTTTTTTGGTTATTAAACAGTTGTACTCTTTTTTGTACTTTCGATAGTTTTCCCAGATGCCCTTATTCCTTATTATTCAGACTGCGAGCCCTACTATATAATTTTTTGATTCGTTTCCTTTCTCATGAATCTTTTGGTCATACCACTTGTTTTTGATTGCATATTTATTCACTTTATTACTGATCTCATCATGCAATTCGAGTCAATGGCGAAGTTTGAGGTTTCCTTAAAACTATGAAAAGCTTCTTCATTCATTCCCCTGTGTGAATGTAAATGAACATCATCAAAACCCAACCTCAACGGGTCTCGCCCTAACATATCAAGATTTTCCGAACTGAAATTTTTGGAGTGGCTAATGTTCTTATTAGGGATGTCTAAAGTGGAATCATTCACAGTTATGTTGAATATCAGAGCCATATGGTCGCCAATATTAGGCTGATCAATATGACAAGTAACATTGTTAGATACATCATTAGTTGCTATATAATCAATTTTTGTATCGGTAAGTTTATTCTTTTATTCAAACACACGGGTAGGTCTGTTGGGAAGACTCAATCTGAAGCCAAATGACTGCAGCAGATCATCTAGTGAAGACCTTAATTTACTTGGAATTAATTAATTAATATTAAAATCGTCACATAGGTTAACCCTGTCATGATGCTTGATATACCTGGCCAGTAAAGAATAGCACCGACCAATAAATACATCGAACTCACCACATGGAGATCTATACACATTCACAATTAAAATTTTGTCTTTGGTAAATACAAAAAATATTGCACAACATTTGAAGGAGTCCTCAGCATACAAGTTACTAGTCAATCACATTCGTTCTAAACGCAAATACATTACTAGCAAGTATTAAGGTACCACCATGTATTTTGTTATTCCTGGTGAAGCTGTTGAGAAGACTATAACCCTGTACATGCATGTGTTTCACATTTTCTTCTGTACACCAGTGTTCTTGTACACATACGATGTCAGGTTTTTTCTGTTGACAGAAAATTTCCAAGTTTAGCAATTTATTTGTTAAGCACTGTACATTTACACTGATTAATATTAGTGATTGAATATCAACTTCAGTTTCCAAGTTTTGGCAATTAGTTTCTATAATAGGAACTAAACGTGATTCATGGTTTGAGGATTTTTCATCTCAGACAAGATCCTCATTTTTGCAAAAAAAAACTATTGCACCATTGGGCCAAGTTCCACGGGTCCATGCTGATTTGAGCCATTGGCGATCTATAGTAACCTTCATGGAAGAGTAAATATCAGGTCTTCTTGAAGGGTGCTCCTCACATTTCACTCCGATAAGTTTATCTGCAAGAAACTTTGAAGATCGTGTGGTTGAGTTCCAGGTTTAAATCTTGTAACATGTAGTTGTACTAATCTGGGAATTTTTTCAACCTCACAAGATGAATCAGTATTTCCCACCAAGAATCTTCTCTTTTTCTTTGCCACCTTCACCCTTTCGTCGCCGTTACTACTTTCTGTATTTCCAGCTGGAGTCAACTCAACTGTTGAACATTTCGCATTAATACGTGACCGGTTGCTTCCATTACGGCTGCACCAACTTGTTGCGTAGTAATTGGCTTTCTGGGATGTGACTGCACTACCATAGATTGATTTTTTTTTTAAATTCATCATTTTGGTTTATTGGCATGTCTAAATTTTTGTTTCGATTTTCTTGACCCTGAGGAGGGATATTTACCTGCTGCAAAAAGTTAACTTTTTCTTGCAGTTGCCGTATTTATAACATTTTTATGGTTTATTATGGTTTTTAGATAAGATATTTTACTGGTTAAGGGATCATCACTGAGGATTGAATCGTCTGTAATTAACGTGTCCCTAGGTTATTGTTTACACTTTCACTGGAAACTTGACAACAGACCATGATGTTTTCCGGGACTTTACTATTTTTTGATCTCTTGGCACAGCTCGGATGAGCCATTGAGGCACAATTCACACACTTTACACCATAAGTAACTCTTTTATTGCAATATTTACACAGACAGCCGAGCTCACGCTCTTAGGTAATGTCGACTTGGTAGTTGGCGCATTCTTTGCAGAATCACCGGAATGGGTTCCCAAAAAATATTTCATTTCGTGCCATATTCATGGGTTTCGCTAGTTCACTAGTTCAGCTGCTTTTGCGCGAATTATTTTTTATATGTAAGACAATTACTACAGTTTCGTGATTCCGCACGGCCATCGTGTGAGCAGTATCACAAGCTTGTGAAAACGAGGAGAATTAGGTTAACATCGTATTCAAGAACTGTGGAGAATATTTCACTGAGTTTTTATGGCTCTAGACGTTGAATCTGATCTTCCTCGAGAATTTCTTGATCGTTAAACATTTTTTACACAATTGAACATTTATTTCACTTTTCTTTTATAATAAGTCAGTATAATTGTCAGGATAATCGAACAGTAAACATTTTATAAACAATATTCGATCACATGTATGAATTGAACATCAGAAAATAGGGAGAATACTGGGAATAACTGGGTATCCAAATAGACAGAAATTAATTCAAAAAAATGCTTGAAAATTCAAAATGGTTTCCTACTCTATGTGCCGAGGCATTGAGTTCGTCTCTTGGCGATATCTGCCAGAGGGCTTCACCAGTTGATGCTTTTACAAAGTCTTCAAGTGATGACTCCCTCAGTGGTCTTCACAGCCACTATATAGTGAGGAGTTGTCGTGTTCTGGTAGCTTTTACAGAATACTGAAGTGACTGCGTCAATTTGTTTGTATGACTTTTAAAAAACTAAACGAGGTGGTTTATTCCACCGTAACGACTTTGACAATTTGACGTGAGGACAACCTTTCATTTACTAAATATTGAAATGATATTCTGCCATTTTTATGTCTACAAAGAGTTGTTTCAGCTTAAGTAGTTCCCATCGTGGAAGTCTGCGGAACGAAGATCAGCTCTTTTCAGAGAATTGTTATTGTATGTAACCCAATACTTATGAGAAGGCCATAGTGCCATAATATCGCATATAACATGTATTCATCAATGTTATTTAGGATAATGAAAGACGAAATTATGGTTAAGTGGAAGAAAAAATCATTTGTAAGATTCTTGCTGAAAGGATTTGTATATCGCCTTTCAATTTCGATATTTAATTTCCATACATATGTGATAAAAAATTTGTACAATTTTGTGACGAAAATGTTGAAGACCACCATCATCATTATTATTATTAGCGAAAAATAGCTGAAGTTCTGAGGTTCTGTTATTGTCTGAAATTGCATATTCTATACCATCAAGAATATTAATTTTTACCCTTCCACCTAAATAACAAATTTGCTTAATTCTTGGAATCATACACAGGTGTGATGTTCTGGGAATTGTTTTCTTCTTTTGGATTACCTACTCATATATATCATATACGTACTTTATGCTCTCGCATCTGACGGATAACACGGGACCCAGTCCTTAGCGATTAGTAGAGTGCATTGTTGTTGTCCATCCCCAGTATGTAAATATGTGTGTGCAGTTGACTAATGAGTTTTATTGCCCATTAATACATTACACCAGGGATGAACCAGATATTTATGTTTACAGCAACATTCACTTAATGAGTAATTTTTTTCACTGAACTTCGCAGTCTCTTTTAAAGTCATCAGTTTTTCAACTCAGCTATATTTTCTGTTTTTTATGTTATCAGAATCAGGAATATAGCACAAAATCTAGATGTTGGATTTTGATGAATTTCTAGAAAACAATCTTTACCAGGAAACAAGTAGGTGACCAAAGGCTAACAGCGACATCCTCAACATGCTCAGATACTTTCCTTCTAATTTGGAATTTTACAAATCGAATGTGTCAGAGAGCTCTTAATGTTTGTATACCGTAGTCTTTTCACTAAGAACAATAGCAATAATTTTCTAGAATACTTGGGAACTGAAAATTGACATGACATGTACAGGATTCAAATATAGCATGGGATAATTTCGTCAACAACATAATTGAACATAAGAGTAACTGTTTCCCAATTCGTAAAACTGCTTCATCCTAAAAAACAAGGTATGAAAAATGCGTGGATTTCTGATGATGTTAAAAACTCAAAGAACGGATGATTTTGTTTTCAGATCTGTTACAAACTGATTGTAAATATAAAATTGCGAGTAGAGAGAGTCAAAAGCAATACTGTGCTGCACTAACTAGGAAAGAAGAATTATTTTGACAACTTGTTGATAAATTCTGATAATAAATCGAAAGCAACCAATAAACCGAAAGGTGGAGAGAGAGAGGAAAAAAACAATCAATTGAAATGAAAGAAAATGTTGCGCAATTATCTGATCAGGCACTGGCTACAAAATTCAGTTTTCATATCACTTAAGACAATATTCAAAACCGTATAGTACAATACATTCCTAGTAGTCTAAGATCCCGATATAAAACGACCTTCACCGAGCTGGATAATGGATGAAACGTATTTTACTTCTAGTTAAATATGTCAATAAATATATTGCAAATGGCTTGACTAAAAAATTTCAGTCCAGATTAATTAACAATTTAAAAATTATTTATTCACGAGGCTATCGCTATACTTTTCATTTTCACGGACAAATAGCATGCCCACTTTCTTTCATTCAATGGACGAACTACACCTGTCTTCTTCTATCACATGGGATGGTTTGCTGGGACCTCTCTGTCGCACGTATTTCACTTTTCAAAACTCGACAACCGGAATTTAGGACTGAGTTTTCACAGACAACCCTATACCACCGTGTTCGTAATGAAATAATCTTTATTTTAATTTAACCTTAATTCATTAACCAAACCGGCAAGTTAGTAGTGAAATTAAAAAAAAAAATTGAATTGTTAATACCCACTTTCACTTTGAAAAACAGGATGAAACCAACACTTTCACCTTGAAAAACAGATGAAACCAATAATGAAACAAACCCTCATCAAGCCATTTAGGATTGAGAAACCCAAAATAACAAATTCATAAAACAGCAAAGGACTATTTTAAATCGTAGGCGAATGAAAAATAATATAATAATATATATTATAATATAATATAATGTAATATAATATAAAATAAAAGAATAAGTTTTACTAGCCGACCTAACGCTGCTGTTTTTTCCAGAAACAAAAAGAATCACGTATGATGATAACAGAAGTCGTTACTTCATAAATCAAAATGTAGTTACGTCTCTGGTGGAACACGAATGACTATTTGGAAGCAGCCAGTAACCAGTAACCTATTGCTTGCCTAATCATATCGGCTGATTATTCATTAAGTTTTCCAGTGAGACAAGGGTCACGTCGAATATTCAAATCTTCGTGAGTAGTGTAGGTACTTTTAACAAATATCTCAAGATGCCCAAATAATCTTTATGATTTGAACAAATGTTAATAACAAATCGAAGATGAGGAAACTATAAATCATTTCAAATTTTCAAGTAATTCATTTCACTCATACTATGCGTGTATAGTTTTTCTAATAGTGGTATTCATAGAAGTAGGAACTTTCAAAGGTTTTGGACTTACAATGTCAAAATAACTATAACAAAACAAATGCATTGACATTATGTGGTTACCGTTCACTTGGAATAATAATAATAATAATAATACTCCCTCATAAATACTCGTAGAGTGTACCCAAAGGCAAAGCCTGTGCGGGTAGAGGACGGCTATTATTATTATTTGCCGTGGCGGTCCGGGGCGACTTACCGATGTTCCAGGTGATGTATTCAATTTTCAGCTATAGGAAAACAGCACCACCTCGGGTGGTCGGTGTGCACTCCAAGCTAGCACCAGACGAGATTGGCATCTAGACAACTCACAATAAATACACTTGCTTTTCAACAGGGCATGCGGTCGCCTATCGATCCGATATAAAGTAGTTGAGAAAAATTCTTGTACCTACATCGGACTCGAACCGACTATCGCTATGCTGGAGTTTCGAACGGCCTGTGCCTTAGACCGCTGATCCACCGACCACACATTTAGATTTATATAATGGAAATTTTCTTTCACCCAACACTACTTTAGATTTTTCTTTGCAAAATAGTTATTTGACAAGCTAAATTTGGACTCGGTATTACTCATTTTGATTAGGGAATGTCTATTATAATATTGTGCTCCGTTTATATATGTAATCAGTAGTAGTGGAGGGGATATTTCATCTCGGAATCCTTCAACTTGACATGTATGTAATCGAAAAAGCTTGAAATATGATATTCAACACGTGCAATGACCTTATTCAAGGTCAATACTTGAATAAGGTCATTGCACCCATCTCAAATATTTTTGCTTGTCAAGGCATGTTGGTGACCTGTAATCCGATATCTGACACGCGCACTCACTGACGACCTTGAAGTAGGTCAGCGACCCCGTGTCGAATTTCGTTGATCTATCTAGACATTTATGTAGAAAACGCGTGAAAGAAGATATCTGACACGTGCACTTGAAAGAGGTCGTTGAACCCGTTCCAGATTTCGTTTGCTTGTCTTAACATGTTTGTAACCGGAAATGTGACGTCATCGAATTCCAGGAAATAACGTTTGTACTCCTCCCAACGCTCTCTCATAGCTTTTTTGATGACTAGGCATTATTATTGACCGTGGCGCTCCTCCGGAGGACTTACTCTCATTCTTAATCTACTGAAATTCTAATTCTATCTTAGGTCATTATCATACTTGTAAAGCTGGAGCAAAAACCTTAGGTACTTGTGCTCATGTTGTGTCCTTACTCTGGTATTTAGGATATGCTCTTCATCAAGCACAAGTATAATATCCATCCACGTTATTTTTGCAAAACATTTTAAATGCTCGAAATGTTAATAATCTTAGGTAATGCAAGATGTGTGGAGATGTGTAAAGATTTTTTTTCAGTCGGTCTTGGTACTGGCATTTGAATAGCCAAGGTCGCATCTTTTCAACTGACAAGATTTAGGAGGCGCAACACCGGGCAACCAGTCCGGCACAAGCGCGTAAAGACATTTTTTCCTCTCCTGTAAAAAAATTAAATGAGTTTTCCAAGCTTTTCAGTATTTTCATTGATTTTCCGATTTTCCCACACTTTGGTAGTAAGCGATAGCTTTCAAGTTCTGTGCGGGTTTGTTGGAAAACACTTTGTAAATTTACATTTATAATAATAATATAATAATAATAATACTCCCTCATAAACAACCGCAAAGGCATAGCCTGTGCGGGTAGAGGACGGCTATTATTATTATTTGCCGTGGCGCTCCGGGGCGACTTACTGATGTTTCAGGTGATGTATTCACTTTTCAGCTGTAGGAAAACCCGGAAAACCTACAGCACCACCCCGGTTGGTCGTTTCAATGATATAAATTACTTACAATGTTTTTTTTTCTGTTTATACAGACTTCGGAAGTATAGGTCAGATCTGTTCATGCAGATAATGATGTATCTGCTAAGGAAAAATATAACAGTGTGATGAATAGTTGACCCGTGTTGATTAGAGCCTAAATTTGAATTTTTGTTTATGTGGAGACATCCAATGATATGATAATTTTGCTGTTGCAGATTTGATGTTAAAACCAATCGTTTTTCTTTATTGTGTACTCATTACGAGCAACGAAGAGGTAGTGACGTGACATGCCCACGATCATGCAATGGATTTATTCAGTTTATTTCCACTGTTATAAAGCCGCGTAGGTATCGATTTTGCGAGGCAGCCTCGGGAGGCTGCCTCACGAGGCATGCTTCGCAAAATCGATACCCGCCTCGCATCTGAAGCTGCCTCACCCTGAGGCAGCCTGAAGGTGAGCCATCGACAGTCGGTTTTTGGTCGTGCTCAAAGGCGCCTCGACACTCTCGCCTCGCGCTGTTTGTACCGTGCTTTGTCGTTATTTCTGCCGCGCCATGGTGTATTGCCTCGCACTGACTGATGGCTCGCTCTGCCTCGCGTGCTTGCCTCATTTCCATTCAAAATCACCCGTTGAGGCCACCGCGCGAGGCTGCCTTATGCAGATTTGATGTTATAACCACATCGCTTTCCTTTCTTGTGTACTCATTACGATAAATCATGAGGAAGAAGTTCAGGCCCCAAATGAAACAATATGTTTTTGCAGTTGATGTCCAGTGTTATAAATATTCTGTGCATGTAATTATCAAGTTATAACCACTTGGTTCTCCTTTTCGTTCGGTCAGCAACGATGAGGAAATAGTTGTGGCTGTGGAACAATCTATTTATGCAGTTTGTTTCCAGTGGGTTATGAGAATTCTGTTTATGCAGATTTGATGTTACATCGTTTTTCTTTCTCGTGTACCAATTACGAGCAACCATGAGAAAAAAGTTCAATTGTAAAGTTTATCTTTCACTGAGATCATTAGTCGTTTGATACTGCTGAGTGGTGGTACACACAAAGAATAATTTTCCAGTTGCAATCATGGGCAGCCTGACACATTTTATCCCATATGTGATAGTTATAGTGTAACTTTTATTTTCTTGTACTTACCCTTTTTATTTTTCCACTGTATCTTTATTCGTTTACTTCACTTAGATTTCACTTTGTTTCATTTGCCAACATGTGGTTTATTATTTATTTGTGAATATTTTAATTTCAACATTTCAATTCACTATAATAGGGTAGTCAGAGTTTAACAATGTTCAAATCTCTCACAAACCAAGCAAGAGAAATATTGAGCACCCTATACAGCTGCCAGCTAATTCTCAATTCCGTTCGGGACCAAAAATTGGTAGTATCTACCTCGATTGTGATATAATCACATCGTTCTTCTTTCTTATGCAGTTATTACGAGCAAAGATGGGAGGTAGTTTAGACAGTGTCGTGACATGTCCACAATAAAACAATCTGTTCATGCAGTTTATTTTCTGTGTGATGAGAATTTTGTTATAACTACATCGTTTTTTTTCGTGTACTCATTACGAGCAACCATGAGGAAGAAGTTCAGGCAGTGTTGTATAATTCCCCAAATGAAAAAATCTATTCATGCAGTTTATTTCCACCACTGGAGCATTAGTTAGACACAATAATATGATTACGTGGTTACAATAGATTAAGATAGGAAAAAGGATTTCGGAAGTCAGTCTATAACTAGATTTCATGTGAACTGTAACTACTAAATAATTGATTCTACTTGTTCATGCAATAATATTGTTTCCTTCCATCCGGGTAGCAATCCCTAACACAATACAATAATTGTCAACTGTAAATACTAAACTAAACGGTATGCATCACATGAAACGCACCTCGTATGTAGTGCTGCTGCCAGGCTGCATGGTAATGATATCTTTGAAGAGACTGAAAATAATTTTGATATTCTGTTATGTGAGTGAAGTGAATTCAACAGTCTCTTTTGAATAAAAGTAGTACTGGTGGCATAATTTTGAAAAGTTGTTGTTTCTTGTTATTGTTTTAAAATCGGTTTTTTCTTTCGTTAACCAGATGTTGTCCCCGTCAACTGCAGTCAATATGAGATATATTCGAAACAACCAGTGTTTAAGAGCAAAATTTCATCTCCATAATAATGTTTGTTGAATTAAAATTTTGTTCTTGTGAATAGTCAAAAATTTATTTCAAACAAATTTTAATTTTCATAAAAATGATGTTAAACTCAATAGCATGCAAATATTCAGAATAAAAATAACTAATCTCTTTAATCCGTTATACGATCGTTTATATATACAATTTTGGAATTGAGCAAGCGGGCATATGTTTGATTGTACATAATCCTGATTCGAAATTCTGCTAAAAGCTTAGTTGAAAGAAGGAGCGCTATTTTACCGTTGTATAGTACTCGATTGTATTTCGCAATCACCGTGAAGGCTGCGACATCTTTAATTTTTGGTTGAAGTTATGAAAAGTATATCAGGGTTTTCGTGTCATACACAGAAGTGTATCATTTTAACTTTTTCCGCATTATTGATCTATATTTGTAAGAGTTGAGTTTAGAGATATTCTTCAGGGTTCATAGATTCAGCATAAGTTTACCTGAAATGGCGCAGAAGTTGAAAGTTCCATTTCTAGGCGTATTTCAATATTATCAATACTACCATGTCTCAAATAGAAGAAATGGGTTAACAACAGCATCACTTCCTGAATATTTCTGAAGCTGAAAACTGATACTGTCAATTAATTCAAGTTTGTAAAATTTTCCTGATTTGGTGTTTGATTTTCACTTTAAAATATCAAATCACACTAAAGACATTAGATGGAATATATAGGAATTGGTAATCACGTGAACTGTTGGCCTTGTGAATAACTGTGAGTCGCGGCTTTATACGTAGGGAAATACTGCAAGGTTTTTGAATGTTATTGTTCGTTTTGTTGAACAATTCGACTCTATTTTTGTCTAACCTATCCTTGCACTTGTGAGAGGAAAAAACCTCGAAACATACATGTATGCAGGTGGTCATTTCCAACAAAATGAAGGATACTATTCAATAGCTTTATTACAATCAGTACTTGAAATACTGTCCTTTTTGAGGAACATTGCTCAAACAAATGACAGATTTATTCATTTTCATTTATGTGATACCTCTCCGTATAAACACTTTTCGAAATTCGATTAGCTTATTAATATTTACACAACAAATAATATAAAATCTTCTACAACTATTGATGCAGCGATGCACATGTTTGAGGCGAACTGTGGAGCAAGAAGCAATATGAAATGTGCTACTCGTAATATTGATCTCCTTCATATGGCCACTCTCCCCTAAACCATAATTTTCTTTTACATTTCACATATATATATAAATTGTCACAACATTTCATAACAAACGTGTTCTTATCATAATATAACCTGAAATGTTATGTTAATGTAATCACTTAAAATCGTTAGGAGAACTTGTTCTGATGAATTTTTATCGCATCATAATGTCTAGCAGCATTTCGCATAGTTTTATAGTTTTATATAGCAGAAAGAGGGACTTGAATGTATTTGATTACATTGAAGGAATTTTATTCTAAAAATGGCAACTTTGATTGAAACAACTAAATCGAGATTAAAAAATCCCAATTCTCCATGTTTATTTCATATAATTGAAAATGCCTTATGCAATCATTCATCATTTTCTCAAACACTGTTCAGAAATGCAAGTTATTCAGAGTTCTCTATGTAGCCCTATCTTCGTTATGAAACTCCATAGGCTTATTTTTAGAACTCCCATGAATCTGGGAGCTCTTGGTTATTCTTATCCAAGCGTTAGAAATCTTAGCCTTGACAATCTCTCGCAGTGGCATAGTATGTGTACTGAGGTTTCCTCTTCTTCCTGACGGAACCTGCATAGCATTTATCCTACCAGGAGAGCCTACAATGCCTGTAAAAAGTCCTACTGATATTATAGTAGTGCTCCTCTTTTGACTCAGTAGATATTCTGTGAATTTTGGCTGCGGTTGTTTGATAAACTCTTTGGTCTATCTCATTCCTGATGAATTATCTCACCATTCTTGAGATTTCTATTGGATCCATGATTGGGTATTTATTTTAAGTACAGCTTTTGCCTTATCGTAGAACAGTTCTGGGCCATTCAGGGCCTCATTTGCTAGTGCTAGTGAATCTGCTTCTTCATTGCCTCTATTACCTGTGTGTGCTGGTACCCAGGCTAGGGTCAGTCTGTTTTGACTGACCAGCTATTTTAGGGCTTCAATGCAGTCCAAAACAAGTTTCGAGGTAACTTTCATTTAGTTGAATCCCTTCATCGCAGCTTGGCTGTCTGAGTGAATGACAATGTTTTTTTCTGAAAACTCATGCCTTATTAGCTCTTGAGAGTAATGATGTATTGCGACGACTTCCGCTTGAAATATCGTCGCCTAAGCCCAATGAGATTTTTATCTACGGCTTGGTTTCATAAATGCCGGCTCCTGAAACTTCATCAGTTTTTAAGCTATCCAGGTAGACAGCGATTTTCTCGTTGATGGGAGGTCCCTCCTTCCACGCATTCCTGTGTATTATACTTGTCTTGAAAGTTTGGTCAGTATCTAGGAAGTATGCCATCTGAAGGCATTCTTATAACAGGCTTGTTTTCCAACTCTTCATATAGCATGTTACTTATTGGTGCTTGTCCTCTAAGCAACCTACTCGTGACTGACCTGGCTTGTATATGTGCAGTGGACTGATAACTCTAGCTAAGTAGTCATTTTTGGTTGTAGCCCCTCAAGCTACTGTACTTTTTTCTATAACTTTTTGAAGGTGTTGATTCCATGTTAACTTATGGTCGAAGATTACTCCTAAGTACTTTTTGCCTCTTGAACAAATGGAATTTCTATCTCGTTCAGTACTGATGACCTGTGTCCTTCCAGTACTTTCTTTCATGTAAATATATATATTGTGGTGTGAGAGTAACCTGTCGATTATATCTGTGGCAGTCTGTGTAAGCTCCGCGACTGTCCTTGCGAATTTGCCTTTTGCAATAATCGCAAAGTCGTCGGTACATCCTAAGAAATGAAAGCCTCTGAATGCTAGCATTTCAATGAGTTCATCCATAAGGATGGCTCTGAGTAGAGGCGATAGCACCCCTCCCTGAGAGCATCCCCTGGATGCTCTAGCAGTTAGTGTTATTTCGCCAATTGCTGATATGATAACCTTGTTTTTCAAGTTGACGTTTATCCACTGGCACAATAGGGAAGGTACCCCTTTTTTGTTAGAGCCTTTGCTATAGACTTGGTGGATGCATTATTGGAGGCACCCCCGATATCTGTGAATGGCTACTCTTTGTCTTCCAAAGACTTTGTTAGTAGCCTATTGAAATCGTCCAGTGCTAGGTCAGGCATACTGGCGTTCGTTGAACGGGCTTGTTTGTACTACCTCATCTCTTATATATCTATCAGTCTTTTGAGTGAGAAAGACATCAGACTCATAGAATGATATGCCTTGGGTGTCTTGTCGTCTATTCTCCCTACTTTTTGAAGATAAATGATTCTGACCTCTTGCCACATCGTAGGTATACCGGGTGGCTACGAAAGTATTGCCTACGGAATATCTCAGTTATTGTATGGAGTAGGTTTGTGAAATTTGAAGCGTCGATATAATGACATAAGAGCTAGAATTTGAGCATATTGACATGTCGAAGTTAACTTCCGGTCTGACCGGAAGTAACATCAACTTTCTTATTTTAAATGGAAACCCAATTTTTTTCTTTTCGCTTTATTCAGCATTCAATTCCCTTTTTAATGACATATCACAAGTTGGTATCTAACCAGAAACTAGATCAGAAAAAAATTATTATTGAAATTCACCGAGTAGGCCGTGGAAGCAAAATGAAAGCCAAAAATTGAAAAGTTGGCTATGGAAACCATACGTCACTTGATAATAGTTCCTACTACTGTGATATTTTATTTTCATTCGTCGGCGTTATAAAAAGCCGCCAAAAAAAATATTGGAAAAATTGGGAAAAGAACAATACTCCGTAGGTCCATAACTTAAATAGGAACATACAACTTTTTCTTGCCTGTACTATTCAGCATAACCATTCCTTTCTAATGATATAATAGAAAGTAATTTTTTGAAATGAAATATCAAAAAATCCAATTATTATTATTCAAATAACAAAAAAACAGATTTATCGAAAAAAAAAAAATTCAAATTGATAGGATTAAAGATAAAATAAATTCAAAACAAATGTTCGAAATGCATTCCCTCAGCGTCAATACATTTATTGACTCTGGTGATATTTTCATGTAAAACGTTTCTCAACATTTGGGGCGTGATATCTTGGAAAGCTCTACGAATTTTCACTTCTAGCTCATGTAGAGTTGTAGGCTGTGTGGAATACACCCTATTTTTAAGATGCCCCCTGGAAAAAAGTCGCACGGAGTAAGATCAGGTGACCTTGGTGGCCACCTGACTGGACCATGGGTTGTTATAAGTCTCTCTTGAAAGCGATTTTGAGGATAATTCCACATAATTCAAGAATAGCGAGAAATTATCTTCAGAATCGCTTTCAAGAGAGACTTATAACAACCCATGGTCCAGTCAGGTGGCCACCAAGGTCACCTGATCTTACTCCGTGCGACTTTTTTCTATGGGGGCATCTTAAAAATAGGGTGTATTCCACACAGCCTACAACTCTACATGAGCTAGAAGTAAAAATTCGTAGAGCTTTCCAAGATATCACGCCCCAAATGTTGAGAAACGTTTTACATGAAAATATCACCAGAGTCAATAAATGTATTGACGCTGAGGGAATGCATTTCGAACATTTGTTTTGAATTTATTTTATCTTTGATCCTATCAATTTGAATTTTTTTTTTCGATAAATCTGTTTTTTGTTATATGAATAATAATAATTGGATTTTTTGGTATATCATTTCAAAAAATTACTCTCTATTATATCATTAGAAAGGAATGGTTATGCTGAATAGTACAGGCAAGAAAAAGTTGTATGTTCCTATTTAAGTTATGGACCTACGGAGTATTGTTCTTTTCCCAATTTTTCCAATATTTTTTTTGGCGGCTTTTTATAACGCCGACGAATGAAAATAAAATATCACAGTAGTAGGAACTATTATCAAGTGACGTATGGTTTCCATAGCCAACTTTTCAATTTTTGGCTTTCATTTTGCTTCCACGGCCTACTCGGTGAATTTCAATAATAATATTTTTCTGATCTAATTTCTGGTTAGATACCAACTTGTGATATGTCATTAGAAAGGGAATTGAATGCTGAATAAAGCGGAAAGAAAAAAAAAATAGGGTTTCCATTTAAAATAAGAAAGTTGATGTTACTTCCGGTCAGACCGGAAGTTAACTTCGACATGTCAATATGCTCAAATTCTAGCTCTTATGTCATTATATCGACGCTCCAAATTTCACAAACCTACTTCATACAATAACTGAGATATTCCGTAGGCAATACTTCCGTAGCCACTCGGTATGTCGTAGCCTTGAATAGATGGTACAGGAATGGAATTGGTATTTCCAGCCCTTTCTAGATATTGCATCTAAATATTCCAGGGGATTTTATGTAATTTGAGTAATACCAGGAGTATGTTTGGAAATTTAATTTTTCGGTTTGAATTTCATCTACGAGCTTTGAAACATCTGTTCCTTACTTACCTAATGGAGTAGAACAACCCAATTTTTTTATGTGTTCATAATTATATCCAAAGGCCAAAGGGTAGACGACGGCTATCATTATTATTTGCCCTAAGGGACCTCAATTTCAGTAACTCTTGCAGTATCCTGTCTGCAAATTTCAGTAAATTTCCTGTTCACACGAAAATGTCATCGCCATTATTGTTCTGGTTTCAAGTATGTCTTGCATTCTGTTTTATTCCTGAACCTGATATCCTTAATGGTAAAACTCATAACATAAGTCTTCAACTGTATCTAAGGCTTAATAATCATCAGTAGCAGGTGGACCCATAGTGCTGTAACTTTCCTGATACGTGATATAGTTAAATATGAATTGAACCTTCGTTTACTTTGTGCATGCTGTTCAGATGAGAATAATCCTCTGAACTATTTCACAGTACTTCTAATATTGTTGAGATTTGGTTACAACAGACCATTTTCAGGTATAAATTCCAGCACAAAACTGCAATTCTGCAGATTGCTGCAAATATGCATAGCAATGGTATGGAGGACCTAGATTGCCAGCGCCATCTTACAGTTAAGAGTATTTAGAATAGAAAAAATATTTTGTTTGAGCATCAATATGGATTTTCTAGATCCAGAGATACAGAAAAAGAGGCCCAATATGTTATTTCATTTGTACAAAAAATTTAAGGGTGTTCAAAAGTGGACTCTGCTAATTCGTGTCCATGAATTTGATTGAATAATAACTCCTTTTTTCTAAAATGTGGTATCTGTTCAATTGTTTCGGTGTTTTCAAAAGAAGGGACCACTTCCTTCAGATTTTCCAGTTTTTACTTCTTCTAAACTATTGGTTTATTGATAATGCATGTGCCGTCGGTTTCCCTGTAGAAGGAGATTTTTGGTTTTTGGTATTGCCCCTTTTTTCTGGTTTTTAAAGTTAGTGGGTTTGTTATCAAAACGGCTCCCAGATTTTGAAAAAATACCGAGATAGAGTATCAACAGGCGTACTGACCTAAATGACAAAGCGACAAATCCTTATCGACGTAACTTTGCTTTAATTCCCAGAAAAAAAACAGTTCACATCGATTTTTGTTGTCTAGAACAACTAATAATGGTATCAGAAATCTAATTACTAAATAGTGAATTCATAAAATTATCCGGGCACACAAAGAAGGTAACGAAGATCTGGAGACCAAGGCGCTGACAGAGGGCAAACCTTAAGAGTTCGCTTCAGGCACACTTTCCCGCATGTCGATTTTTCGGGGCAGGCAAGAGTTACATATATGTCCTTATAATCGAAACTCTCTTCATTTCTATCGTTTCCAGAGGAAAAAAGTACTTAATTGTTTGTCTTTTATTCATACATCTTGTGAGCATATTATCTTTTGATAGGTATGTAATATTTCAATTCAATAAGTCGTTGAAGTTTCAAGCTGAATAAGTGTTTCTAACAGTTATATAAATCAAGACAATGTTCATACAGGATTGCCTTTCTTTCACCGAAATATTTGTACTATGTTTTGCAGTAATATCTGTTCGTAAAAATGTATGAAAAATTGAAAATTCATGTTTATTATTATTTTGATTTGGTAATGAGTAAATCTAGAAAATTCATGGCATTATTCTTTTGTGTTTCTACTCTCAAATTGATTTGTGGGTGTAGAGAATTTTGGAAAGATAATTTTTTCGTTTGTGTAAGTGCCCAATCAAAGTTGTTCTGGAGCACTGAAGTTTTCCAATGTCTTTCAAATTCCTGTATCATTCGGGTAGCTTCTCTATCTAACAGACACTCGAAGTGAAATCAGAATGAAACAACTTGAGGAGTCGTGGATAAGGTTGTTATGATTGAAAATAGTATGCCGTGCGTAGTCTGCCCTCCGGAAATAGATAGTAGTGTTTTCTAAGAAAGCAGAGATCGGAACATCGAACGGAGTATACAGACGACATTTCAGAGAGATACATCAACTCAAGGTCTGAGAATACAAGGATTTTTGAGAAAGCAAATGAATTTATGGTTTGGATCGTCTCGTATATTCAACTATAGTTGAAAATACAAATGAACAGTGACAAATAACTATTTTCCTTTTAAATTTTTCCTTCAAATGTAATAATTTTTCAATTTCTTGCACTGACATACTAACTCTTATATGACAAACGTCATAGATAAATGCATTACCGTCCATTTACCATGAAAAATAATTAAGAATCCTGGGGAAAACACTACTTTAAAAAATAAAATACCAAGCATATTATAAACTTTTCAGCTCACCATACCAAAATATATTCATTTCTCTTATGTTACTAATAAAATGGTGGAAAAGTACATTTACGACATCAAAGGCAAGTATAGTTCAGATTTAAATCCGTATGTTCTATTTGATAGATGATTACCTAATGAGACCATTTATATATAAACCTAATCATTCCCCTTTCCAAATGTAATACACCATTAGTTTTGTCTGTATTCTACCATATTTGTCTGAAGTTGCATGAAAAGGTAATAATAGTCTTCTAATATGTAAATGAAAAAAAGATCATTACATCAATACAGTGATATTTGAGATGACAGTACAAAACAGCCTTTTCATTCATCACTGATAACTTATTCAAAGCTACACATGAAAGGAAACTGGCATGCTTAGTATTGTTGGACTACAGTGTAAGTCCTTTGGTACTCTGCATGGATCACAGAATAGTTGACAACAAACTTCGCTATTCTGGTTTCTTTAGCAAGGCTACTCGTATCAAATGCTTCATTTGTTTAAAAAAATTCACCACAGGGATCCATACTGGAGTCACTACTATTCAGTCTATATATTTTTGACTTCGACAAATCGATCATAGTTACAGTTCGCAAGAAACCCAATTTAATATTAACAGAGATCTCAAAATTTCAATTGACATACTTTCTGTCCATAGGATCAAACTTAATGCGAATAAGTCTATAAGTACTATAAGTAGTCATGCTTTTTAAGACAAAAAGTAAGAGAAGTAGCACTTGAAACATTTGAAGTATCCATCGACTACGATAAACTTCCACTACTTGAGGAAAATAAGAATCTTAACTTCAATTCCGAATCGTGATATATCAACAAAACTAAAAATGAGACTTTGCGATTCTCTAGTTCTTTCTAAAATTTCATACTGTGATAATATTTACTGACCTGCTTTATTAAAACATAATGTCGATCGCTTACGATAGGGACACGGGGCACTACGCTGAAACGATTTTATATATTATGTTACAAACGATACGCTAATTCTGTAGAGCTTAAATAGAACTATCTAACTGGCACTACTCCCCTAATACAATTAGGTATATAATGTCTTTGTCACCGCCTTACTGACGTATCCTCGATGACGGTATCTAACTCTTAGGTAAAACGAATTTTAAGTTCATATTTGAGCCTGTTATGGAATTCGTTAATATGACCATATTTACTCGATTATTTTTTGACAATTCTTGCAACCAATCGAAACCATCAATTCAAAGCATTCATGTACGTTCAGGCCAATCACAGCATTATTATAGAGGGAATTTTCTACCTTAAAATTTGCCGCGGAAATTTTTTGTGGTATTTTGTTTTTATTACGTGACAACTGATACTTTTGATCTGACGTCTGTCATTAGTTTGTATGAAAAGTAAAAAAAAATACTATTTTGAGTAACGTGTCAATTTGGAAACAGTTTCAATTTATAACCTAGGGACAGAGAGAAAGCAATAGCTTTCAATCCAACAGAAAAAAACATTGTTACGGAATCCTCCAGCCAAGGACAAAACATCCATAATAATTGTATATTTCATGATGAGAACTTCAAATTCCAAACTTCATTCTGTTTATACTGATTCAAGTAAATTGTTGTTAAAAAATGATATATGTATAGAGAATAGGTCTATGATTGGGGCATCAAATAGTAATCTTTCGAATACCACACGAGAGTTCGATAAAGTAGAAAATAATTCTCCAGATTTTTTCTCAAACTTGTTGTCATTTGGTAATAACCACTCAAGCCCTTCGGGCTCTCGTGTCTACCTGGCAACAAGTTTTCGAAAAATCTGTCAAATTATTTTCACTTTATTCTCACTCTCTTGTGATATTACAATTGAGAATAGAACACTCTTTTCGGTCGAGACTGGAGACCCCTACAACATACTTATTTGCTACATCAACTAACGTAAAATATCCTGACTTCCAAGAAACATCTTTTCCGTGAACGAACGACTTTTTCCAATGTAAATTATCTAATACTAGCAACAGTAAATGACTTGTAATTCCTAGACATCGCTCTGCCTTTTTCACCCACATCTTTTCATACAACAATGCTCCTAAATTGTATGATCAATTACCCAGTGATTTTCGATCTTACACCATGTCTCATTTCTGAAAAAAAAACGAAGGAAAAGGATTGAATTCAAATATGATATTGCATTGCATTGTACATTCAGGTATGAATAATTTGAAATTAATTGAATATTGTTATCTCGTTATTAAATATCTTAATTTTTTGTACTTTTTTTATTTCTTTTTGAAAATGTTTTTATCGTATAATTTGAAATTGAAATTTTTTTTGGTTTGCAGTTGAGTTGAAAAACGCTGATACCCTGCCCATAATAATATATCATTATCTTTTCTTCTTCCTACTTTGTAAGTTTGTTGTTTTCGTTGATGATGAATGGATCCGATTTATTATATTGCTATATTTGAAGCTTTGAAAACCAATCTATTGAGACCTAATAATCAACAAAAAATAAGGACTGAGAATGGTACAAAAATGAAAATGAATCAATTTGTTTGAATGGGTTATGGCGTTTACCAGAGTGTTTTCATGATTAATTCAATTTTGCCTGTAAATAGTCGTAGGTATTCTGAATTTGCCTGGCAGAAAAAATAAGAGAAATAAATACTTCTCTTCCTCAGAAACATTAAAGTTTCGTTTCGGAGACTATATCTATATGCATTATCCAAACTTGAAAAGTATTTTTGGTTATTACCAGCCTATTTTCTCAGATGGGCCATGTACAATTCGTTTACTCTGACAAAGTTAAATCTTTTTTCGAGACTATAAAATTTCAATCGGAGTAACTTATCGTAGCAATTGATTAATTTGCCCTTCCAGACTTATTCAATCAATATTAAAAAGTTACTCCGTCCGATCCACAAATCAACATGCTCTGAAAATCCGAATTGCTCTTGTTCTCAAATAAATAAAACTCAATTCGAAGACATATATATCCATTTCAACGAATTGCACGTTGACAGTGTAGTGTGTACATTTTAGAGAGAAACAACGAGTAACGTGAAGTCTGGGAATGTGCTTTTCCTCCATCGTATATTTCTGAAAATCTGTAAAACTTGTTCTTCTTAATGTTACTTTTCGTCGGTTAACATTGACTAGATTCATTTATGTTTTTAGGAATTTGACCAAAATGTCATCATTTCTGAATGATTAGAGAAAATAGTTATTTCAATAAATAGTGTTGAAAGTGTACTAAATTGTTTGTTACTGAGGAAATCATTGGGGAAGATATTACTTGAGCAGTTCCAGTTGTAGGCCCAAGAAGAGAAGAATTATTTTCGTAATAACGATAGAGGAGAAAACTGTTAATACGTCAAACCAATAAAATGGAGTAACAATTAGTCATCAGAACAACTTTTTATATTATTTATAAATAAGGAAATGAACGTATACAACTGATTCATGTGTATTTATAAGAACCGCTAAAGCATCATACGCGAAAACCGAAAAACACATTGTTTTCATAAATCTAAATTCGTTAAGAAACGAAAGTGACTTAAATGAGAAAACTAAGAAATCGCAAAACTCACTCAACTAAGCTGTTCATAACATAAAACCATCAAATTCAAAAACTAGTGTAACAAAATTCTATTAAAACATCATTTGAAAACATCTAAAAAGCAACAAATTGTCCGAATATAAATTTGTAGTAACGTAAAATCCGTGGAACCGAAATGTGTAAGATATAAAATAATCAGAATCGAAATCTAGCAGAAAATTAGAAGGGGATAAGCGAATAATGAACCAGCCTTGCAGAGAACGATCATTTAGTTATAAAACTTGTTCTGTCATCTCCTAGCCCTTTCGCTCATACTGTACACTGTAGTGTACCAACATTTAAATTCGTCTAATGCAGGCGGGTGATACTCTTTCACGAGTTTGGCTACCGTAATGCTCTAAGTGGATGTCAAAGTAATGGACAATCGAAATATTTCACCATCTTTCACCGAAAAACTCAACTTGATTATGAGTTGAATATAATAGAGTTGCGAATTCATGCAGTTCTCTGTATTGACCTAAAAGAATAAACAATGGACAGGGTAGGTTACTTTCCACAAGCTTCAGGATTTTTTCTGTTAGTAATGAAGTCACTTCGCAACTATAATGGAATAATTCACGTCAGTAGATGTCACTGGTTTCATGTGAGAACGTCAAGAAGTGTCGTACACCGTAGTAGACACTGTAAACAAACGGGAAACGGGTATACGGTACACGGTCTGACACGGTACACATGATGACACATGCTATCGACTTAGCATGAGTCAATGCTTGGTCTTAGTACAGAGCTCATGCTACAGCTCTCTGTGTACCAAATAAACAGATATTGGACTTTCTCCACTTTAGGTTATACAGTGAGGACCAAAAGTCCGTCGCCCTCCCCGTAACTTCTTCATTTTCCATATTACAAAAAAATGTTAAATACATAAGTTGTAGGGTTTCATTCGATCTCTTTAATGGTTTAAGTTTCATTCATACAGAGTGTCTCAAAAAAGCACGTTGACTTAAAAGTTATTTTTTTTAAATGGGACACCCTGTATTTCATTGCAATATTACATTCTACGTTGAATTCTGAACAAGTTTGGTGAATGGTTTTCTATCAAAAAAGTTAATAGTTTTGGACTTATGAACACTTGTAAATAATTATTTCGACTACTTTTGCGCCAGTTCAATGAGAAAATCGTAACAAATGGATCACAATGTATTCCACTTTCCTATCCTAACTTTTTGAAAGCTATCCAATGTTGCAAACTGCTGATGGCACCATGTGTAACTTACCTCGTCGTACCATTTTACAATTGTTAGAGTTGTTGAATCTCACGAAAAACTAGTACAAATGAAGTTGAAACATTTTATTAACAAATAAGGTAGTCCATAAATACAGATCAAGAATCATTAAAAACTGAAGAGATATTTTAATTTATAACTAAAAACGGTGAGTTTTTATCTATTTCAAAAGATGTTCGACATGTCCACCATGCATTTCTTGACACATAAATAGTCGGGTTATAAACTCTTCCCTAACATTAATCAAGGTTTGAAGTGTTATTTCTGAACACACTTCAATAATTCGACGGCGCAGTTCATCTAACGACCCACAAACTGTCTTAAAAACTACGGATTTCACATAGCCCCAGAGAAAGAAATCAAGCGGTGAGAGGTCCGGTGAGCGAGCTGGCCACTCTGTTGAACCAATCGACGTCCAATCCACCTACCTGGATACCTTTAATCTAAGTAATTTCTCACCTCCCGAAAATAGTGTGGTGGCGCTCCATCTTGCTGAAATGTTACATCCAAGTAAAATTCATGTGGGTTTCGCGCAACGATCTCATCGATACTGGGACTTATCGTGTCTTGCAGCATTTGGAGGTATCTGGGACCATTTAAATTTTCTTCCAAGAATATGGGACCTACAATGTGGTTACCTAAAATACCAGCCCAAACATTAATTTTCTGGGGAAATTGAGTATGCCCCTCGCGGAATTCATGGGGATTCTCATCACTCCAATATCTACAATTCTGGGTATTCACATTTCCATTTAGGTAATAAGTGCTTTCATCACTAAAGCAGATGTGTTGCAAATAAAGTCGATTTGCAACAATTCTTTCTGCCATGGTCTCGCAAAATTCAAGTCGCCGGTCTGGATCATCTTCAACCAATTGGTGTAAAAATTTTATTTTGTAAGGATGGAATTTATTTTGTTTTAAACCCTCTTTACTGATGTTTTAGAAACATCACATGTCTCAGCTACTTGCTTAGTTGATTGTTGTGGGTTATTTACCATTTCGGCTAGTACTTGAATTTCAACATCTTTCGTAATTATTTTTGGCCTCCCAGTTCTCGGAGCATCTTTCACGGTGCCAGTTTGGTTAAATTTTGCCACCAATTTCTGCAGATATTTTCGACACATCGGGCGTTCTGGAAACCGTTCATTGAAAATGCGAATAGCAGCGTGGTAATTTCGGTTAGCTTCACCAAATATGATAACGGCTTCAACTTTGTCTGCTACTGAACGAGTCATATTAATCAACAAGAGAAATTGAAAACCGTTTGAAACAAAGTTTTGAAAACCTACAAAATGTCAATGACATTTGGCAAAAACAGATAAGATTTTTTTTCGTTGTCATGGATAAAATAAACGCGCCTAGCGTGCATAGCCTACCTCATTAATTTATTCGTGAACTGGTGCAAAAGTAGTCGAAATAATTATTTACAAGTGTTCATAAGTCCAAAACTATTAACTTTTTTGATAGAAAACCATTTATCAAACTTGTTCAGAATTCAACGTAGAATGTAATAATGCAATGAAATACAGGGTATCCCATTTAAAAAAATGAACTTCTAAGTCACCGTGCTTTTTTGAGACACTCTGTATGAATGAAACTTAAACCATTAAAGAGATCGAATGAAACCCTACAACTTATGTATTTAACAATTTTTGGTAATATGTAGAATAAAGAAGTTACAGGGGGGGCGACGGTCTTTTGGTCCTCACTGTATGTGGCAGAATCCTTGATTTTGGCTGGTAAAATAAAAAACAAAAAAGAGGAAGACCCAGCTCATTTCAGGATTCTCCTCTAACTTCACCGAATAAAACTAGAAAAAAAAACTGAAATTAGACCAATCCCAAGTTCGTCTTGATGGATACATCTTCCTACATTTGATGAATTGGGTTTTGCTTCAAGATGCAAGTTTCCTAGCTGCAAAAGCCGAACACATATTATGTGTTCCAAGTGTAAAACACATTTATGTATTGCAAAAACACAAAATTGCTTTTTTCTTTTCCATTCATAATGATTATTTGAAAGAATTTTCCTTTTAGATCCTTCAATTTTTTTTGTATTGATATTCAATAGAAATTCATATATACTGTCTCTTTGTCTGTTTAAATTCATGCTGTACACTACAGTGTAAATGCTATTACAGAAAAATGTGATGAGTTGAGCATTTGCATTCTTCACCATAAATCTTAAAATAATTCATAATGCTTCTATTCCAAAAATCAGATTTTTTCAATGAAGAATGAAAATTCATGAGCGAAAGGGCTAGATGGCACCGACTTGTGACCATTGGACTAATCGAACCACGTCGAACGAATAGAAAAATCGTTCATTTCATATGATCCTTCCACAGTTTATCTAAAAATTTATATTTTTTCTTGGATAATTCTAGTTGAAACGTTGTGTTTTAAATGCTGAATTTATTGAATCAGCATTATCCAGCATTGATTCAATAAATTAGTGGGAACATGTTGTATCATCACGATATATATTCAATTCCCTGTATTTAAATTTTGTTGAACGCTCAAGTAATCAAATGTTAGATTGCCGTTTGTAAAAATTTCAACTCAACTGGATTGATTTCTAGCAGAAGTTTGAGAGAAAATGTAGAAGATTCACATAACCACGGTGAGTAATATTATCTTCTACCCCATTCAGCGGACACGTGGTTCAAATCTTGAAATGATATCAATATATAAAATTGTCAAATAAACAATAGGAATGGAGGAATGTAAGCTTTCACGGCTGGCGTCAATATTTTGGTTGGTTTCCGGGTTTTGCCGTGGTCTTCTTTGGTTTAAATCTCCAAACGTTTCGACTGCAACTGCGGCAGTCATCTTCAGTGGAGTGGTCGAAGTACTCTTCTAGACGTATCAACTGAAACTGTTTCAGTTGATAATTTCAGTTGATAATTTAATTCTCTTTTAACCATATAAAAAAATTTGGAATTTTTTCCATTAAAAAAAAATCTGTTCAATTATTTCACAGCAAACCATTCTGAAGTTATCGCGGTCAGGTAAGAAAAAGGATTCAGACCGCCATATCCGCCGTCATTCTGACATTACAAATGCATATTGTGAAAAAACGTATTAACAAAAATCTAAAAAATTTAGATGGTTGAAAAGAGAATTGAATTATCTCTTCAAGGATGATCCCTCATGCCATTTAAAATTTTTTAGTTGATGTCCACCCCTCGCGCCATCTATCGAGCGATCAAAATGTGTTTTATTTCAAAAACTAGTATCGGTGAAACCCTCCAAATGTTTTTTTCTTTTAAGTTCGTACGACAAACCGTTCAAAGGTTAACATCGGGGGACTATTAAAAACCGTACAGTATATACAAATTTCTCAAAAGCTTTCGATCGACTCGACCATGGATTTACTACTAAGTGAACTCTCCGGCTTTGGACTAACTTCAAAACTGATCGAGTTCTTCATGTCATATTTGACGAACAGAAAACTGCATGTTCAGTACCACGGATTCAAGTCTACTAAAATATCCGCTTCATCTAAAGATCCACAAGGATCAATTCTGGGGCCTCTTTCATTTACCATCTTCATAAATGACATCTGCCTGACTCTGCAGTCTAATATCCTATATGCTGACGATTGTAAACTATATACGACGGTAAACTGTCTTCAGAATTGTGCATCACTTCTAGATGACGTTGAAAGTCTAAATATCTGGTGTAATTCTAACTTATTGTCACTTAACATAAATAAGTGTCAATATATGTCTCTCACGAGAAAGAAATATATAACTGAGTACGTCTACCACATCAATAAATATTCACTAGAAAAATGTTAGCCAAACCTAACCTAACCTTTGTTGATTATATAACTGAAATGGCCGCTAAAGCCTCTAAAACACTGGGATTCATCTTGAGAAACTCAAAATTTATGTAAAAAAATTAGTCTTTGAAATTAATTTTCAATGCTTTCGTAAGGTACAATCTGGAGTATGCACCTTCATATTTTCATATTTGACGACCGATTTCGAAACAATTTTTTTTCACTTAACGGCTAACTATGATCAATTGAAAATGCAAAAAATCAGTTAGTAATATCAGTTTTTTTTTGCGGAAACTAATATTATGGACACGCTGAGAACTCTCTAACACACATCTGTTCAAATTTTCACGACGGTGTCGTAAATAGGGTGTTTTTTATTGAGAATAATTATCCCATGAACAAAAATATTAAAAAAAGAATAGTATAATATGAATATACTCATATACATCAAATCCACCAGCAGAAGCGAAGAAAACGATAAAGACACGATCCACCTCCACAGCCGCCAATTAAGTATATTACTCTATCCTCATTTCCAGGTGATGCTCACACATTTTTTCTTTTTCCTATTTTTTTACACATGTAAACCATAACTTTATATCAAAATGGATAACTATGTTAGAGACTATGAAATTGATTAAATAACTACCGAAAACGTGTCAAACTGCACTGAATATGACGACATAATGAAAGTCAATGAAGATTCCACGAATTTTAAATTAATGTGTAATAACATTCGTAGCATCAATAAAAATTTAGATGGTTTTAAGTGCTATTTAAAACAAATATCTTGCAAACCTGAATGTATTATATTAACAGAAACAAGAAAACTTGACAACCATGATTTATATAAATTAAAACACTATGATACGTTATACAATGAGGGAAAATACAATCAGTGTGACGGTGTTATAATCTATATACGGTCCGACCTAGAATATTCTCATGATATAGTTGACCTCCCAAACAATAATCGAATTCTCATAACTAAAATCTCATATTGTGGTGTAGCGGTCTACAGATCACCATCATCAAATGCAATCGAATTCAATGAAACTATCAAGAACTACTTCAACACCCTACAATTTAATTCAGATTACTTGCTATTTGTTGGAGACATCAACATTGACATCATGAATAAAAATTAAATAACTGTCGAATATCTCAATGTCATGCACGAACAGGGTTTTCTCATCAGCCATCAATAAACCCACCAGAGTCACACCAACAACCAAAACATGTATTGACTACATCTTTATAAAAACGAATACTGACCTGAACCTCCTTCTACCTTGTATAATTGAAACTCATCCAACAGATCACTATATCATAACTCTAAAAATAATAATTCATAAATCAGAACAGGAAAATAAAAATCAACAAAATAAGAACAATAACTTCATCCACATGATAGACTACAATAAATTAAAAAACCTATTAAAAAGTATGAACTGGGAATCGGTTTTTCAAGCACCAGATATTGAAACTGCAACAAATAATTTCATTAACATTATCAACAATAATATTGAAAAATCACCAAAAAAAATCAAAGTCAAATACTAGAAAAGGAAATGTTGGATAACAACTGGCATCATTAAATTTATTAACAAACGGGATAAAATGTACCAGCAATTACTAAAGGACCCATTGAATAACAATCCGAAGAATGAGTACACACGCTATAAAAATAAATTAACAAATATCATAAAACAAACAAAATGTGATTATTATAAATCAAAAATTGAAAAAGATGCAAAAAATATAAAAAGCCTCTGGAACACAGTAAAAGAAATATGTTCCCAGAATAAAAAATATTCCACGATAAAGACAATAACGAGTAACGGACAGGAAATAAATGAAATCAAGAACATTGTAGACACATTCAACGAACATTATATCTTAGTTGGCATAAACTTAGCTAGTCAAATAGTTACAAATCCACAATACAAGAATCCTAAAAGACTCGGCATAGCAAATTCCATGTTCATCAGGGCCACAGATACTTCGGAAATAACACGAGACATAACATTTCTAAAAAACAATAAGACATCCGGCCTAGACGCGATTAAATCCGAAACATTGAAACAACTCACTGAATCAATATCAGAACCACTAGCTTTCATCATCAATAAGAGTATCACTGTGGGAATATTTCCAGAAAAATTCAAACATACCATTGTATTTCCAATATACAAAAACGGAGACTACAAAAATGTAATCAACTACAGGCCCATCTCGGTTATAACTACTTTGCCAAAATTTTTTAAAAAATATTACAACAAGGCCTTTCCGAATACCTTTTAAAGTATGAATTGCTCTCTGAAAAACAATTTGGATTTCCTGAAGGCATCTCCGCCCAAAATGCAATCCTTAACCTCATCTCTGAAATTTACCTCAGCCTAGACAGAGGTAGACCATCGCTGTATATTTTCACCGATCTATCGAAAGCCTTCGATACCGTGAGCCATACTCTACTACTAGAATCAATGGAAGATATGGGAATCAGAGGAAATCACCTCAATTTATTCAAGTCATATTTATCAAACCGAACACAGAGAGTGAAAATAAACAATACACTGAGTGAAAGTCGAGTGATAGAGTACGGCGTACCACAAGGAACTATCCTAGGACCAATACTTTTCAACATATACCCAAATGATCTATTCTCTCTCCAGAGCTGTGGGAAAATAACAACATATGCTGATGACACAGCATTCTTTTATGTCTCCGAAAATTGAATATCTCTAAAAGAAAAAATTGCAACTGACTTCAAGAATATCAAACAAAGGCTTGAAAATAAGCTGCTTACAATAAACTCCGATAAGACCTTTTATTTACCTTTCTATACGAATGAAACATCCTATCCAAACTTCCATTTTCTGCATATAGACAAAAGTATGAACATAAAACCTTGTACAGAAATGAAATATCTCGGAATAATTATAGACTCCAATCTTAGATGGGAAAAACACATAAACTTCATCACTAAAAAAATCCAGCACTTCTTAAAATACTCAGAGACATACTGGATGTGACCCAACTGAAGATACTATATTATTCTTTAGTAGAATCACATATTACATATGGAATCATGTCTTGGGGCGTAGTTGGAAAAACCATACTTAAAAAACTAGAGACCACGCAGAAAAAAAATTGAAAATTATCTTCAGGAAGAGCAACGACTACCCGTCGGACAAACTTTATCGCAACTGAACTTCTGAATCCAAGACAATTGTTCTTCATGCACTGTAATATTAAACAACCCAAATCCCTATCGAACCTACGAAAAAATTAACATGATTACAATACCAGATACCGACAGAAAAAATACCTAACCCCACTCATGTCAAAAACCATAGGACAAAAAAGCTTCACTTACCTCAGTCCGAAGCTATACAATTTCTTACCAGAAATAATGAAAAATATTAAACCCCCCTCAAAATTCAAAAGAGAATTGAAAAATTTTATCATATCGCAAACCCGTGAATCAATTCACAATATAATAGAACTGCGATGAAAATATTGAATATTTATACTTCATGTAACTCCTCGCCATTTGTGAATGTATTTTCTCTCTGTGTATAAATAAATACCAAATAAATAAATAAAAAAAATAAATAAATAATAAATATATAAATAAATAAATAATAAATATATAAATACTAATAATTTTACTTCTTAAAGATTTTTTTCTTTTTTCAATATTTTTATCTATACACTAACTATCTCGACTCATACCTATTATTGCAATGTTTTTATTATTTTATATCCCAGACACCCTGATGTGTAATTTCCTTTTACTTTAAGTATACACTTTTACAACTTTTATATATTTTAAGGAATGCAAACTTCATTTCGAATTTTATAATTTTAAACTGAACAATAAACAATATCTATACCTCTTGAACACCTGTTCAGTATGTTTGCTGCACATAACAAACACAGGGCGTTGTTTGTAATAGGAAAAAATTGTTTTTTAAGTTCAATTATTCTGATATTCATGGACACTTGAATCAAATTGTGATTTTTTCTGCTTCTCCTATACAATTTGGTAGTTTCTATGATTAAATTTTGATTATTGAAAGGAAAGGAAAATCATAAAGCAAATTAAAATTATTACTATTAATACTTCAAAAAAGAAACTCATGAGTACACTTTGTTATTTTTCATATTTCAGTATTCTTTATGAATCCTCTATTAGTTTCTATACATTTTAGAATTCTTCTCCTGTTGTTTGTAGCCACCTTTTTCAAAACATTAGTGGTAATGCTATGACATGCTTCCAAAATCCTTTCTTGTAGATCTACTCTACTTCCAGGCCTAGACTTATACACATTTTACTTCAAGGTACTACACAAGAAGGAATCAAGTGGGTTCAGGTCTGGGGACCTTGTAGGTCAGTGAATAACTGGACTATTGCTAACTATCCATTTTCTTCTGAACTTGGTGTCCAACAAGCGCGCACTTCTTTAGAATTATGAATGCTTGCACCATCCCACTGATAATGTTTTCCATCGTAGCTTTATCGGAATGTCCTTCAGTCCATCCCATGATTTATTATTCAAAAAATTGAGAAAAGTTTGTGAATTTACGCTGCCTTCCAAAAATAAGATCCAATAATTAGTTTTCCCCAAAATACCACACCACACATTGATTTTCTGAGAATATTGCCGCTCACATTAAATCACCCAGTGGGGGTTTTTGGTGCTGCAATAACAGGAATTTTGAGAGGAATATAGGTACACCGTTTGTCGCGAAAGTTGCCTCGTCCTTTCAATAATCAAAATTTCAAACTTCAAAATTGTATAGTAAAAGCAGAAAATATCAGAATTTGATTCAAGTGTCCATGAATTTCAGAAAAATTGAACTTAAAAAATAATTCATTTATAGTGCAAACAATACCCTGTGTTAATGATCTAGATATTTTAACGCGTGAGCGAACCTAGCGCGTTAATGTTCGAGATCATTATTCACATTTTAATATAATAGTTGATTACAATATTTTTCTGTCGACCTCATTCTTGTTGAAATAGGGGAATTTCTGATTAGAAAATATTCAATCAATGAAATGAACAGTAGTTACTTACCCTCTCTCCTTCAATAATTAATATTATTGAAACATTCATATCAACATTTGTAATGGTGAGAATCAGAGAAACTGAATAAAGAAGGTACAGAAAAAGTCCATCGGTATACTGGTATTTTACGTTTCTTAAAAAAATCGATCATTGGTAGGTGCCATTAATGGTTGATTTCAAAAAACCATCCAGTAATGACAAATCAACCATTAATAGGGGTCATTAATGAATGATTTCGTTTGCATCAGAGAACATTAAACAGAAATATTATTGCGAGGTCGAAGGAAAAGATATTTATTTGACGCAGGTATTTTAAGACTATGAAATCAGGTTTGATTTTGAAATTCTGTATGGTTGAAGAAAAAAATGTTATGTTACAATCGTACAAAAAAATTATTTTTGGGACACACATGATTGCAGGACACCGCTACGCGTCGTCCAGCAACTTTCATATTAGTTCTAAAAATAGTATACTAGTAAAACAAATAACTATTTTCTGCTCTCACCAAATTTAAAAGTGTTTCTGGTGTAATATTTGTAGGTTGTTTGAAGTGAAGTTGATAGTGAAATGACTTTTGGAATATCGCCAAAATAAACTCTGGTTTCAACAGTTATTAACACTCTCTTTTTCAAGATCATAATTTACTTCGACACCTCGGTGACGTATTTTCCCCATAGCTTGTGACCTTCCTTCCGGAGACGATAAATATCACCGACAATATAATGAACTGAGATCCAAAATCACTTTGCAATCCACGTTTCTCTTACAGCATTGTATCTAAGAATAGAAATGGCTTAGACCGTATAAGAAATACTCGATGTGATATTTTCTTCATATCGCTCGAGGCAGCAGTGGTCATCTTTTTGTTTGTCTACTTATACCAGCAAGTTCCATCTTCTTGCAATATCGCGATGATACGGTACTAGAAGGAGTTTAGTGGGAAAGGTAGTTCATAAAAATGGTGACATAATTCATATTTGATTCCGAATAAGTTCGAAAATTGTGCAGGAAAAAAATAAATAAATTGAGCCATTAATTTTGACGGAATTGAATTACCTTCTCCACGCATTTCCACAAAATGAAAAATATGAACCAACTGCATAGATCTCCCTTGCTTGCACAATCTGTGCTTATGAGGGGTTTTATACGAAAATCTGGGTGATTCGTAAAAACAAATTTTACAAAATTTTTTTTTACATGACATGTTTCAAGGTTCTTGCCTCTCATAAGTGCTAGGATAGGTCAGACAACATTAGGAAAAGTATTTGTTTCCTGAGAGATATTTGTCTTAAATTTTCCGCTTTGTGCGACTCGCTTGAGAACGACTGTAGACCGAAAACGTCGAGACTTCAACCGCAGCGAATTGATTTCTCAAAGGACAATCAATAGGGGATTTATTCGTAACAAAAATACTATACCGGGTGTCCCACATTTTATGTGACAGGCAATATCTGGTTTGTCATAGGAGATATAGAAAAATATTTCATACAAAAGTTTTATGAGTTCATGAGAGCTATATTTTGATATAATTTTCAAATATACAGGGTGTTTGGTGTAGGTGCTACAGACCAAAATGCCATTTTTTAAAATAGAACGCACTGTATATCATCACATATTCAGATTCTACGCTTAATTCTGATATCATTTCATGTTTAGTTTTTGAAATTCGGTTACGGCGTTGTTGAGTTATTGCTTAAAATGTGAAGTCTTGAGAACGACTATTATTTTAAAAAATATCTCATACAAGAACTATTCTCTCTGCATCAGATCACATGAAAATTAGTCAAAATTATTGGTGTTCGTAGTTATGGTTTCAATTTTGAGTTGTGGAATTCACTCAGGAATCATTTTGAATAAGTATGAAACAATTGCGAAATTGAAAGAGGTGTATTCAGGAACAAATCGTCAATAACAATGTAATATAACTTGATGAATCATTTCATAAGAATAGTACCTAGATATGTAATAAAAAATGTTCAAAGTGACGCCCATTGGATATTATGCAGGCTTCCAAACGTCGAATCACTTCTCTCGAACAAGTCGCTCTTATATCAGGCGTAATATCACTGCACGCTAGTCGAATTTTCATTTTCAGATCATCCACATTCAAAGGGGGAGTGGTGAAAATAATATCTTTTAAATAACCCCATAGGAAAATTTCAAGCGGTGATAAATCTGGGGAACGAGCTGGTCCTCGAATTGGACCCTTATTACCAACCCATCTATTTGGGTGCGTTCTATCCAGATATTCAATAACAACCTGTGAATTGTGAGGAGGAGCACCATCTTGTTATTTTAAGTGCAATAACCCAACAACGCCGTAACCGAATTTCAAAAACTAAACATGTAATGATAACAGAATTAAGCGTAGAATCTGAATATATAATGATATACAGTGCGTTCTATTTTGAAATATGGCATTTTGGTCTGTAGCACCTACAACAAACACCCTGTATATTTGAAAATTATATCAAAATATAGCTCTCATGAACTCATAAAACTTTTGTATGAAACATTTTTGTATATCTCCTCCGACAAATCAGATATTGCCTGTCACATAAAATGTGGGACACCCGGTATAGTAGTGTTGTAATCACCCTATATTTTTGCCTTTTAAACCAACCTATTTTTGTTTTGTTGTAGTTCCAAACTCTATAATGCTTCTAGAATAATTATTGCGTTTTATTTTAATGATTCAATGCAAAAGGTTATATTATTAATACTAGTTTTTTCTCAGTAGACATATGAACGAAACTTATTAAGCTCACGAATCTTCATTTGATACATAGGAAATATTAATCCAGTAACTTGTTTTATGCACATACAATTCATCTCAGCAAATTTCTTGTTCTTTGTTCAGAATAGGAAACAAGTATAGAGCACTCGATTATATTGTCAATATGTAATGCATTTTATCATTTTATTCCCATGCTAGTTTTATATCAAACCTTTTTTCCATAATTTGTGCTCTTTTAGCAAATTATTCAATTTAGTTAGTTAGTAAGAAAACTTTGACATTATAACAACGTATTTTCTGTAACGACCTGTTAAAAACGTTTGGAAGTGTTTAATAAACGCCTACGGGGAAACGCATTTTCCATCTATCATTTTGGTAACCACTATAAATATTCATTATCTGAGTAACGTTCTGTGACCACTTACAGATCTCCCAGATTCCAAATAAGGAGAAGGTTACAACAGAAAATTTTGTGGTAGTAGCGGTGCAGATTTTTTAAAACTGATTTTGAGTTTGATGAACTCAAGTGGTTACACAAAAGCAAATTCCATTGGTGTGAGCATTGTCTGCGAACATCAGTTTCTACGGAAAGTGAGCCAGCCTTCTTCGAGTTTTCAACCTACTACCAACATCTTAGCACGAAATCAAGTTTCCAAAAACCCCAAGTATATCCAGTTCCAGAGAAAGCAGCGTTCCTGAATCCACTCAACTGTAACAAGACGAAGCTGAAGCAATCATCAAAATCATCATCGAAACCAGAAATCAAGAAATCAAGATCGCCAAGTCAAGAAATCAAGAAAACGGGGTGCAGTAAAGAGCATTTCTTACTGAGAAAATTTTTGGGCTTCTACCATGCTTTTGATTTGGATGTAAGTAATATATGTTTTTGTTTACAAATTAATATCAAAAATTTGTGATTTTTATTAATGTTTTCTCTTCAAATATTATATATATTTTTTATCAGTCATGCAAAACCAAAACCCTACATTTACTCAAACTGTTACTCAAACTAACCCGTTTGTATCTTCAGATACAGCAGTAAAATTACTTCGAGAATATGATGGTAGTACTCAGGGCGACAAAGTCCATAATTTCATTGATATTTGTGGATTAGCAATTAAGTCTGCTGATCCAAATTGCAAAACAACTCTTTTCAATATAATAAAAACAAAATTGGTAGGTCGAGCTAGATCTTTTACTAAATATCGGAATTTTCCAAATTGGGACGAATTGAAAACATATCTTGAGGATGTGTTTTCAGAAAAACGATCCATAGGTTTCTGGCAGTTAGAACTAAATCAGTGTAAACAGTCTGCGAATGAAAGTATTGCTAATTATAGTAATAAGATAGAAAAATGTTTGTCCAATCTAGTAGATGCATCCACCGTCGGCAATCCTCCAAATATCGCCGTCGAAATTTCAAATGTATTAGGAACTCAAGCTTTGAATGTTTTTATACAAGGTTCAGTTGAACCAATTAAACTTCAGTTAAAAGAAATCCAGATAGTTTAGAAGATGCAATCGAATTAGCTCGTGAGGAAGAAAGGCAAATATTTTGCAATAAAAACAAATCTTTTACTAGATTGCCTTCTAATTCCAATAGGTCACATTTTTTCTGTAATAACTGTAAAAACCTAACCATCTTGAAAAATATTGTTTTTTCAAAAAACCTAATTATAACATAAACCAAAACTTCAACAAAAGAACTGAACGATCATTTAATATGAATACAAGCCAATCATCTTTTACTTGTCTATACTGTAAGAAGCCAGGTCATAAAATAGCTGATATAGAAAAAGCATATATATTGAGGTACAAAGAAATGAAAACCAGTCGGAAAACTATCCTATAAATGAATATTTCAAATTTCAAGTATTCACAACAACTCTAGAAGAACCTTTAGATTTGAAATACGTTGATTTCGAGTTAAAAATAACACGGTCTGATAAAGTTAGATTATTAATTGATACTGGAGCTTCAATAAATGTTTTGAAAATTTCTAGCCTCAAACAAAATAAATTTATGAACACGAACATCCAAACTGATATAGTTGGCATAACTAAGGGTACAGTAAAAACACTAGGATTAGTTTTTGAGAATTTAGGAAACGAAAAACAAATTTGTTTTCATTTGGTGGAAGACGATTTCCCGCTTTCATTAGAAAGTGTAGGAATATTAGGCAACGAGTTTTTTGAAACAAATCAAGCGATTATCAGTTACGAAAATCAACACCTTCGCTATGGAAATACGTTGACTGAATTCTGTAATTTCGAAAATCCGACAATACAAACAAACTTAGAAACAAACTCAGAAAAAACTGCCTTAGAAAATACAAACTTAGGCAACAGAGCATTCGACAAAATAAATTCAGACAGAAAATTCGAAAAGAAAATTCGTATACACGCAAGAGCAGAACAAATATGCGACTGGAACGTTGACAGAAAAAATAAAGACACATATTTTTGTGATACTAAAACTCTACAAGAAGGAGTATATTTGAGTCGTTGTTTAACTACGGTTAAAAACGAAAAATGCATTGTTAAGGCTGAGACACAATGGAAGTTTTATGTTTTTAGCTTTAAGTTTTTAGATTTAAGATATAAGTTGTATGAAATGAACACATACTTTCTTTTGGCGGACAACAGAATACAAATTTAAGAAATAAGACTCAAGTTTTTTGTTTAAAGATACCGACGTGATGGATTTTAAGCTTTAAAATTTTGAAAACTAACCAATCACAGCCTTTCTTTTTCACATGAAATTATTTCGGTGAATTTGTTTTGTTTCAACCAAAAAAGACTATACATAACCTCGAAATATAAATCGCTATTTTAAATTTTTGAATGAAATCATGTTTATCCATGATTATACCGACATAATCACTGAAAATGATTTTGAAAATATTGATTTACCAGAGGGAGAGGGACATCTGCAAAGTGAAGAGGGAAATGTTAGCGGTTCAGATGAACTTTAGATTCAAGTTGTAAAGAATTATCCATTTTTGTATAAAAAACTACACAAAGATTTGATCATTAAAGAAAATGCTTGGACTGAGATAGGCCTGGCCTTAAATTTACCAGGTAGATATTTCATCTTGTACCTACAGAGTTTGATCAGCATGATTATCATTAATATGTTTCCAGCTTCGGAATGCAGTAATCGATGGAGCAGACTTCGCCAGTATTACACCAGGGAAAGGCTTAAACCGGCAGGCCTATCAAAAAGGAGAAAATGGATTTTGTACGATAATTTAACATTTTTAGATGAACATGTTACAAAACGAAAGTAATACATTGTATTACATATTTCAGTTGGATACAATTATTATTATTTATTTTTCAGGACATTTGGAAACTTTATACCGACCTCTGTGAAAACCCACACTCAACAAAAACAAGTATGTAGATATTAGTAGAATTTTTTTTTCAGTTCTGGTTCCCATGAAAAGGAAAGTTTTGTAATGTTCAGTATATTGAATTGTATGATTATATTCATAGACATCCTATAACCATACTGCTAATATGGAAGTTCAAGAGTTTTTGAACAATACCAAGGAAATGAACAAAGAAAGTTACACAGATTTATATATTGAAGCTTGTATTTATGAAGCTGGTACAAGCTGTGATGGTATTATAAGCAATGCTGCCACAAGATGTCAACCATCTCATTTAACTGAAGCTGACAAAAGTAGTGGAATCCCTGAGGTATGGAGTATGGAGTATTTGTTGTGAATTCAGTATCAATTACTTGTTCATTAGGTTTGTTAAAAACACTATCTGAATTTTAGAGAAATTTTGAGAAAACTCAATACACAAAGAGTAGACATTTACCTCATAGTTATGTTTCAAAAATAATATGTTTAATTTTTTACTACCTGTAAATTCTGGAGTTGACCGATTGAATATGTAGAAGTCAAGAATGCATTTTTAATAATTTTTTATTGTTTTTATGAGTCAGGCAAATGGAATTTTGGACAGACAGAACATTTCAGAGGCGCCAGAAAGCTGCTATGTTGGAGGTCGCAAGAAATAAACAAAGATGATCCAATTGAAAATGCTTTTGTGAAGATTAATGAAACTTTTCAAGTTTTAGCCGAGAAGTTTCCTGCATCTTCAACGACTTTGCCTGTGAAAGATGCAGATACATTATTTGGAAAGTTAGTTGCTGCCGAGTTGAAAAAAATTCCAGTTGAGATGAAAGAAATATTAAAAAAGAAAATTTCAAATGACTTGTATACAATTTAAAGTAAGAATTTGTTAGAAGTGTGTTGTTTTAGTTTAAATTTTTTGAGAGAACAGTAAATAAAAGAAATTTTCTATACCTACTTGAATCAATAGATATCTTGGCACTTTGCCAAACTCTTAAATTCTTAATAATTCCCAGGAGTGAAAAAAATGGCTCTCCTGCAATAAATATTTCTAGCTAGCTAAAAATTTTAACTAACGTAATTAATGTCTTTTTCATTTCAAGTACTTTTGGTGGTATGCATGAATATCAAGATCTGTTGATTCAACTTGAGTTTTGCTTTTTCTATATTTGCAACAATTTTCAATTAAATGTTCATACACAAAAAGTGATGCTTTTCATGTATTTAATCCTCGACGAACATGTTCCACTTGCCAAGGTACTTGACCTTCTGGGGTTGCAAAATATTCACTAAGCCTATCTCTCATTGAATAAGAAGCCTGAGCTGATCTATGTGGTGGTAGAGGAGCAGTGTTTTATAAGTTAGCACCATCATTCCTCCACTCGCCTTGAATTAGGTTTCCTGCCTCATCTTCTCTATCCATAAAGTCTGGAGGGCAATACACATTATTTGCTCTATAATTTTTTGATTTTAAAAAATTATGCAGACACAAAGTAGCAAGCACAATAACGTTCACTATGTCTGGAACTGCACATATTGATGAGCGTAAAATTCGCCACCTTGAAACAAGAATGCCAAATGCATTTTCAATTACTCTGCCTTAAGGCATCTGCCTTTATATGGTTTCATCATGTTAGTGGTAATTGAATTGAACTAGTTTGTTCAACTCCAGGTAGGCTTGCTGGAGTTCGGGGGATGTTGAGGGTTCCAGAGTCGAGTGTTTCTCCGATCCATGATCTAGCAAGCACCCCAGCATCAGATCCATAAGCCCCAATTTCACGAAGAATAAAATTATACTGATGATCACAAGCTGCCATTTAAACTACACTAAAAGTGTGTTTGTAATTATAAAAAAGAGATCCAGAATTTGCAGGTGTTTGGATGGTTATGTGTTTACCATCAATGGCTCCTATGCAATTTGGAAGATTCCATTCTTTCAAAAATCCCATACTTATGCTTTTCCATTTTTTTTCATTCGGCACTTTCAAGAACTGAGGGCCCAATACCTGTCCTATCACATTGCAAGTTTCTTTTATTATGTCTCTTGCCGTAGATTCTCCAACACGGTAGGCAAGAGCTATCGAATATATTTGGTCTCCAGTAGCTAGGTACCTTAAATGTAAAAGACAGTCTCTGACAGCAATTCTTTGGTAAATGAATCTTACCTAAGAGTAATAGCAAGTCTCTGCTTTGGAGAAATGGAAGCTCGGTTACTTTTCTTCTCTATGTATGATGATATAAGACGAAGAAGTTCATTCAAAATTGGAAAAGACATTCTAGTGTATCAAAAAAACACGTCTTGATCAGCTTTCATTTCTTGAAAAAGAGTGTTGAAACTTCCCAATTTGTTTCTTTTTCTATTTATGGGGCGCACCCACCACCGCCTGTTCAGCCACCGTTTATTTTTGGATCGTTTTCTATGATATAATATCAAAGCACAAGCAGTTACCATGCCCACAGAGGAAAATATTGATACGTTTTGCTGGTTCATCATGAATAAGATTTATTCCTATTGTGAAAAATACATAATTTGCTGATTTCAAATATGAAAACCGCCAAAATTGGGCATTCTGTCATTGTCATTTTAGCCACGCCCCACAAACAACCTTATTGGTGTATTTTAAGCTTTATATTTTGATTCTGTCTTGGATCCTGTTTTAATTTCTAAAACTTAGCCAAAGAGAAGAAATTGACAGACAATTAAAACAAATGCACGAAGATGGAATAATAATAGAAAGTAATAGTCCCTACAATTCGCCGTTATTAGTTGTTCCCAAGAAAACAGATGCGAGCGGAAAAGTTAAATGGAGGGTTGTAGTAGACTATAGGAGAGTAAATGAAAATACAATAGGATATTCATTCCCCTTACCAAATATTACCGATATTTATGACCAACTAGGTCACTCAAAATATTTTAGTACTTTAGATTTATCAAGCGGATATCATCAAATAGAAATGGATCCGTCGGATCAACACATTACAGCATTCAGTACAAATTCCAATCATTGGGAATACCGTCGTATGCCTTTTGGTCTGAAATCAGCTCAGGGAACGTTCCAAAACTTAATCAACACAGTAATGTCTGGAATCCAAAATGTTAAAGCTTTTGCATACCTAGACGATATTTGTGTTTATAGTAGCACTCTTAAAGAACATATTGAGGAATTGACAAAAATTTTTGGCAGATTATCAAGTCACCAACTGCAAATTCCATAGCAATTTCAGTGACTGAAGAAACACCACTGAACGAAACGAATCTTCTTTTGATAAAATTGTTAAAATGCGAAAACAGAGTTAGCGAATGTATTTTAAGCAAGGAAACCATTTCTAGTATTTCGTTGAGTGGTAATAAACTCTTAATCCTATTAACAATCAAAGAAAGTGATGAAATACGAGAAACATACGAAAATATTTTCAATACTCTAAAATGTTTGAAGGAATTTTTAATTCAACAAAAGATTACAAAAATTTCCATACGAAAATTAGCCAAAAGTCATATTAAATGGGAAAAAGTTCGAATGATGTTACGATATTTATTTAAAGAAACAAATATTGAATTTTATATTTACCATAACAGAGTTATTTGTGACGATCAAATCACAGAGGAACAAAAAGAGTCCATCCTATACGAGTACCACAATATTCCAACAGGAGAACATCCTGGTGTAAGTAGAATGTACAAAAGAATAAGATTGAAATATAATTGGATGAATCTTAAATCAGACATAAAAAATTATGTTAAAAAATGTACTTTATGTCAGAAAAATAAATGTAGTAACAAAAAACCACGAACGCCCCTACAAATAACTGATACCCCTGATTCAGCATTTGAAAAAGTTTATATTGACATTGTTGGTCCTCTTCCAATAAGCGAAAACGGAAATAGATAACTCTCTTAACAAAGGTTTTAGAGTCAATTCCGATTTCAAACATGGAAGCCAAAACTATAGCATTGAAATTAGTTACAGAAATTATTTGTAGGCACGGTATAATGTCTTCAATTGTCACAGATCAAGGTTCAAATTTCATATCAGAAATATTAACAAATTGTTGCAAATTATTATCATCCTGAATCAAATTCTGTAGAATGAAGTCACTGAACAGTCGCGGAATATTTAAGAAGTTTTGTAAATGATACGAAATCAGACTGGTGTAATTGGATACCATTCAATGTATTCACTTAACAACACTACTCACGAAATTTACGCCGTTCGAATTAGTGTAAGGAAAACAAGCGAGAATTCCGAGTTCGATATTGCAACCTCCGGCATTCTCATATTCATATGATGATTTTATCAGCGATTTAAAGCTACAAGTAACTAGAGAACGAACTCGAAATAATGAAATAACTCGTAAGGAGAAAAGTAAAACTGCATTCGATAAAAAATCGAAAAATATTACATACAAAGTTAATGAAAAGTTTTGCTTACGGATGAATCGTTGAGAACGAGTCGTAGTAAAATATTATTTCCAAGATATACAGGACCGTACCGAATCATTTCTGTTCACTCGGACGTGAACTGTACAATAAAATGTGGAAAGAATGAAATAAAAGTACATAAAAATAGGTTAAAACCGTACCATGAATAACAAAATATTTTTGTTACAGACTAATACCGATATTTTGGCAAATTACCAAGAGCTATCAGAATCACGGAAATTATTCTATCACGGAGATCAAGCAATCATCGGGTATACATTATGAAAATTTGGGAAGTTGTCAGCTTGATAACATCTGTATGAGCTCATAACTTTTGTTGATATGTTAGAACAGAACGAACGAGAGTATTGCAAGATTATCACTCAAGAACTGTATCTTTTTGTCAAAGCCGAATTCAGAAACTGAAACTACAAGATTTGTGTTCTAATATTATAAGAACATCGAAACCAATCATTGATAAAATCATAAACGAACGACAGTTACTAAATCAATTGGTTGGACATAATATTGAAAATGAGCAAATAGGTAAATTAAAAAGATCCAAAAGACGTTTATTTAATTTTGTAGGTAAAGCTTCGAAATTTTTATTTGGAAATTTAGATGATGACGACGCAAAATATTATAATCAAAAAATCAATCAGTTCAATGAAAACGAACAACATTTAGCTGTTATTTTGAAAGAACAAAGTCATGTGATACAAACAACGATTTCAAACTTCAATCACACAATTTCCACCTTGAATACCAATGAACGAATTTTAAAAGAAAATCTAGACAAAATAGAAAATTTCCTCAACAGAGAAGGTAGCGAAATTTCTCTTTTAGAAGCAAGATTAAATATAAACGAACATTTTTCTAAATTCATTATGCTCTATGTCCAATTCCAATTAGAAACTCAGTCGCTCATAAATGCAATAATAGCAGCAAAAACTGGAGAACTACACCCTTTCATACTAACTCCAGAAAAACTCATTTTCGAATTGCAAAATATATCAGCTAGTAATTATTTACATTTTCCTGTAATGCCAACCATCGAGAACGAACACATATTTTTGAATATGTTTTGTCAGTACCAATGACAGACAGCCGCCAAGAATACGATATTTATAAATTTACTCCACTTCCAGTGCATGTATCTGATAATAAATATATTTTTATCCAACCTTCTAGTAAATATTATGGCTATTAATAATATTAAGCAAAAATATTTATTACTTGTTGATGAACAATTTTCTTCATGTATTGAATATTTGAAATCACACTAACTATATGTCAACAAGAAACTCTACTATTGCTGACTCACCAACATGAAAGTTGCGAAGTCAAATTATTTCATGCAACGAGTACGATTCCAGGAAATTGCGATAAGAGACTCACTGAATTAAGTCAGAATATATGGCATCAACTAATTTTATCTAATACTTGGATTTTTGTTCTTAATGCACCAGAACGTATCAGTAAAAATTGTAAAAGTCAAATTTATAACGAATTTCTTCAAGGAACCGGTATGTTGTCTTTGCCTGAATACTGTAAGGCTTTCACGCAAAGCGCACTTTTAATTCATCATAGAATACATACCAGTATAATCGAAAGTAACCAAAATTTCATTCCATCTATAAATTTACTATTTGATTGTTGTGAGAAAATACATTTAGATCCAAATATTAAAGTTGTTAGCATGCATTTAGATGATTTGAACTTAGCCAGCAAAAAACTCTGAAATCGACGAAGAGTTAGAAAATGCATTCTGGATGCCACACTCGTTAACTTCAAGTAGCAGTATATTATCTATTTTATTAATTATTTAACTTTTTATATTTTGTTGTTTTTGTTGTTGTAAGAAGTGTAAAATAGGAAGGAGATGTTGTGAAGCAATTCCCGGTATTTGCATAAGAATAAAAAATACTACAGCCAATCCAAGATTTATTGAACCGGTTGTTCATTTTTCTCATACACCGGAAACTGCTTTTATATCAGCCCATTCTGTAGAATATTTGGACAGAAAAAGCACGACAAATCGTAGGTCGTAGAAGTACAAAAGATTTCATGTCTACATAGGCGTTCAATCCTTTTTTTCAAGAAGGGTGGTGCTGTAATCCACCCTATATTTTTACCTTTTAAACCAACCTATTTTTGTTTTGTTGTAGTTCCAAACTGTATAATACTTCTAGATTAATTATTGCGTTTTATTGTAATTAGTCAATGCAAGGTTATATTATTAATACTTGTTTTTCTCAGTAGATATATGAAACTCTTTTCCTTATCAACCACGAAACTCATAAAGCTCACGAATCTTCATTTGATACGTAGGAAATATTAATCCAGTAACTTGTTTTATGCACATACAATTCATCTCAGCAAATTTCTTGTTCTTTGTTCAGAATAGGAAACAAGTATAGAGCACTCGATTATATTGTCAATATGTAATGCATTTTATCATTTTATTCTCATGCTAGTTTTATATCAAGCCTTTTTTCCATAATTTGTGCTCTATTAGCAAATATTCACTTTAGTTAGTTAGTAAGAAAACTTCGACATTATAACAACGTATTTTCTGTAAAGACCTGTTGAAAACTTTTGGAAGTGTTTAATAAACGCCTACGGGGAAACGCATCTTCCATCTATCTATAAATATTCATCATCTGAGTAACGTTCTGTGACCACTCACAGATCTCCCAATTTCCAAATAAGGAGAATGTTACAGCAGTAGACAATCGACTATGGTATCACATGAAAGACAGTCTTTGGTTATATTCTATTGTTATGGACTCGCACTATCATTTATTCATTTCTTATAAACATTTAAATACAAAAAAACATGTTCATTTAGTGTTTTCCTTATAAAATAGATATTCATTAGCAATCTGGTTGCTCCAATGAAAGAAAATGTAGAGAATTGAAATATGAATAAAATGAAATATTTTCCAACTTGATCAGATCATTAGTAACGGAAATAAACTGGAAAAACCGGAAATTTTGCGATTGAAAAAATCATTATATACCACGCTGTATTTCAAGACGGGTTAGTTCATCTCGTGAAAGTTTTGAATCATGCGTACTTTATGTGTGCACCAAACAGGCGCAGGATTATTATTGACAACTGCGATTTGATTTTTTTGTACGATCTTGCGGAGTGCCTGGATGCTCTAGTGATGGTCCGATTTCAATTTCTCAAACAGATTTTAAAAGTAGATACTGAAATGGTTAAATGCTTGCAAACATGACTGAAAACGGCCAAGCCCACGTAAGCGGTCGAGTAGTAGCAGATACCGCGAGATGAGAATAATTGTATTATAACGTAACGCATTCATGAAGAATTCGATGCCCCATTGGAATAAAATTCTGTAAATTTCGTACATCACCTAAGTTAACTCAAACAATCGATCTAAATTGTCGTCCTTTTTTTAATGGAGTATTCTATTACATTTTTCTTCACTGCTTATTAACCGTTTCGAGTTATTACCATTTTTGTGAAACTTTTTGAGTTTGCACTAGTATTTTTAGAAATGCATGTGTTGAAAGGTTCCAACACTGAATTTTTCAAAATTTCACACCAGAGTGGATGACCGTCGAAAAACAATTATAAATTTCCTTTGAAATTATACAGTGCGGTCAAAAATTTCTTGTCATTCGGAGATTTTTGAAGACAATGAAAGAAATTTTTTTAAATGAAACTTGCTGTATTTTATTGAATGAACGCACGCACAATTGAATTCTGCTATGACAAACACGGGGTGACTTCAATGGTTTTCGAGTTATAAGGGATTGTTTATGAAAACGTAATGATATAGTTGCAGTTGGCTAGGTCATACATTCCAAAGCGATACGAATAAAAGTTTAATCTGTCAGATATTCATGAAATGTCCTTATATGTGGAAACTGTTCGCAGAGACATACATATTAGATTAAGTAATAAGTACATTATTTCGGAGCAGTTGCCAAATGATTAAGGGAGATGTATTATAATACCAGTGTAATGATATCTACTATAAGAGAAGCATCCACAACTGCAAAAAGGTGAATATAATTGCTTCTTATGTTAACTTTTGAAAGGTTTGACGTTGAAACATGTGACAAAAACCGTTTGCAATGGTATCACTAATCCTACTTTTTGAAATCAAAGATAAGGTGATTGGTCGACAGATGGCGCTGGGAAACACCAACATGAAAATTTCAAATAGCATTGTCACATCGTTGAAAAGATAATTCAATCTCTTTCAAAGCATCTTTTGCGCATCTGAATGGTATCTCTACCCCGATAAATTTAAACGGTTTGATGTAGAACAATGAAATAGGAAATGTTTTGAATGGCATTACCGATACTACTTCTTGAGAGAAGATGAATTGCAATTACTCGTCAGGTAGCGCTAGGGGCATATCAACTTGAAAATTTACAAAATATACAGCGTGTTTATTTGAAAACAAATTTTCGCAGGTATTTCAAAACCTCCGAAGTACAAGAGATTTTTGACCGCTCTGTATGATTTCTACTAAAATTCATAATGGTACTTCAGTGGTCAACATGCAAACTAACTGTGGTAGAAATTTGAAAGAATCGGTGTTGAAACTTTTCAAGATATTGTTACGCGAAAAAATCTCCTAGCAACGCCGCTGTCTAGTGCCGACTATAAAACGTTATTCATTTGCATAACAAATGAGCAGACGTCGCAAGCGTTTAAATTTCCTCGATTAGTTCATGGAATTATTAAGATGTTTTTCTGTATTGAGTAACTTCGGAAACATTCCGAAAAGTCTCGTCTGGGCGAAATGAGTATGTAAGGACTAATAAGGAGATACATTCCACTTGGAAGCCAAGTTTATGGAGAAGTGATAAGGAAATTAAAAAGTTTTTGAAGTTGTTTGGATTATTTAGCTAGTTGAAGTGAACTAAGTCAGTAGAGTAGTTGTATTTTTATAGCGAAGGTAATCAAAACAGTTTAGTAGTGTGCTCGTGCTAGTGTAAGATTCCTGCATACGTCTCTTATGCGTTCCTCCAATTCATTTATCACTTCTGAGAGGGTTCTGTAGACTTGAAATTTGAGATATCCCCACAAGAAAAAATTCAAAGGTGTCAAATCAGGCGAGCAAGCTGGCCATTCAATAGGACCCCTCATACCGATCTATGTTTCCGGAAAATGTTCATTTAAAAAGTTGGTTACTGGCTTAAAATAATGAAGGGGTTCTCCACTTTGTTGAAAATGATTATTTTCAGCATGTTATTTCCAGCTACCTGAATTATTTCCGGAAATATGCCTTCTTGTAGCATCCTCAAATATCAAACTCCGATCAAATTTCATCTCAAGAATTATGGACCTATCATACGGTTTCCCAACATAAATAATAACTTTTTGACTGTACTGAGTATGTGTTTTCCTGAACTCATGAGGATTTTCAGTGCTCCAATGGCGGTGATTATTTCTGTTCACATTTCAATTCAAGAAAAAAGTGCTTTCGTCACTGAAACAAATGTTGCGCACATGAATCCTATTTTGGCGAAGTTTCTCACTCATCAGGTCATAGAAATTGATTCCTCATAATTGAAGGATGTTATCGTAACTGCTTGCTCCGATTACCTGGGTCGATATTATTATTATTCATTTGGTTTTATTATCTGTTTGTTGATAATAAATCAATGTCAGGTACAGTAAACTGTTGTTAAAGTTTACCTTAGAAGATTTGATGATTTTTCTAGAACTAAAGTATCTGAGCTCTAACATTATGTACCGCCATTTCGTTTTAGATAAATATTTCTGTTTCATATTCTGTTGTCGTGTACAAAATTGAAATGTTATTCAAAGAATGTATTACTCGAACCCCATAGCCATTAAAAAAAATTAAAATGACGGACCGACGTAATTTTTTATTGTCAAAAAGAAGATTATGAATTGCGATTTCACCAAAAAAATTGAAAGAAAAATCCAATCCTTTCAAAAATTAACAGGATAGGATTACTTTAGGATAGTTTTAACATTTTGTACCTACATTTTGTTTTGAAAAATATTTTTGTTTGGAATTATGCTTTCGTATACATAATTGAAAGACGTTTTGAATGAGGTATCACTCGACTCCCCATGGTATTTAAATAATTATTTTCATCTTTTATTTTTATTGTCAAGAAGTAGATTATGAACTGTCATTTCATCAAAAAATTCCAATCCGTTCAGAAGTTAACAAGGAGGGGGTTACTTTATGGAAACACTGTATATTCAAACCACTCTATTGAAATTGACTATGCGTGACATCAATAACTGCAGAATCAACATCAGATTTCATAATGATTTGGATATAACTTAGTCATAATAATTGGAAATATCTTCGTAGTCCTTTCAACTTTGAGAAATTTTATCGATTCTATAGTGCTCCTCCGTTATATTTCGATACAGTGAATGACTCAGTAAATGAACATTCACCCGTTTACTTCGAATGTATAAAATTATACATGTTTTCTAAAGAATTCATCAAGGGTCCTTAATTATTCATAACGAAAAGCAACGTTAGAATGGATTACAGAACATCAAAAAAGAGTACGACAGAGGGAACCCCTCTTATCGGTAACTTTCATACTGCTACTACAAAAAGCAATACGAGATACGAACATCAACGTTCGGTCTCTTACAACGAAAAAAGCGAGCTGAGAAAGAAAACAAAAAGTTTGGAAGAAAATGTTAATGAAATGGGCTTATAAGTAAAAGAGAACAAGACAAAAAACATAGAATTATCAGATGTAAACGACAGTAGTTAAACCTGAATGAGCTTCATTAGCTATTGAAGAAAAACAATAGGAGCCGTGCAACTTGATTATCCACAGGATAAGTGAGTTTTTCCAAGATATTACCTTCAAAAACTAGAGTAATGAATTTAAATTGTGAAGAGTAGTTGATAATTACCTTATTCAAAATGTTCACTTTTGAGCATAATAACGGTGTACTACAGATTTGCTTCTGAGTATTTCAAATAATTGTGATTGAGTATTTCCAATTATGTGTGTACATGTTCATCGAGATTGTTGAGGTTTATACGAAGTAAATATGAAAAACATTTCTCAAAACACGGAAAAAACAAATATTTTATATAAATTTACCTATTTTTAGCCCTCCATATCCACGGAAAATAAAGTTCAGTTATGTCCAGACAACATCGCGAGAAGCATGGAAACGTAGATGAGTGGTTTTTCTTGAAGGTTTTGTGGGTAAATCTCAAGAAACACCTCTCAAGGTGATTAATTTGAATCTTTGCAGATCATTGGAAGAAGGAACTCTGATAAATTGAATTTCAGCAAGTCTCTGTATTGAGGACAAAGGAGTGTTATGAGACTGAACCCGTTGGGTTAGTCTCGATGAAATTGCATATGGTGCCACAATTGATGATATTTCAGATATATCTATAGCCAAAAACATATTGTAACTTCTCTGTGGTGTTTCAGAGAATTTAAATTATTTGGTAATGAAACAATACAGACAAGACGAATTTTATGTTTTTTCAAGGAGGCAAAAAGCTTCATTGTGTTTTTATGTGCACCAATAAAATTCAAGAGACCTCTTTAAAATATCAAAAATATGATTAAAGCTATTGCACACGTCTACAACAACAAAATTAAGCTTTTTCAGGTTTCAAAATTCCGCATAATACTGACAGGTGTCTGCATATACTGCTTCCTGATGAACTCTGTGAATTCTTTTCAATTCTGATTTGTATCCGAGCTTATCCACAATCCTGGAAAGAACATCACCAAATTCAGTGAAAGAACACCGGAGTAATACATAATGAAGAACACTGGTTTAGAAAGAAATTTTAACAGGCTGTTTATATCTAAGCAAACACAGCCTTCAGGCAGCCCAGCGTAGAAATAGAGAATGTTTGAAAACCACTTATTGAAGATTTTGGCGTAAACCGAAAAGAAGGTCAGTCTGATTACAATAGACAGGTAGCAGGTAGATGAAACTAGAATCTTGTAATCAAGCTAACCCAATAACATTTAATTGAGATTACCAGCCATCGAAACAAAAACAAACAATCAATTAGTAATTATTACCGGCATATTAACTCTTGCAAGCCTTTGGAAACTTGTTAGTATTTACCAGAAGACGACTGCGAATAAAAACAGTTGAAACGTTGTTATTATACAAATTATAATAATAATAATAATAATACTCCCTCATAAACACTCGTTGAGTGTACCCAAAGGCATAGCCTGTGCGGGTAGAGGACGGCTATTATTATTATTTGCCGTGGCGCTCCGGGGCGACTTACTGATGTTTTAGGTGATGTATTCACTTTTCAGCTGCAGGAAAACCTGCAGCACCACCTCGGGTGGTCGGTGTGCACTCCAAGCTAGCACTAGACGAGATTGGCATATAGATAACTCACAATACACTTGCTTTTCAACAAGGCATGCGGCCGCCTATCGAATCCGATATAAAGTAGTTGAGAAAAATTCTCGTACCTACATCGGATTCGAACCGACTATCGCTATGCTGGAGTTTCGAGCGGCCTGTGCATTAGACTGTTGATCCACCGATCCATTATAAGATGATGGAATTCCGAAATGAATGTACTCGAGAAAATGAATGTTACAAATAGTAACAAATGATACATAGTTGTATTCTAAATGCCATATGGAGACAAAAAAACTGAAAATATGTACCGTTTGAAAATCGAAAGTTTATGCCACTTCCGGGAATCAGAATCTTGCATGAAAATAAGTTACTTGTCAAAAAATACTGTTTTATGTATTTAACAGATTCTTCAAATGTCATTCCGTTTTCCCCGAAAACGAAATTCATAATTATTTTAAATACTCGTAACAGATGGTTATAAGTTTATCCAAGTTCATCAAGAACTTCTAATTTGGCGATTGAGATTTTGAGATGGTTGTTTCACATGATTTGGGTTGCCCAGACAGTACTCACTGATAATGGACCTTGTTATTGTTCCAAGATTTTAAAGAATTCTCGAAGAAAAATAACATCGTTCACATGACTTAACTTCCATATATACGGTTTTGACAGTTAATCAAGCACTGAGCTAATTTTTTTTTCCGATTACCGAAGAACTCCCCTCTGTGTTATGAATTACACTGGAAATCTTATGTTTGAGAGAAACTTGCTCACGATTCAGTGCATTATTGCCAGATGTGAGAGATTATACTGAAGTAAATACAATTATAGAAACTCGTGTAAGGGAACGACAGAATAAAGAGAAATTCAATCATAGAGAAAGAATGGTTTGAAAAGTTTCAAATCAGGTTGGACAATTTCTACCATTTGGGCGATTCTGGCCTTATCGTCATTTAGAAAGACATTTTTAATCAAGTAGCGAGGGAGTTGTCACCGTTGTTATCGTTATATTTTGATGCTTGATTGTGATGTCAATAATTGTTTAATATATAAAACCAATAAGAAAACGTTTATCACAATTTAATAATTCATGAAATCACATTCCACAGGTGAAGCAGTCACATTGAAGGATTACAGAAAATTCAATAAATTTTGTTGGATCAAAGGTGGTATTGCTACAAAAATAGATGTTTCAATATTGTACAAATTCTAGAATTGAGTAATGTTGAATGAAAAACCCAAATGGGATATGTTTATGGGGAAGTTCTAGTATTATAGCTCTTGTGCATAAAGCACCTCGTATATATGTTGGGTGTAGCAGAGCTTCTAGGCGACCATAAGCTCTTCTATGCAAACAAACCTCGAGAAACTTCTCCTAACTTTGCTCATTCCAATTGCTTTTCCATCTGTGTTTCAGTTCAACTTACAATAATTTTTAATTATCATTCAATGATTATCACAGTAGCTTTTTTTGAAAAATGGCACGAAGAATTATGGCAAAATAAAAAACACAAAACAATAATTTATGGGTCCATTATAATTATACTAAAGAAATTGTTCAAGATTTTAACTATCACTTGCCGCACATGCATCAATTCGCCGAATCAGCAAGCGAATACAGAAAGCTCTAATAATTTCCAGAGTACACTCATAAGTGTATCTAAAGTCATCGCATGTGCGAATAGGGGACAGCTATTATTATTATATGCCGTTGCGCTCCGAGCAATCACATAAATTTTGTTAAAAATGCAAATTATCTGAATTGGAAATTGTCATTGCAGTATGTAATGGTAAACAACTTGGTTAACATATAATTTTACATTATATTGTATAGACACAAACAAATTGTCATTTTTATATTGTTGCTTTCAACAATGAAACGTTCTTGTGGCAGTATATTTGAGCTGCGTTGTTGGAAAAACTTCGAATATATATCGCTGGCAAATATCTAGAGATTGGAGGTATGTGTCTATTGCGTGTTATATCAATATGATATAGTGCAACCAATTTATAACGGAGATAGAACTGTGTTTCAGATACCAAAACTTTATGAGTTAAGATGATGAGGTGCATTTATCTCGTAAGTTTCATTTTTATTCGACCCACGATTTAGGAAAAAGAACAAATGTTTCCATACTTCCGGATACCCTACACGAGAATAGAGAATATCATTCTATAAAAATAATGGTGAAAATCAACATGATAGATGTTTTAAGTAGACACATTGTCCATCCTCACCGCGAAAATAGATGAAAGATATCCTTCCTGAGCATGCCGCCTCAATATTATTAATAATTTTTTAAGAAAAATGAATTGATTTATCAGTCATACATTATACAAGGAAACTAACACTTTAAAAAACTTCTAAAACATTTTCATACCTTTTATTGAAATTATTGAAAATAATTCCTAACAAACTTTTACTAGTTACGATGAATTGGTTCTACTCAAGGAAGGTGTGATATTATTTTGAAAATGCAACATATTAATTATTAAAGATATTGTATATATAGAGGGGAGTTAACTGATATATTCAAAATGTAAGTTTGTTGTTTGACACATTTTCTATCTTGCATTAAAACTATGTATTGAAGATGATCACTTGGTGATCGAAACACGTGTCGAGGTGTTGAAAATAGCGGTTTGGTGTTGGAATAAAGCTCCAGTATATTCATTACCACACCAAAGGTTCCAAACAGTGCAGTGCAAGTATATACATAGGGCTTCAATGCCTGAAAAACCGTTAGATAAATAGACAAAGTACATATTTTATATAGTTGTTACACTCTGCCTACCACTTCCAGTGTGTCTTCTTCTAGTTTTCACATGACGTGGAATACGTAGAGCACTGGCTATTTCCAAATATTTTTTATAAAACCTTAATTCCAACTTGACATCTTCTACAGACATTGTACCTAGATTCAATCTTTCAAAGGCTATAGCTCAATGTCTCTGAGGTTGCAATGGATGCTGTATTATATTCATTACCAAGATATCTTCTGCTTCATCTAAACCTATGTCTCCGAGAGCAACCGCGTTTGAATATTTCATCTATTCCTACTTGAGTAAGGCAATTGATTGTGTAAACCATTATTTAATGAATTTAAAATTGAAATTGGTAAAGCTTTAGAGCTAGTTGACTCATATTTATGTAATAGGGGACAATTTGTTGATATAAATGGGCATACGTCCGAACACAGAAATACTAATTATGATGTCCCTCAAAGATCAATACTGGGCCCATTAATATTTATAATATACATTAATGCCATCAACAGCAAGTAACAAAATAGTGATATCATTATTTATGCCGATGACGCTACTTTCATAAGCTGTGATAAGGAAATCAATACTGTTCATGGACTTTCTAATGATGTAGAAAAAGCGACTGAGCTATATTTTTCGTCAATTAAACTGAAAATGAATGTGGAAAAACCTAAAAAAATAACTATTTTAACTAGACCGAACAGCACAAATACAGAACCAGTTAAACTATTGGGCTTTCATCTTGATTCTCTTGGAATTCGCATATTGAGCATCTATCAAAAAAACTTTCATTGAGTCTCACTTTTTCTCAACTGCGCATAATCCTGACGTCCCAGGACTAATAATTTTCAGAACCAGAACAATGCTAATATAATTTTATTTCAGTGGTTCCTTCGCACAAACACTCAACCAGCTGACTGAATTGATTGAATGTTTGTCAAGTCCTGTCAAGTCAACTATCATTTTCACACTGTCAAAAACCTGTCTCATAATACGTTATGCGATAACTCGTCAATTTATCGAAAACCGTTATTTTATCAACTTTCAACGGTCTACAGTTTAACGTTAGCGGGTTCACATAACGTAGACGTGCAATAACTCTCTAACGGCCGGTATACCTTTGAGGGTTTCTTTAATTTTAAAAAGGTTGTATTTTCAAATGAAATTTTAGTCACATTATTCTTTCTGATTATAGTGGAATATGATTTTCCTTTATAGTTAAGTGAGATATTTTGAGCAGTCTGGATTTTTATATTTTCGGTATGAAGCCAAGGCGGACATTCCGTTTGTTATTTCATCAGAAACAATGAATGTGCGTTTTTTCTTGAATTTTGTAACTGGAAGGATAACTATTACTATATCGCCAAGATCATCAAGGTCTGTGACGTCCATTTTGTTTAGTTCTTCTAATGTTTTTTTGTATTTATCCGTTTTGAGTAAACTATGGGTTGGGATTACTTTTTTACAGCATCGGTTATTGAATTCTTATAAGTTATGGCCTTGAATTTTTGTCGTTCATGCGGAATATTTTTTTGGGTGACATTCGAATGAGCCGATTAACTGTGTACTTTCAAAGTGAATAAAGTAATTACGGTTTCAGGTAATCTTTCATGAAATCCAAAATGAGAAGTTCATTTTCTTCTAAGGGTACTTTGAGAGTTATTATTTTGTGGATTCCGTATGTCTCTTGTTCAATTGAGACTTTATTTTGTTGGTTTTTGAAAACTTGAATTTGATATTTTGTTATTAATGTCTCGAATCGGGATTCCGTCATTTATTATACGTTTTGATGAAGAATGGGATGTTTCGTCCTGATGAGGAGGGTTAATTTGATCGATTGGGGTTTTTGGGTGATTAGGGGGTGTTAGTTGGACATCAGAAAGTATGTTGACTTTGGATTTTTCAACGTTATTTTCACTTGTTGGTCGATTGGATTTTATGCGAGTTCCCTGAGAAATTCCATTGTTTCTTCATTAACATGACCTGGGTTGTTAATTATCGAATCAGTTTCGTGCATATTGAGTTGTATGCGAGAGAGTGCATCTGCATTGAAATTCAATTTTTCCTTTTCATAAATGATTTTGTAATCATATTCCTCCAGTTTCAAATTTCAACGAAATAGTTTAGAATCAGGTTCTCGGATGTTGAAAATCCAAGTGAGTGGGCGATGGTCACATACAATTGTGAAGGGCAGTCCAAAAAGGTATAGCCTGAACTGTTTGCAAGCCCAAACAATCGAAAGAAGTTCCCTTTCGATAGTACTGTATCTCTGTTTGATTTCGTTCAGAGTGCGCGAGGCATAGGCGATAGGTATGTCTTGACCTATTGTACCTCGGGATAGGACGGTGCCAAGGGCCACATTTGAAGCGTCCGTGGATAGTATGAATTCTTTCTGAAAGTCAGGGTATTGGAGTATGGGGTCATTGCATAAAATTTTCTTACAAGTTTCGAAACTTTGGATAAAATTTTGATCATGAACTATTTTTGCATTTCGTTTCAAACTCATAGGTCAGTAATTTTGGCAAACTCCTCAATGAATATTCGATAATATCCCATCAAACCTAAAAATGATATGATTTCTCTTTGGGTTATTGGAATTTTTTGAATTGCTGATATCTTATCCGGATTAGGTTTCACTCCATCAGGGGTAATGACATGACCCAGATAAGCAACTGATTTTTGGAAAAATTCAGATTTATCCAATTGGATTTTGAAATTTGAGTTCCGCAATCAGTCCAATACGTGTTTAATTCTAGAAATATGTTCCTGCAATGAACTACTGAATATTATTATGTCATCCAGGTACACTAAACAAGTTCCGTTGTTTAGACCTCTTAGGACATTGTCTATGACCCTTTGGAAGGTGGAGGGGGCATTTTTGAGACCAAATGGCATGCTTTTGAATTCATAGTGTTCATTCTGTGTCGAGAAAGCTGTCTTTGGAATGTCGTTTTGGTCCATCTCAATTTGGTGATAACCTAAAGCCAAATCGAGAGTTGTGAAATAATTTGCTCTTCCAAGTTTGTCTAAAATGTCCGTAATATTTGGAAGTGGGTATTTGTATTTGTCCGCCATTTTTGTTTACCTATTTGATCAAATTTTTTGGGGACTACCCATATTGAGCTACTCCAAGGTGAAGTAGATGGTTGGATTATCCCTTGGTTCAACATTTTTTTTATTTGGGAAGAGATCTCATTTTTGTGGATTTCGGGAAAACGGTAAGAGTTTGTGAAAACTAGGGATTCATCTTTCAATTTTATTTTATGTAATATTTCATTAGATAAACTCAGAGGGATGTTTTCGTAATGGAAAATGTCTCTGTACTCATAACGTAACTTTCTAATGGCATCCTTTTCTTCTTTATTACAATGTTGCGATCTAAGATTTAAGAGGTTACTTTTCAAAAGGGTTTCTTGTTTTTCATTTAATTTTTGATTATAATTGATATTTCCAATGGAAATTGTTTCGTTCGGATTCAAAGATTCAATCTCAAAATGTTCCGTGATAGTAATTTTGATAGGTTTTGTATTGGCGTTTATTATAGTTGTTAAAGAAAAATAGTTCTCTATGTTTACAATTACTTGAGGAGATTCTAGTTTGTATCCGAAATCTATACAAGCTAGTAATCCTAGTCCGTTTTCTGTCTGACAGGAAGTTTGACTACTTGTTGTGTTCTGTCGGGATAATCAGGGTGTGAGAACATTTTTCTGGAATTTTTGTTGTCAATTCTAACTGTTCGAAAATAATTGAAATGAGAATCATTGGAGTAATTAGCAATTTTCTATGAATGTCAACTACAGCTTGTAATTGTTTTAGAAGATTCATTACTATAAGTCCATCGTATTTTTCATTAAAATCAAAATTATAGAATTTGTGGGATTCTTCAGTATTGAAAATTTTGACAGCCACTTCATTATGGAATGAAATACTATGGGAAGTTTGAATATTGAATTTTTCATTGGATATGCAATTTAAAACAAATGTATATGCTAATTATGGACATAAATGTAGGGTAGATGGTTTTGTAAGTGATTGAGGTCTATATTTGTTACGTGGTATTATCGTTGGTTAAGATTTGGGGAAAATTTCAGAAACGCAATTAACTGTTTCAATCATGGTTTCAGTACTAGGTTGATGATATGAAATGTCAGAATTGTATCGGCAATCGACACCTTCGTAAGAATACGATGGGTCATACGGTTCTTCAGTAAATCCTGAAGCCATATTTTCGTAACCTTGATTTTCGAATGGGAAATTACATTGTATGCAATCATTTAAAGGGAAATTGGTTTCTATGTTGTGAAGTTCTTCTGCATACGTGGTCTGGAATTTTGAAAATAATTTCTATTTGAATTAAAATTTTTGTTTCGTACTGTTGGATTACGAGAGGCGGTCGACATTGTTTTGGGATTATTTTTTGGTCCAGTAGGTTTGAAAATGTTACGAGGTGTACCAAAAACTTGTTTATATGTAAAATATTTCTGAGTAGGCAAATTTTGTTTTGGCTGAATATTGATAGGTTGAGATGGAAATTGAAACCTTAAATTTTGTATAGTTAAGTAACTACGATTTTCAAAATTTTGTCTTTGGAAATTTTGAGGTGGTAACTGTGGGCGAAAATTTGAGATTGATTGTGGCGGTCTAAATTGACTATTATTTGACGACTGTGGTCTTGGAGGTATCATTCTATTATATTGAGGTGCATTTGGGTGGTATCCATTTTGTTTTTGATTATGAATAAAATTTTCTTCCTCTGGGACAAAAGATATCGCAAGTTCTAAAGAACCTGGATTCCTTAATCTAACCATATCTCGAATTCTACCACTCAAACCACGAATACACGTTTTTAATGAATGTTCATCATAATTTTGTATTTTTCAGGTACGTTCCTCGTTACTTAGGTTCATTGATATTAATTTGGAAGCTATAGTACTTCTACTTTTCTGAATTTTTTGACCAAAAGCAAAAAATGTTTCAGTTTTTTAGGGTTTCGTGATGATTAGTTCTTGAACAAGACAATATAAATTTCTTTGATCTCCAAAACTCAGTCTGAGGAGAATTTTCATATTAGCTCAATCTCTAATTTTCGGTCTACTACTAATTAACATCAAAGCATTTCCGGACAATTTCCCAATAACTGCTCTAAATAGGAATTTATTGAGTGGATCATCAGAATTTTGTGTATTCGTATAGGTTGAAATGAAAAAATCACAATGTTCTAGAAACACTTCTAAAGTACCATCATTATTTCTACTAAAATTTGGAATAGTATCATTATATAGTTTGAGTAATTGGTAATTCACTGTTTTTTCTACTGTGTTTGGTATGGTATTACTACTGCTTGGAGCTAAACTATTCAATTGTCCTATTAAGTCGTCAATTTTGAATTTTTAATAAAGTTTTAAGAGTAGAAAAAAATGGTACATAATTATTAATATTACTATTATTTTCTTAAAAATGTGAAATTCCAAATTTTCTGAGCTTAAACTATAACTATGCACTAATAATAAAAAAGCAATTGATTTTCACCAATTCAATACTAGTCCCTAAATAAAAAAAATCATATGCATTGATTTCTGATTGATTCACTTCAGTCAGTTTTGCCACAGAATACGAATGAAATGATAGGAAAAATGGATGGCTCACCTATTCCTGGTCGTCTCCACACTTTCTGGTTCGATTTCTTGTTATCTGGAAAACTCCCCGGCGTCTGACTGGTTCTACGATTTTTTTTTGCAGGTTCTGGTCCACTAAGAGTTGAAACTCACAAACGAATTCGCGATGAGACGTTTTCGGACAATCCTACAACGATTGCGCCAATTATTTCTAACGATTGGCCAAAGAACTTTTTAAAAAAACTTCATTTGTATTAAGCTGACAAAAGACAGAAAATGAATAATTACATTTAAGGTATATAAATAACATCAGTTCAAAGTGACGTTGTGCTGAGTCGGCGGACTGGCTTCGGGGAACGACCTGGGAACATGCATCCGTAATGTACTTCGTATGATTTGTTGATATAACTCATTGTATACTTGTTTTATCGTTCAACCCGTATTTAAGTGGGAAAATTTGTTCCAATATACCACTACGTTATTCTGCCTGGAACCAATTGAGAGGTTACTTTTGCAACGTTGGACTAAGCACTAAGCTGACCAGGAGAGTCAGGAAGTTTTGTCAGCGACGTCGGGGATTTAACACCTAATTTCATCTTAATTCAGGAGTGCAAGTTTTTAAAATTACGTACTTTTTTTAACCGATATAAACGGGACTGCAAGAATGGCTCAACCCTGTGTAATAAAGATTATATTCTTCTATATCAATAAGATTCAGTTATATGTTTACGAACCTCCGGAAATTAAAAAAAGGCCCGGAGTCAGTTTTGGGGACCGAAATTATTTTAAGTGGGATTTATTGAGCCATATATTCTTTTAAATATTTCTGGATTTTCTTTCAATTATACCGGTTCTGGTAGTTATTGAGAAAAAGTTAAGGCAAGATGAAGCCTTGAACTTTTTTCAAAGAAATGCAATAATCAGCCCTATGCTGTATCACTTCCGTTAAAAATAACGTTACCGTTATTCGCCATTTCCGTTATTTTGCTATTGCTTGGTCCATTTATTTGGTCTAACCAGACAAAATTATCATGAATGTATGTATGGATACTCTGTAACGTTTTGAACGCCAATCTCATGTAACGTTTGGTGGATTTTTTGGTCAATAGGTAGGAAAGAAGAGAGTCGACGGGACTGAGAAGTCGGATGAGGTGACGAACACCTGGTGAGCCAGAGGGGCACGGCATGTGTGATAGTTCAGCTTCAATTTCATAAACGGAAGTTTTTCTTCTAATACAAGTGATAATAGTAATAAAAATCTGAAAACTAATTTTGTCTTTTTTGTTTGCTTCAGAGCGAAAATAGTTTGGATTGTAAGTTGAGGGGTTTATTGATTGTATTTCCATGATTAGTTTAAATATAAGCTCCAGATATGTTTCTTAGTTCAAGAGTGATAATGATAATGAATAAAAAAGGTCTGCTTTTGTGTATCATTAGGAGTACGATTTCAATTTGGTTGACAAAGGCATGTTGGTGAGTGCCTCGGTTCTACAAACATCTATAATAACGGTGGAGCAAGCTTTTATTACCTTTATCAGAGAGTGACTATCTTACTCGACCATTTTGTTCGACGCTGTTCATATTTTCGATCCTTTGTAAACATGGAATGTATGAATTCTTTGATAAAATTCACATAAGGGTTAATTTTATTCACAAATTTGTGTTATTCTCATGTTGAATATATCTTACACATTTTTGAAACCTATTGTTCAAATATATTTCACCTTTATAATTCGATATATAAAGCTTGTTCGTGGATCTTTGTTCGCTATTAATTTACCCCCTTAAATCTGCCAATTTAGAATAAACTCTTTGAGATGACGGTGGAATAAAAAACAGGTAGCGTTGGGAACTGTATGGTTGATAACCAACGGATCCAAAAATATACTATGGTATGGTGTCTTTAATGTAAATGAAAAAATACTTCCTGTGGTAGATTAGCAAAGATATTCGTTGTACCCACCCTAGCGATTTAGTACACTAGTTCGAGATTAATAGAATTGGAAATATAGAAGGAAGGATCAGCAAGATTCCATTCACAGATGTGATCCCAAGACTGAATAACAATTGTGCAATTGGACATGACAATGGCGCTTACGTGAGGGATGGTATTGCAAGGATGAATTTGAAGACAAACTCCTCTTGAGAAGGAAGAATGTATTTGACTGACGATTTGAATAGACAAAGAGAGTGCCGAAGATCTCAAGCCAAGTCGGTTCAATTTCTGGCTGAGAATACTTATCTAGAAGCCACTATCGATTATTGCACGGGCTTTCTGAGTGAAACAAACTTTCAGCTATATCAATTAACAATTTTCAAACTCATTAAATTATGTTGGGATTTCGATACAAGCAGACTGTGTTCGGGAGTTCGAAAATTGTTTGTTCCAAGTCGAAAGTTTTTTTGAAGACAAACTCAATAAATCGGTTATTTATCAAGCACTTAAAAAGAAAAGGAAAATAAAGAAAAATCCCCCACCACGAGATGCAGAATGGGAGAGAGATTTTTGGAGTATTATTAAGCGCTAGTTCACACACACACCCATTTCTTGCTTTCTCGATATTCGACTTCTGGCTCACTCTCGCACATACGAGACGCTGTATAAGTTCGGTAACAACAAAGAGGAAAGCACAGCAATATCGCGCAAACTGGATGGTAGTAAAACTATTAATAAAGGATAATAACAAATTGAGACAATACAAAACAAAGAAAGGAGTGAAACTGGAACAATAAGAGTTATGCCTATAGCTCCTTTCTTCGCTAAAATTGGTTCATTACCTATCAGCTAGTATAGCTAACTTCTGGTTAGAATAAACTGTATAAATATTTTGCAGTAATAGTGAAAATCTTCGTATCAGGACAGCGCAGCTCTAATAGTCACAATACCAATAGGCTCAAAAACCAACTGAAATAGCACTAAAAATAAGAGCACTACGAGGAGTTTTCATATGCACTGCCTGGCAAATGAAGAGTTTACATAGTACCATGTTTTTACTTCCAAAGAATTCCTGATACAATCATGAAAAGCTTTTGTCATGTGGTACTATTTGCCCACATCATTAGTAAAAGCGCTATCAAATATATTTAAAGAATAAATGCTTGGTTAGCTGGACTAGACACATGTTATCTGAAGTCGAACGATTCTGCCAGTTCACAATATTTCATAATCAGTGCCATGTGTGTTTCACATGAAGCGACCAATTGCTATGATTGTAAGAAGAAGTAACTGAAACAATACCACTGAAAAATAATATACCGATGTCAAGCCGCCAACTTTTAATGCCGGTCCAATTGGTATTAGAGATACTAAACACGGAAACGTCCAAACTATTCATCTAAATGACTGAAAAATATTTGAAATACTTTTTTCGTAAACAGCAACATACAATGTTTATCGAATACTAGATGGTTGCTGGAGTAGGTATCTCACAAAAGATGATTTTTATTAGGGATATTTACACGAGCATGAGACATGTGCTCTATGGTCGTAAGATTCGTTCGGGAGGATTTTAACACAATTTTATCGAAGAATCAGCTACAAAGATTTTCTCCACTTTTCATGGGAACCTACGCCCAACATGATATCCAGGAGTTTCTCATACACATCCTCAAAGACTTTGAATAGGATAAAAGTAGACCCCATACCCGCATTGAGAGAAATCGATAAAAAACTGGCATATTATGAGAGTGATAAAGATTCATGGTCAAAATTTCAATGAATGGACATTTTTGTTGGCCAATTGAAATCGATATTAGAATATACCTTTTATGAGCATTACTCTACCACCGTTGACTCTTTGTGGGATCTCTCATTATCGATTTCACAAGAAACAGACCACCTCCAACTTTCCAAATATCTAGACACTTTTACCATAGAGAAAACTTTAGACGGTGACAAGAGACCCGTAAGTTCGAAATATTAGGAGAGTAGAGAGTGCTTCAAGTTTTTGTTTGCATGCAAGTTACCCAAAATTTCAGTTCCTATATGAAGTGGTTCTCGCCGACGAGAAAACTAAACGTCTACATCGATTTCACTTGGAAGGGCTATATTCACTTGTGTGGATACAATCATAGTGGGACGACATATTCCAGACAGTATACTGCCTACTCCAGACACCCATAAGCAGGCAAGTGGCACGAGTGTGATGACTCGAGCGTGTCATCAGTATCCTTCAATTCCCTGGTCAGTCGAGAAGCATACGTTCATTTCCATGAGCAAATTACTGCATTATGAAATGTATTCTAATATATGTGTATTGAGATTATCAATAAAACAAGAGGTATACTATAATATGGACTCACCGTTTATGTTCATGTCTGTGTTTTCCGATAATATGTGTTGTGTATTTGCATTGCATCCTATAATTAGAGGGAGGTTTACCCTTGTCGCATTAGTGATATGACTTCGGCTGGTATCGATAGTGTAAATGTTTTTCTCACCTGGTTTGCATGCTGAGATCCAGCTTCTGTTTCTTCCCACTTCTTCATTCAACCTTATTGATCTGTCTCCACACCATTTGAAAATTTCATACCGATAACATTTTCTTCATGTCTTACTTCAACAACTATCGCCGAATCAACAAATAGATCATCAAATTATCTAACGATTTGCATTACAATAAAGATTAGTTCACGGTTAACAAACAAAAAGAATTGTGGACAATGACAAATGATCTGAAGGGTGAAAGAAAATATTTGAGCCACCCATATTGACAAAATGTTAAAATGGTTGCTGTTGAATCCGTCAACCGGCAGCACCTATACGAGCAACTCTCAGTAGCCAGAGACATAAACTCCTCAAACCAATATTACTGTAACATCGCAAATAAATCAAACAAGGAAAAGTGTGGCATCTCCGATGCACTCTCTGTTCTTATATGAGACGGATTTAACTGAGCCAATAATCAGTAATAAAAGAAACAAGTGCAATAGTTGCGGCAATAAACAAGTCTTCTTACTGCATTCATTTCAGCATTAAGACTACAATAGTTATACCCCTGCACTAAGTAGATGCCACTGATGATCCAAACAACTCCAAGCCGATCTCATTACTATCAATACTGTCCAAAATCATTGAGAAACTAGTGAATAATTGAATGAGGTTCTTGCAGGGACATAATATATTTGGGGCTGAACAGTTCAGTATCCAAAACATAAAGAGTACGAATGATGCAATCTTTGATTTTCTTCAAAGAGAGTACATGAGATTGACAGAAATAGAGGCGGCAGCAGCAATACTTCTTGATCTTTCTGAGGTTTTTCACTGCGTGAGTCATTAATGAAGTTACTAATAATGCTTTTACATCATGGCTTCCGTGGTACAACTCTAGACTGGATCAGATCTCAACTTAGTGGTCAGAATAAAAGAATTGTATTGAACAATGACTCTGACAATGGAAAAATTGTACGTGGTGTCCCCCAGGGCTCTGTGTTGGGTCCCATTTTATTTCTGCTCTACATCAACGATATGGCTAACCAAGATATTTCTGGACATCTTACATTGTTTGTTGACGATACCATAATTCTATGCCAGATTGATGAATGTGGATAACATGCTGATTTTGGCTGTTACTTACATTTGGTCACTTTCAAGAAGGACCTATAACAAGTACCTTCAGGTTCCCATCTAATCAAAAGCAAGCCTGAAACAAAATTTCAAGTCACATATAGTAGCCCTGAAAAAAAAGTTGTCCCTGCTACGTTGTCAATATTAATATCCTGCGAACTAGGAATGTCGCATTTCTTAACGTCATACTACTCATTCATTGAGTTTCACCTCAATTATGGAATTCCATCATGGGGTTACTGTACCAAGCTTTATTTCAAAGCATATTCGTTCTCCAGAAACGGGCTTTGAGATTAATTTTCAAAGTGAAGTTGCGTGAATCATGCAAGCCAATTTTCGCCAGTGAGAAAATACCAAGTCTCTGTGAAATTTTCATTTTAGAGACAGCTTGCTTGATGCATAAATTCAGAGAGAAATTCATCAAATCCAGCACAAATCGATATATACGCCAGGAAAAAAATTAAAAACTTACACTCCCACTTCCCACCCCAACTCTCACTAAACATTCCTAGCATCAATCATTCACCCCATCAAGTGAGAGATATATGTGATGCGCAACATTTCAGAAACATTTTCAAAACACTTCTGAAAAGAAAATGCTTCTACAATTTAGAGGAACACCTTGAGTATGTATTGTAGCCGATTTATATTCAATATCCCGTAATGTGATGATGACATTATTTCTTTGTAGTTCCTGATAACATAAAAACGGATTATTGACAATATTTAAAAAAAATTTTTTTTTAATGATTAATTCAAGTATTTAATTTTGCAACAACGAAAATTGTTAATAAAAAACTGAAAAATAAAAACTTTTTAATTTTTCCAACGGGGTTCTATTCTGAAGCCTTTCAAGAATTGCTCCAAAAGAGGAAAAAAATCTTGAATTTATAGTTTAGCAATTATCACACTTGCAATGTTCATGTTCAAGCAGAAAAAAATTATTAATTAACTATTGATTAACTAATTGAAAAATTGTGATAAAAATTTTTTTCAAGCGGATTATTGTTCATTAATCTATTCAGTTAGTGCCTGAATTTTTCCAATTTTTTATTTTCATATTTAGTATTTTAAAATAATTTTTATTGTTAAAGTGTCCAAAGTGGGTGTGGCTTGCCCGAGCCAGAGTACCCGTTTTCGGCCGTATTTTCATCCCTCTGGGAAAATTATAAATATTGATGCTACAATTCCGGGAATTGAGCTTTTTTTTAGGAAATTTCCTCCTCTTTTTGAATCTTTTTTTAGATTTAAAAAATTTTAATTAGTTTTTGAGATATTTACAAAATACTAAAGCCATCTTTTTTTTTTTAGTTAATTGTTAATAACTTTTACAATTTTTTCATGCGGAACTTCATTTTTTTCAAAAATCATCTGGATGTCATTCCGAATCGAATGACACCTTAATCATAATTTTCGGAGACTGCTGAAAAAAGTTGGTCTAAATGGCACTTGTTGACTAGACTATTAGATTGATAACAATTCTCCACTACCGCGCGCTTATAATATATTTAATAAGAATAATAATTGTGGATGACATATTTAGACTCAAAATACAGGATTTAAGAGAAAAAAAAACATGGCGGCTGTCAAATGTTATACCAGGTGGCTCAAAATACAGTATTTAATAGAAAAAAACATGGCGGCTGCCAAATGATATACCGGGTGTCTCAAATAACAATATTTAAGAGAAAAAACATGTCAGCTTAACGGAGGTCGTCACCTTCAATGTGCGATACCCATTGGAGTATTCAGAGACAAAGTTATGTTTACTAAGTACACAATTTAATGTGCTATACCCATTTACGTTATTGTTTTCGTTTTTCATCACCATCATCAGGTGGGAGGGGGGAAGATAACATTATTTTTGGAAAGTATGTGTGTGTCATTGGGTAGTTGAAATAATCAGTAATAAAATGGCATCTAAAGAATACGGATGGAAGGTGGAGCAGATTTGTAGACGTATTCAAGAACTAAAGTCAGATATTCAATTTTTCGAAGAAAAGGAGAACGTTTTGAAGCAGTTGAATAATTTGGCCATTCAAGACAAAGTGATCAATCGAAAATTGCCGCAAACGAGATATCCGTTAAGAAGAATCCAGCCTCACGCATTGTAGAATATGTCTCTGCGATTGAAAACAAATTTTATACTTTTGACAGCAATATTGAATAATGTTTTATACGTCAACGTACCAAAAAGAGTGAAATACATGGCAATATGCGTGAAGCAAGAACATTTCGATCGGGGTTGCAATAGAACTCAATGGAAAACAATGCATTTAACATCAGTCAATGGAGGGCAATTAGCAGTATTTGTTAGCAATGTTCCGAAGAATATAGCGTTCAAGTACAAGCTGAAGCTGATATTTGAAGATCTTCGAGAAATAGACACTAAAACTGAGGAATTTGTTCCAGCAGGGCGTGAGAAAAACAAATCCAAAATGGAATTTCATCTTTACAGAATTCTCATCATAGTATCTACGATATTAGCATGTATATTGATCAGAATTGTGAAGGAAATAATTGTAGTGGTTAATAGAAATGGCATTACTTTTTTTAAATAAAAAATGTAAAATTGAATTCTAAATTGTATTTATCGAAGAGTTGAAAAATATATCATTATAGATATAAATATCACACTCAAAGGAAATAGTTGAAACTGATAAAGAGTTTCTGAACCACATTCGAAGGAAATCGTTAGAACTGATAATGATTATCTCGATGCCACAATACCAACTACACCGGAAATTCACACTCGTTATCAAATCCGCGATTAAAATGTTTTTCCGTTACTTGAATTATATCGGATTGTTCTATGAAAAATACGTCCTTATCTCGCATTTTATAAAACCGAAGTGCACACAAATTAGCGTATCATTTTGTTCGTCGAAAGCACCAGTTAAAGTTGTACCTGTGTCGTGCATCAAATAAGTGAAAAGTAAGTACTTTTTTATTTGCTTTTCGGTTTGATTGTGATATCTGAAATTTTTGAAAGTCATTTAGCGTTTTTCATGAGATTTTTTGGAAAAGTCGTTTAGCGTTTTTCGTAAGATTTTTCTACTTCACAATTGTTTTGAAAATTTTATTTGAAAATAGTTCTTTTTCGCGTGTGATTCCACAATTCTGTTTTTTCTTACGCTCTAATATATATTTTTTTTTTTTGGAAAAGTCATTTTGTGTTTTTCATAAGATTTTTCTGCTCCGCAAACGTTTTGATAATTCTGTTGAAACGAGTTCTTTTTTAACTCTTTTTACAATGGAGAATATTTTTTTTTATTTTAGATGGATCTATCGAAAGTTAATTCAGTGTGTCTTCTCAACAGAAAACCAATGAAGAAGTTAGCTGACCTCCCAAGAAACACTCCTCAAAAAATATCATCAGCTAGAGTAACCAAGAGCAAATTTGGTGAGGCTGTGCTCCTAGAGTTGGCCGATTGTATCATTTTTCTACCAACCCGTGTTACCGAAGTAATCAAGCCTAAAGTAAATACAACATTATTGGGGGATTTTGTAAAAAAATCGAATGATGGCGAAATAGTTGATAGGAAATATTTTAATACTCCCAATGCCGTCATAGACCAAGGTACTAACTTAGCTGTTTGGTATAATAAAAATGTAGCTATTATCTTAAATAAATTGAGCGAGTTTGAAGAAAAAGAAAGCGGATGGGCTTTAAGTGAAGTTGTATTGTTGGAAGTAGCAATAAATAAATTCGAAATTGGAAACAACGGCACATCCTTCATTAGTCTACCTAACCAAATTGCTAAGAAAAAAGCTTGCGTTAACGTTCAGAATAATGATGAAATGTGCTTCTATTGGAGTGTTGTTAGCGCATTATATCCTGTAGCAAAACATACCGAAAGGCTGTCAAAATATCCACATTATTCTACAGTTTTGAATACTGTAGGGCTAGACACTCCAATGAAATTACAACAAATTTCAAAATTTGAAAAACTAAACAATATTTCAGTAAACGTTTATGCTTTAGAATTGAATAAAATTAACGAAAAATCATTTTATGTAGTAGTGCCAGCAAGACTGACGAACAACAAATTACAAAGATATGTTAATTTATTACTCTTTCAATATAAATATTTTCCAAAATTAAACGACTATGACGCCCCACCTGTTGACAATGAAAATATTGATATAAAGTACCATTATGTTGGATAAGAGATATGTCTATACTGATAGGAACTCAAGTAAGCAAGTCTCATTGTAAAAAATTTTTGTGCGATCGGTGTCTCAATTATTTCAATTGCCAGCAGAAATTGAAAGACCATGAAGCACTTTGCAAAAATTCAAATAATTGTAAAATTTCTTTTCCATCATACGATTACGTTGAATTCCGTAATCATATTTATAAACAACAATGTCCTTTCATCATTTACGCGGATTTTGAATCAGTTTTGGAAAAATGTAACAAGAAAATTTCTCAAAAGACGAAAAAATATCAAAAACATAAAACTTTTAGTGCGGGCTACTACCTCAAATGTTCTTTCAATGACAGCTTTTCACAGTTCAAAAGCTGTCGAGGTGAGGATTGCATACAATGGTTCACAGATGAAATGGCTAACGTTGGCAAATTTGTAGAATCAGAAATCAAAAATATTGTGCCAATGACATGCAATCCTGATATTGTTAATGCTAGAGTGTGCAATATTTGCGAAAAACCCTTCAGTAAAGAAGATATTATTGTACGTGATCATGACCATTTTACAGGTAAATTCAGAAACTTCGCTCACCAAGCCTGTAACTTGAATTTTCGAAAATTGTTTATTGTACCCATTGCTTTCCACAATCTCTCAGGCTATGACAGCCACTTCATTATCAAAGATATTGCTAAAAAGGAAAACGTTAGCATACTTCCTTCAAATAAAGAAAGGTACATTTCTTTCACTCAATTCGATGCCGATACCTCAATCAAATTCCGTTTCATAGATTCTTTTCGTTTTTTGGATGCCAGCTTAGATGAGCTAGTTTCCACGTTGAAAGTTGATGATTTAAAAATATCGAAGAAAGAATTTCTACTAAGACGATTATGTCGATAATGTGAGAAAACTAGAGGAAACTGTGCTTCCATCACAGGAACATTTCTATAATAAATTGAATGAGGAAAATATATCTGAAGAGAAGTATGCTCACGCTTTACATATTTGGGAAACTTTCGAAATTCAAAATTTAGGGTCGTACTGAGACTTATACCTCAAGACCGATATTCTGTTGTTGGCCGATGTATTTGAAAACTTTCGAAAAAACTGTATAGCAACTTATGACTTGGATCCAGCATGGTTCTACACTATGGCCGGATTCACGTGGGATGCTATGTTGAAATATACTAAATGCAAATTACAAATTTTGAAAGATATCGATATGATAATGTTCATAGAAAGGGGTATAAGATGTGGAATTTCAGTTTGTTCAAACAGATTTAGTGAAGCCAATAACAGGTATATGGATGTCTACGATCCCAATAAACCTTCGAAATATATTTTATATTTGGACGTCAACAACCTTTATGGCTGGGCGATGTCAGAGTTTTTACCTTACGACGGCTTTCAGTGGGTAGATAATTTCAATTTGGATATAACTGATATCCCAGACGACGCATCAGAAGGGTATATCTTAGAGGTAGACTTGGAATATCCTGAGAGATTGCACGATTCCCATAAAGATTTCCCTTTTTGTCCTGAGCACCACGCTCCCCCAAATGCTAAACAAAAGAAATTAATGGGTACTCTATACAACAAATCCAAATATATTTTGCACTATCGGAATTTGAAACAGGCATTGCGAAACGATTTGATTCTAACAAGAATTCACAGGGTGTTGAAATTTCAACAGTCTGCGTGGCTGCGACCATACATCGAGTTGAATACTCGTCTAAGGGCTGCAGCTACCAGTACCTTTGAAAAAAATCTCTTCAAATTAGCAAACAATGCAGTTTTTGGTAAAACGATGGAGAACATCCGGTTGCACAGGGTAGTTAAACTTGTCAAATCTTGGAACGGGCGTTATGGTGCCAAAAATTTGATTTCAAGCCCTAGGTTTCAGAGTAGAACCGTTTTTGATGCAGACTTGATGGCTATTGAACTGAAAAAGGCTGAACTAACATTCAATAAACCTATGTATGTTGGAATGGCTATCCTAGATATTTCAAAAACGTGTATGTTTGATTTTAATTATGATTTTATGATACCCATCATGGGAGATGGATGTAAGCTGCTGTATACTGATACAGACAGCTTCATTTATGAATTAAGTTGTGATAACGTCTATTCCGAATTAATAAAAAATCATCCTTCAAAATTCGATACCTCTGATTACTCTCAAAATAATGAATATAACATCTCCCTTCTAAACAAAAAAGTACCAGGTCTAATGAAGGACGAAGCTAATGGTAAAATAATAACACATTTTGTATGTTTAAGATCCAAAATGTATACATACAAAGTCCAGGGTGGGAAAGTAACAAAAAAATCAAAGGGGGTGAAATACGGTGTGGTAAAAAATAAAATTCAATTCGAAGATTATGTAAATTGTCTTGAAAATTTTAAAGAAAAAATCGTCACTCAAAACACCATTCGCTCATTTGCTCATAACGTTTTCAGTATCGAGCAGACTAAAGTCGCCCTGAGTCCTTATGATGATAAGCGTCAACTGATTCCTCAGTCATTCGATACTTTACCATGGGGGTATCGAGCATAGTTTTCGAGAATTCAACCATTGGATTATATATTTACAACTGTATAACAGGTCTAAAATTTCCTAAAAAGGTTACAGATTCAACATGGCTAATAGGTGCGTTACACCAGGAATTGACGGAGCACTATCCACTCCGCCAAGTCTACAAGAATTGTCTGCATACGCAATTTATTGTACTCCCAAAAATCGTGCTTCGTTTGATGAGAAACTTCATATTGAAATTTGGTATTCCAAAAATTTGCCAAGTACTTGTTATTTCATTATTCCAAAAGAATTCAAAGAATTACTTAATATAAATTGTATTAGAGAACTGAAAAAACAAATGAGGAAAAATTACTATTTTACTGATTCAGATTGGCATAAATTTTTTAAATTTAAATTTGTAGCTCGCACAAGGTATAGATGAATATTTGAGTATTTATATGTAATAAAAAATATATTTAAAAAGTTTAATTCAATTATATATAAATCCGTAAACATTTTCCTGTTGACGCACTGCCATTTTTTATGTAATAAAAAATATATTTTGAAATTTGCTTTCATTTATGAACGATAACTACTGCTTTCAACGAACAAAATGATCATGTAATTATATATTCTATGTAATAAAAAAAGAGAAAAAGTGCTTTTATTTAAACATCATTCATAAAAAGAAATTATTCTAGAAAGGAAGATTTTCAATCACAATCTCCAAATTCCACTCTGAAATTATTTATATTTGAAGTAGGTATTTCCAGAATTTGCTGTAAATACCTACTTCAAGTATGGAGAATTTCAGAGTGGAAGTTGGAAATTCTGATTGGAATACCTGCAACATCTAAAGTAAATGTCTTTCTCCAACACAAGCTGGAAATACTGACATACGCTTCGTTTTCGTGAAAGCGCAGCGTTTAAAATATTACAATGAATTATTTGCATGTACCTGCAACATCTGAAATAAGTATCTTTTTCCAGCATATGCTTGAAATTCATATATTAGAAGTAGGTATTTCCAGAATATGCTGGAAAAAGTCATTTATTTCAGATGTTGCTGCTACATGCATATCTGAATAAAATATGCATTGTATATTTTTCAAAATTATTTTAATAATCGTTAAACAAAAAGATTCATTTTATATAGAGAATTGAAAAAGTGTCTCAAAATTTGTTTTTTTTTGAAAGATTAGAATATGAAGTATTTTCTATGGAGGACAGTGAACCAAGGCTTTGTATAGTGTTGAGCAAAAAAAAGGTAAGTTGAAAATGTTTTTATGTTTGAGTGTCTGCAAAGTAATAAAAATTTAAACTTGAAATTAAACACACAGAATTCATTATTCTCATTTATAACATAAATCATTAACAAATTTTTGTTTGCAATAAAATAAATATTCACGTAAAGCATTAGCCAACATACTTTCTAAACATGCTTACCTTAGATTTCAACAATACACCCAAAGCTTGAAATAAACTCGTTATACTCGTTCGGGTTGATGAATTGTAGGTTAGAATATTGAGGAAAATATTTTGATTTCACTATAAGTGTAGGCGTTGGGCTGTCGCCCGGTTTAGCGAAGATAGCGAGCAAACTCACACTTGCCCCAAATTCACACTCACCCGAGCTTACCTTACTTGAAGTAGGTATTTCCAGAATGTGCTGGAAAAAGTCATTTATTTCAGATGTTGCTGCTACATGCATATCTGAATAAAATGAGCTTGAATAAAATATGCATTGTATATTTTTCAATTTTTTTATTAAAATATGTATTGTATAAATTTTATCTAATATGTCAAAATAAGATTCAGTGCAACTCCCTCAGCGAATTCTGCAAGGCTCTATTATCGTCGCTCTCCTCCGATGTTGTTGATGAAAATCGACGACGTCGTCTTGGCGGCGGCTCCTCGATGTTCGTCAATGCCATCTTCGTTGAAAGGCCTGCTGGTATCCATATGTGCCCGGAGGTGACGACCACACCCATGTTATTGTGACATGGGATGTCATCTCCGATCATAATAGCACATATCATACAATGATACACTTTCCGGCAAGTCTTGCAACTCACCAACTCATTTTTGTTCTTGCACGTATTGATACCGTTGATATTAATTTTTTCCGTGTAATGTTTTAAACAGCAGCTAAAATAGACTGACTGACTGTCTGACATACACAAATGGTGCACCTATCAAAACCACGAAATCTTTTTCGAAGGAAATTGTTGAAACTGATAACGAGAATGAATTTCCGGTGTAGTTGGTATTGTGGTCTCAAGAAAAACAGAAATGATTGGAAATCTAAGCAAATCTTCAAATAAATAAAACAAATTACCATTTAATTTTTATTGCATAAATGATACACAATTTTTTGGTTATAATAAAATAAATATTCACGTAAAGCATTAGCCAACATACTATCTAAAGATGAAGCTTGGCAAAAACCTTCTATAATTTCTTCCAAACTCAAATTGGTTTTATTTTCACGTAACCAAGATTGAATAATATCAAAAACACCTCGATAATAGTCACAAAAGTTCATAGCATCCAGCATAGCGATACGGTCAGACAGCACCCCCAAGTGTGTATTGAGAATGTCGTTCACATCTTGTTCAGACAACTCCATGTTCGTGATATCCTTGGAAATGGAAATTTGTTTGGTATTACTTTCGATGTACTGTGTGATGTAAATGTAATCCTCGCAACGTGTTGTGATTGGATCATACTCATCTACATACTCATCGATTTGTGATTCAAAGAAATTTTCCTTTATTTCTTGCAGGATGTCAATGAGGGTTGCCCATTCAAAAGAAGCAAAATTGATAGATCGAATGGAGAACTGCTGCTTCAAAATCATGCATGAGCTAAAATCCCTGGAGGGACTTATACCACATCGAATTTCGTAGGATGGCATAGGGAAGACCAACAACATCAACTGATGTTCGTTCCGAGCTGCCATTTCGTATTGCCCCAATGCTCTGTCGATGGCATTTAGAGTTTCTTTATAATCTTCTCCATCACTATTGCACATTACTTCAACTTCACTGACGTAACCACTATCTTGAGACATTTTTGTTTTCAAACTGAATATTCGTCTGTGCTTGCATACGCTTTTATAGCTTCAGATCACGTGATTAATTTTAAAATTGTTGTTGCATGTTTGTTAACCATGAAAAAAATATTTGAAAGACCCCTCGGAATTATATGATTTGTGTTTGTTTCCCATGAGATTCTATACAAAATCAACGTTTTCGATCCAACTGTTATGTTTGTTATGCAAACCGAGCCATTTAACGTACATTTTTTTGCCTTTCTTCCTCAGAACTTTTTCCACGAGATATATATCTGGATTTGCAGTTTTTTGTAATTCCTCTGCATAAAAAGCACCCTTGATAGGAGCACCCTGCATATCTTCCAGCATGAAGGTGGCAGGGTTGGTGATATTGACTTTGATGATTTTGAATAATTCCGTAGTTCAATTGGGTGTGTAACCTTTTTCGAAAACGTGCTTTGCCTTACTAATTCGCACAACATCGCCGACTTTGAATTTTCTCGGTCCAGCTATTTTCAAGTGGCTGTATGTTGATTTGAGAATTTCTTTTTCGTTGGTTTTATCAATTTCCGAAGGTTTCATACCCGTCTTTGAATGGCGCGTATCATTGTAAGATTTTGTGATTTCAGGTAATATATTCAACCATTTGTAGGTGCCATTCAAACTGAAATACTTGTACAAACTTTCCTTCAAAGTTCTTATAATCCGTTCGGCCATAGAGGCTTTGAGGGTGCTGTACGTATTGTAGTGATTTATCTCATGTTTTTTCATCAGACTCTGGAATTTACTGTTGTAAAATTCTGTTCCCTGATCGGTTTGTAGATTTTTTGGACATCGTTTCGTGTGTGCCAAAATATCTGCAAACGTTTTGGTAATTTCCTCCCCCGTTTTCGTTTTCAACGGTCGAGTCCACACGAACTTCGAAAAACAATCTGCAACGACTAGAATGAGTTTGAAATTACGATTTTGATGAGCGTAAGGTCTCATTTCAGCCAAGTCCATTTGCCATAAATCATCTAAGCCTTTAATAATGGTGCGACGTCGAGGATAATTTTTTCTAATTGGTTTGTGCAGTTCACGGACAAGTTGAATCTTGTCTTTGGAAGCCATCACGCACATATGTGATGACGAAACTGTGAAACCTACTATTTTATTATGGTGATGTATACACTACATTTTGTCTTTTAGTAATCTCCTCGACAGCAGATTTTACACTCGCTATATCTGAATTTATTTTGGAGATATATTGTAAAATATCAATTCGAAACTGGTTTAGTTCATTTGTGGTTATCAGCGTTTCCTTGTGCTTGATATCCCATTTTAAATTGTGTGCATGAATCGAATCGGTTATTTCAGAAATTTTTTTAAACAAATCTCCACGAATATTTTCAATATCAGTTTTGTATTGATGGTTGAATTTTTCGAAAAATTACTTTGTTTCATTATAGCGTACCTCACTCAGTTGCATTATTTGAATGATATTCTGATTGAGGGTTTGAATTTTCCTTTCCAATTGATTGTTTGTTATATTCGATTCATTTTTAATTTCACGATACAACTTTGTCATTTCATCATTCACTTGAGCTATTTCCGAATGGTGTAGTTCAGCTTGGTGTCGTATAGTTGCAGTAATTTTTTCATCGATTTCATCCACATATTGTTTATTGGCAGCATCAGTATTTTTGGTGGGTCTCTTTACATTACTCAATTTCAAATTATCAAAATCGATGTTACCATCTGGAGTGTGCAGCAAGCCGCCGCCTCCAGAGGGCGTAGGTAATTTTCGCTTTCTATCACCACTGCCACCAGCGGTGCTGCTGTCGCTACGTCCGAACTTATCGATAACCATTTTGAAAATGTGAATGTATGCATGAATGTATGTCATCTTATAGAATTATTATTATTATCATTATTATTATTATTAACTGAAATTTTAAACGCTAAAACACGTAAAAATGCGACCGCAAAAAAACGTTTTTTATAAGGTTAGTTCATTAGTTCGTTCTGGTTCAATCAAACTGAATATCTGTCACTCTCTGCCTACCTGTCTGTCTGTCAAGAATCGAAAAAATCAAACGTTGATCGTGTCGCAGGGCAGGCTCGCCGCGCTCCTACGATGATTTTTTTTTGTGTATGGTCACCTTTAGTGAGCCATTTTTACACTTAATAACTCTCAATTTTCACCTAGAAGCCAGTCGAATAATATTAGATTTTTGCATTATATTCAGGTCACTAGTCTAGTCTCACCCTGTATGATGTAAAGTCCCAATCTCCACCCAGTGGAACTCCACTGTACGTAGTTTTACCGATTTACCGGAAATTCCTGACTAGTTTTCAATTTTATTAATTTGTGGCCCCAAACAGTCGAGCACCCGGTATACAGAACACTTAGAGCAAGGTTTCGACACGCTAGTCTCTTGTTGGGTGGAAAGATTCCGTGGCTCCATTTGTTTTTCACAAATTATTTTATTTCAATTCGATTTCTCATCAGGTTGGCCAAATCGGAAAACGGGTATAGATTCCTCGGCGAAGGAATACGTGTATTTCTTCGGCGTTCAAGAATCACGTTGGTTTATGGTTTTTCTCGGGGCTCTCCGAATATCGGACCGCCCTAGGAATCGAGATATCTGAAATTCTGACTTTCAATATCTCCCTAGATCTGGGGAGTATTTAGTGACTTTTGTCAAATACTCCCTAGAAAACGCAGGTAACGGGACTTTAACGGTCATTTGCCCAAATCCCGCGCGTTTTCGCGAGCTAGGGTTTTGTTCAGCCAAGGGCGACGCCCACTTTGGCCCTCTAGGCCAATGGGTGTCGCGGATTTAGCAGTCAGGATTGCATAAATATGCAAGCAGCGAAGCAGCAGACAGCCACTCTTTCTTGTCGAATTGCAGTGTAATAATCAATTTCGTGTTTCCGTTAAATAACTTACGTTTGTTTGGCTTTGCCTTTTGTCTCTGCAATTCATCGTTTTGACTAGCAGTTAGAGTCAGGTTCTCGGTAATAATAATTCAGTTCACAGTAGTTTCATAACGTTTTGTTTCTATCTTAAAAGGGGTTAGACTCACTTGTACGGTTTACAGGTGTTTTATTCGCGCTACGAAAGTACGTTGATAGGTAGTTTAACTCTCGAGCAATAATCAGTGTAAAGTGATCTTTTGCAACGGACACTTAGGGATTTAACTTCATCAAAGTTATTTCCCGACTTAATACCTGTACGCGACGTTGACGAAAAATCCCCATCGTATGAAAAGGGGTCAGGCACCAAAACGAGATCTCATCTGATACAATCGGCTCGATCGTAGAGTTCCACGAAGATTGTATCGTTCGAGCTTAAATTCCTCGGCCTGTCAAGACATCATTAGCTGCGACTTTGTCGTTGGCGAGCCACATTTCCTGTGGTACCTAGGGGTTTCGCGTCCTTCCCATACCTATTTCCTGCGGCTGTTCTCGGCTTTTCCACCTGAGACAGTCTGGTTAGGCTCCGTGATCCTTTTACCCAAATCTCTGTCTTGGTTTTTGTCACATCCAGTTGTAAATTTTTGAAGTAAAAATTTTTCAAGTTTAATTTTTCCTTTTTGGTGCTTCACACAATTTTGAAGTTAGGAAATTTTATTTAGATAGTTTTTCTAAACCGTGAATCCTTCCTCCCTCGTCCATTTCCCGGCGAGGTCTTGTTAGGTGTTAGGTTAGTTAGCTATAGGGTGACCCTTCTCATCGTCACACTTGAGTTGGGTCGACGCGAGGTCGATTTTAGTGCACTTCTCCTTTGCCACACACTTGCACACGCAAGTAGCCCGACAATACATTACAGCCGTAATTGTTTGTCCTTTAGAGCAATGACGAATATGAGATTGAGATCTCATATGCTCGCGGAGGAGAATACCCAAGCCGTGTTCGCCGGCGTTGGGCTTTCTCGGACACCTCCGCCGTCGGGTGACTTAGACGCCAGGCGTCTATTCCCCGAAGCGTCGCGACGCCTCGACGGAGACGTCCCCCAGGTACGTACTACCGGGGAAAATCGTGAGTTGACGATGTCAACTACCTTGTCCCCGAGAAGTGTGCTGGACCAAGGTACTTTAGAGTCGAGCTTAGACGGAGGGAGGCAGCCTTCCCCGTCGGCTCAGGTAGGGTTAGTAATCGATTCCGCGGGAGTTGTCACAACTCCACCTTTGGAAGCCCGTTTTCAGCAATTTCGACTAACCAGAAATGTATCTGTTTGCAGGTCGGAGGGCTACGAAGGAGTCCGTGCTGGCGAAGCTCGTGAGGTACGCCCCCTCGGAATGCGCCGAAGCGCTCCGGGGTCATCGGGTGTGCCCCACGCACCACAGCGGAGGCCGGATATAGATGTGCATACCCTAAGGGAACCGGGTGATGCTGAGGCCCTAGTGGAAGAACTAGGGGGTGGTGGAAGGCTCTCGGAGGGAGTTGGGAATGCTCGCATTCCCATATCTCTCCAGGGGCGGGTTCAGCGTACCTCCCAAGGGATACAATATGCACGGCCAGAACAAGCAATAAGAGCTACGAAGGCAGATTTCGAATCAGGTGTCGGCTGGGACACGGAAGTTGCCACCCGAAATCCCTGGGTGACGACGTCCTTGCCCTCCAGGTCACTTGGAGCAGAGCGGTGGGCGGCTGAAGGGGGTTTCGGAGAAATCCGAAACTTTGCGGAAGCCGTCCATCCACACCTTTTTACGAGACATGGCGCCCAACGTGGGGCCGCTGAAGACAGACCGTCTTCAGGGATCTGCGGGTGTAGCCTTCCTCCTGCAAACAGAATTAGAGTTCGGGATCTCTCTCCTGAGAGACTCCCAGTTAATGAAATGGTTATGGGTGAACCGGAAACCCTTTGGCGCCCATATGGCACGTTTACCCGGTTGCCAACCGGGAACCGGCATTATAGGGAATCTGAGGATGTCCCTCGAGTTGCTCGAAACGTCGCTTCCAACCCCGGTGATGTCCACAGGAGTGGATATTACCCATCGAGGAGGCCAGCGCCCACAGTCCGGATTCAGGAGAATCCCAGAAGACCAGTGACGGGGGTCGACGACGTGCTCGTGCGACTCGCGGATTTGCTGGAGGATAGACGTCGGGGAACCCTAAACGGTGTCGATGGGGGTTTAATTAACAATAAACCACATCCCAGTTTCAGTGGGCTTCCTCACGAAGATCCAATTCAATTTATTCAATCCTCTGAGGATTATCTAGGGGGCTTTGATCCAACCGTCTGGGTGAGCGTTGCAGCTCAGTGGCTCAAGGGAGCAGCCCAGCAGTGGTATGCTCCATATCGCAACTCACGCCTAAACTGGCAGTTTTTCACAAACCGGCTCCAGGAACGGTTCGATAACGATCTGTTGGTCTCGAGCTTAGAAGCGGAGTTCTTTGGCACTGACCAGCCGAAGGGAGAGTCAATAACTTCCTTCATCCTGAACAAGTGGAGACTTTCACAGAGGCTCTACCCAGAGATGGACGAAGGAAGGGTTGTGCGATTAATATTGAACCGGATCAGACCGGATATCAAAGTCCATTTGCAATTGCATAGATTTGCAACTATTGAAGAGCTGACACAAAAAGCTGTTGCTGTCGAGACGCTACTTCGTAGCACCAGCCAAAGTGTACAGTCAGGGCCGAAACTTGTTTCGAACACCAACCGTCCTCATCAGGCCGAAGATGTGCCACCCAAACGTCCTCAGGGACAGTTACAGGACAACAGGGGTTCGAACCATGTTAGGTCCAATAACTTTAACAACAATGGCACTAAATTCCAGAATTATGATCAATCGAGGCGTTCTGGAGGAAACAACGCTCCTTCGAGCGGATGTTTCACTTGCGGGGGAGCTCACTGGAACAAAGATTGCCCTCAGCAAAATGACAACAAGAACGGTCCCAAACGTCAGAGTGCGGGAACAAAACCGTTAGATCAGGCCAATAAGGCACATACGGTTAATACCGTGCAGGCGAGTAAAATCTCGCGTCGTAAGACGTCAGCTAAGGACGCAGACAAAATCACAGTTTGCGAAGAATCAAAAAACTCCAACAGGAGCCATCAGGGGGCTCCATCGGAGTAGGTACTCCTTCAACACCGTTTTGCGGTTCTGTGACAGTGTTGGACTGTCATAGAAATTATGCGGCATGTATTCCCAACAAGGAGGAGGAGAAGGAGTTCCAGGATGTTGAAGCTGGAGTCGTTTCAGCCGAAACGCCACCGTCATCAGGCAAACTACATTGGGCAGACCGGTCAGATTGTGAATCCGTTTGTTTCAGTGTGGTAGATGAGCGTGTGGATCGCGCCACTGGTGGTAGGCGGAAAAAAGTTCACTCGTCGGCAGACGTTAAACGTAGAGGGTTGAAAGTCATTTCAAACATGTCAAGTTCTAGTTTTGGAACGAATGTAAGGGGTTATGAATCATCTTCAGGTTCATGGAGTTGTGAGATCATCGAGGTACCCCAGGTCGTTGTTGGTGGGTCGTTCCATCCGCCACAACACAAGGTTTCGGAGTTAGTGATCGGTATACAGAAGGACCAGGAGGGGCCTGTTGTCAAAGAGAGTGCTAGGGCACTGCAAACTGGGCACAGGTCCGGTATAGGCACAAGTCGAGATGAAAAGGTGTATCCAAGGGAAGATTGCGAATCAAGGTTTCGGAACGAAAAAGTCGTCGAGAGTGACGTACTCTTTTCGGTTCCACTTCGGGGTAGTGAAGACACCGAGGGTGGTGGTCTGTCACTCACTCCCACACAGGACGCAGGTTTCGAGGTCGATGCATGCCAAGTCTCAAGGACGGTATCGAGGGGCAGAGCAGATGGGATCGCAGGTGCGAATCGCCATTCCCCGTTGGTAGATACCAGAGGCGTGGTAGGCATGTCATCTGAGAGAGTTACACGTCTTAGTCGGGGCGGAGGCGAGGTTCCTGAAGGATGCAATCGCCAAGTCCCATCGTTGGCTGCAGTTGGTGCTGCAGTACTTGATGTTAATCGCAAGTCAGAACTTCTGAGTTTCATTGAGACCGACCCGCTTAGGAAGAAGTCGGAGGTGGATCTGCTGGATCCATTGTGTCTATACCGTCGCTGTGATACTAGCTTAGCGAACAACAATGTTGAGGGACGATTGCATCAGTTGCCGCGAATCGAGGCTGAACTGATGGGTCGTCGAGTTAGGGTTTTGGTGGACAGCGGAAGTTCGCTAAATCTCCTGAAACGTAGTTTGTTGCCTGTCACCTGGAGGGTGGATAGGAAGCAAGTGACACCGTTGCAGCTTGCATGCGCCGGTCGTGGCATCACCAGTCTAGGGGAGACAATAGTCGAACTGTTAATAGATGGTGTTGTTCACGAAGTTGTCGTGCAAGTGGTGGATGATCTTGTCGAGGATCTTCTGCTCGGGTGTCCCTGGCTGGCATCAAACGAGGCTATGGTCGACTTTGCACGTCGCACCATGTACGTTGGAAAGGGGCCTAGGCAAACTATTTTCTGGGCGGAGGAGGTCTATCTTCCACCAGAAAGGTTCCCTGAACCACAGGTAGCGGACGAACAGCTACCGGCGTTCTCGAGAAAGGAATTTCGGAGTCTTATCCGAGAGTTTGGAGACGTCTTTTACGAATCTCCAAGGCAACCAGTGACGAGGGCTGCTTGCCACAAAATCCGATTGAAGGAGGAGCTACCCTTCAAGCTCCGTCCGTACAAAGTTTCCGATCAAAAGAGGGCTCTTATCCAAGAGGAGGTGGATAAGATGCTCGCTGCAGGTGTAATAAGTAGGTCCCATTCTGCCTTTATTAGTCCGGTCGTTATCGTCACGAAGAAGGACGGTACGGCTCGGTTTTGTGTCGACTACAGGAAGTTGAATAGTCTGACAATACCCGAGTCGTCGGTATTGCCAGGTATTCACGAGACTATCAAAGAGCTCGGAACAGCGAGAGTGTTCACTTCTTTGGATCTGAAGTCTGGGTTTTGGCAGATACCCATGGATGAGGCTAGTAAAAAGTATACAGCTTTTGCTACGCCTGATGGAGCTTGTTATGAGTTTAACTCAATGCCGTTTGGTCTAACGAATGCACCTGGAAGTTTCCAAATCCTTATGACGGAAGTGTTGGTTGGTTATGTCGATAAATTCGTCAAAGTATATCTAGACGACATAATCGTTTACAGCGAAGATGAAAAGGAGAACCTCTACCATCTCCGCCTTGTGCTGGAGAGGTTCAGAGCACATGGCCTGTGGTGCAGTTTAAAGAAGTGCAACTTCGCTCAGCGTAGGCTGGAGTACTTGGGGCATGTGGTGACGGAAACGTCAAACGAACCAATGCCAGGTCATGTGTTAGCGGTTCAACAATTCCCGCTACCCAAGAATGTCTCTCAGGTCCGAGGATTCTTGGGCACCGTTGGTTGGCTACGGGAGTTCATCCCGAACTTAGCGGAGTTGGAGGCTCCGATAAGTGACATGCTCAAATCGAAGAAAGGTCGAGACCTTAAGTGGAACTCTCAAGCATTGGAGGCGTTTGAGAGGATCAAGGAAGTCGTGGGCCGTCCTATGGTCTTGGCCAGGCCGGACATGACTCTCCCGTTTTTCCTGCAGACCGATGCATCTGGGGTAGGCATCGCTGCAGTCCTTTATCAAGTTGATTGTCACGGTGACAGAAGGATCGTTTCACATGCTAGTGCCAAGCTCAAGGGCGCGGAACTAAACTATCATGTGAACGAGACTGAATGTTTAGCCATTGTTTGGGGTATCAAGCGATACCGTCATTATCTCGAAGACCGTCCATTCACTCTTCGAACGGACAGCAAAGCGTTAACTTGGTTATCCAAGTTCAAGGACGCAAAAGCGAAGTTAACTCGTTGGGCCTTACTTCTACAGGAGTATTCCTTCACTGTGGAGCACGTCGCAGGTCGAGACAATCAGCTAGCTGATTTCTTGTCCCGTAATCCCTCGGGGTCTCACAGTGAAGACTTGGATGCTGATGTAGAGCGTATGGGGTTGCCACCTATGAAGGTGCAATTGTCTGAACACCAAGGTGTGGTGAGCGTCGTAGAGACGCCGGCTGAAGTGGTCGTGCGGCGGCAGGCCATAGATAGGGAGACGCAAAGGTTGAGGGCGCGTATCAGAACGATACAGGAGTTAGGTCCTACGTCCAGGGACGATCTTCGTTTTATCAACAAGTTTTCAGATGTCCAAGGGGTTGTATATGTTTCTTCTGCTGGTAAACGGCTATTGTATGTGCCCGAGGCGCTCCGTGAGGACGTGTCGGCTTATTACCATGAACACCCGACCGCTGGTCATCCTGGTCAAGAGGAAACCTTACGTGCCTTGAAACGGCACTATTGGTGGCCGGCCATGGAGGACTACGTCCGGGCCTACGTGAGAGGTTGCCTAGTCTGCCAGTGCGTTAAAGCCGTACGGCATCAGGAAGCGGCACCGCAACGGCCTAGTGTGCCGAAGCGACCGTGGCAGATGCTGGCTGTTGACGTCCTGGGGCCCTATGCAGCCTCAAGGAGGGGAAACAGGTTCGTGGTAATTGCCGTCGATATGTTTTCAAAGTGGGTTGAAGCCAAGGCCACTAAGACATGCACGTCGAAAGTAATTTCTCGTTTTCTAGACGAAGAAATCTTATCTCGTTGGGGTTGTCCAGAAGTCGTCATTTCTGACAACGGCCCGCAGTTTCAGAGCAATCATCTGCTAAAATACTACGATTTGAAGAACATCGAGGTCAAATTTTCACCTGTTTTTCATCAACAGGCGAACCCTGTCGAGCGAAGGGTCCAGGAACTGAAGAAGTGCCTAAGAGCAAGGATGCTGGAAACCACTTCGGAAAGGCTTTGGGAAGAAGGTCTGGCTGCAAGTCTCTATTGCTTACGGAACCGTAAGAATAGAGCAACAGGGGAGACTCCAGCGGAGTTATTGTTAGGATATACACCTGGTCGTCCAGGAGATTGGAGGCTACCTATGTACCGAGATCCGGTACATAATAGCCCCGAAGATCGGCAAGAACGTCTTGCAAAAGCAGCCAGACGTCAGGCAGTTTATCAGAGGAATTTATTCCCTGATAAAGATCTACCGTCGCCACGGACCTACGGGGTCGGCGACCGCGTTTTAGTTAGGAATTTCGTCAAAGGAAACTTCGGAGGTACACTGTCAGGACCGCATCCGATCACGAGGGTGATGGGGCGAGACAGTTACCTCGTAGATAGGAACGGCACCGAGAGGCTGGTGCACGTAGACGATATCCGTTCTTGGGTAAGCAGGACTTTGCCGGCTGGCGTCCGCCACGACGATGGTGGCCCAGGTCCGGATCAGCCAGAGTCCAACGACGCTGACCAAGAAGTGACAGGGGAAGTCACACCTAGGCCGACGACTGGGGGCGGTCCGAGGCCACCTTCGTTAATCCGGGTACGAGCTGACGCACCCAACTCAACGAATCCACGGGAAGTAACGGTCAGTTTCGATCCAAAGGACAAAGCGGTCCGGCGGACAGTGAAAAGGTTGAGGAAGAATCCACAAGGACGGAAACGCGACTCAGACTGCGCGGGGAAGAGAGGAGTATCCCGTAGGAGTCCGTTGCCGGTGGTGAACTCTGGCCTTTTGGAGATCAGAGATTCTGAACTCCCCATCGCAAACTTATCAGTAGGGGGGCGTGCTACTACTGAAGTAGACGCTCTTACTCGTCAAGCGGTCGTTTCAGACCAAGGTCCAGCGTACGATTCAGATTCGGAAGTGGAAGCTGCTATCCGAGAGTTAGCACTTCCAGTAGGGGGGTCTCCATTATCATTGATGGTCGACCCGGGAGAGAATGTGAGACAGGAAGGCTCAGTAAGGACTGAGATTCCTAGTAAGAGTACAGGACGGCGAAGGAGATGCCGAGCTGTGGCGCTGGACTCCGACAGAGCTCCGATCCAGCGGCCACCGACAGACTCCGCCCGTCAGTATGTTTCGGTGACCGGGTCTGACGAAGATCCCGTACCAGCCCAGAGCTACAGCGAAGCTCCTAGAATTAGTAAAGACTGTACTGAGAACGATTCCGACATGGAGGATGACGCTCCAGTAACTTTGGTGGTTCCAGCCTTGGTTCATCAGAGCGCGGAAGGTGACTATTAGGGAGTTAACGTAAATTTAGCCTTTGTCGGTTGTTTCGTTTGGAAATAACTTCGACCAAGTTAAACTCTTTAGTAGGGGGGTGTCGCAGGGCAGGCTCGCCGCGCTCCTGCGATGATTTTTTTTTGTGTATGGTCACCTTTAGTGAGCCATTTTTACACTTAATAACTCTCAATTTTCACCTAGAAGCCAGTCGAATAATATTAGATTTTTGCATTATATTCAGGTCACTAGTCTAGTCTCACCCTGTATGATGTAAAGTCCCAATCTCCACCCAGTGGAACTCCACTGTACGTAGTTTTACCGATTTACCGGAAATTCCTGACTAGTTTTCAATTTTATTAATTTGTGGCCTCAAACAGTCGAGCACCCGGTATACAGAACACTTAGAGCAAGGTTTCGACACGCTAGTCTCTTGTTGGGTGGAAAGATTCCGTGGCTCCATTTGTTTTCACAAATTATTTTATTTCAATTCGATTTCTCATCAGGTTGGCCAAATCGGAAAACGGGTATAGATTCCTCGGCGAAGGAATACGTGTATTTCTTCGGCGTTCAAGAATCACGTTGGTTTATGGTTTTTCTCGGGGCTCTCCGAATATCGGACCGCCCTAGGAATCGAGATATCTGAAATTCTGACTTTCAATATCTCCCTAGATCTGGGGAGTATTTAGTGACTTTTGTCAAATACTCCCTAGAAAACGCAGGTAACGGGACTTTAACGGTCATTTGCCCAAATCCCGCGCGTTTTCGCGAGCTAGGGTTTTGTTCAGCCAAGGGCGACGCCCACTTTGGCCCTCTAGGCCAATGGGTGTCGCGGATTTAGCAGTCAGGATTGCATAAATATGCAAGCAGCGAAGCAGCAGACAGCCACTCTTTCTTGTCGAATTGCAGTGTAATAATCAATTTCGTGTTTCCGTTAAATAACTTACGTTTGTTTGGCTTTGCCTTTTGTCTCTGCAATTCATCGTTTTGGCTAGCAGTTAGAGTCAGGTTCTCGGTAATAATAATTCAGTTCACAGTAGATTCATAACGTTTTGTTTCTATCTTAAAAGGGGTTAGACTCACTTGTACGGTTTACAGGTGTTTTATTCGCGCTACGAAAGTACGTTGATAGGTAGTTTAACTCTCGAGCAATAATCAGTGTAAAGTGATCTTTTGCAACGGACACTTAGGGATTTAACTTCATCAAAGTTATTTCCCGACTTAATACCTGTACGCGACGTTGACGAAAAATCCCCATCGTATGAAAAGGGGTCAGGCACCAAAACGAGATCTCATCTGATACAATCGGCTCGATCGTAGAGTTCCACGAAGATTGTATCGTTCGAGCTTAAATTCCTCGGCCTGTCAAGACATCATTAGCTGCGACTTTGTCGTTGGCGAGCCACATTTCCTGTGGTACCTAGGGGTTTCGCGTCCTTCCCATACCTATTTCCTGCGGCTGTTCTCGGCTTTTCCACCTGAGACAGTCTGGTTAGGCTCCGTGATCCTTTTACCCAAATCTCTGTCTTGGTTTTTGTCACATCCAGTTGTAAATTTTTGAAGTAAAAATTTTTCAAGTTTAATTTTTCCTCTTTGGTGCTTCACACAATTTTGAAGTTAGGAAATTTTATTTAGATAGTTTTTCTAAACCGTGAATCCTTCCTCCCTCGTCCATTTCCCGGCGAGGTCTTGTTAGGTGTTAGGTTAGTTAGCTATAGGGTGACCCTTCTCATCGTCACACTTGAGTTGGGTCGACGCGAGGTCGATTTTAGTGCACTTCTCCTTTGCCACACACTTGCACACGCAAGTAGCCCGACAATACATTACAGCCGTAATTGTTTGTCCTTTAGAGCAATGACGAATATGAGATTGAGATCTCATATGCTCGCGGAGGAGAATACCCAAGCCGTGTTCGCCGGCGTTGGGCTTTCTCGGACACCTCCGCCGTCGGGTGACTTAGACGCCAGGCGTCTATTCCCCGAAGCGTCGCGACGCCTCGACGGAGACGTCCCCCAGGTACGTACTACCGGGGAAAATCGTGAGTTGACGATGTCAACTACCTTGTCCCCGAGAAGTGTGCTGGACCAAGGTACTTTAGAGTCGAGCTTAGACGGAGGGAGGCAGCCTTCCCCGTCGGCTCAGGTAGGGTTAGTAATCGATTCCGCGGGAGTTGTCACAACTCCACCTTTGGAAGCCCGTTTTCAGCAATTTCGACTAACCAGAAATGTATCTGTTTGCAGGTCGGAGGGCTACGAAGGAGTCCGTGCTGGCGAAGCTCGTGAGGTACGCCCCCTCGGAATGCGCCGAAGCGCTCCGGGGTCATCGGGTGTGCCCCACGCACCACAGCGGAGGCCGGATATAGATGTGCATACCCTAAGGGAACCGGGTGATGCTGAGGCCCTAGTGGAAGAACTAGGGGGTGGTGGAAGGCTCTCGGAGGGAGTTGGGAATGCTCGCATTCCCATATCTCTCTAGGGGCGGGTTCAGCGTACCTCCCAAGGGATACAATATGCACGGCCAGAACAAGCAATAAGAGCTACGAAGGCAGATTTCGAATCAGGTGTCGGCTGGGACACGGAAGTTGCCACCCGAAATCCCTGGGTGACGACGTCCTTGCCCTCCAGGTCACTTGGAGCAGAGCGGTGGGCGGCTGAAGGGGGTTTCGGAGAAATCCGAAACTTTGCGGAAGCCGTCCATCCACACCTTTTTACGAGACAATCGACACGTGTCAACGAATACAGTCGGACGGAAGACTGAACGGTTCAATGGGTATCGCACATTGAAGGTGACGACCTCCGTTAAGCTGACATGTTTTTTCTCTTAAATATTGTTATTTGAGACACCCGGTATATCATTTGGCAGCCGCCATGTTTTTTTCTATTAAATACTGTATTTTGAGCCACCTGGTATAACATTTGACAGCCGCCATGTTTTTTTTTTCTCTTAAATCCTGTATTTTGAGTCTAAATATGCCATCCACAATTATTATTTTTATTAAATATATTATAAGCGCGCGGTAGTGGAGAATTGTTGTCAATCTAAGGGATCTATCGCGACTCGATGAACGACGCCAAACACAGCGACGCACCGAAATTTAGCAGCGCGCGCTGTACTGGACAATTGTTATCAATCTAAGGGATCTCTCTCGACTACGTCACACGATGAACGCAGACCAGCGACGAACCGAGAGTCCAAAGTTCAAGGTGGATTAGAAAGCCTATAGTTACCCTACTTATATTCATTCATCTATCTATTTATCTGTTGTTACATTAAATAAACCTTTGTATAGTGTCAATGAATTAATCTATTTTGGAAAATATATAAGTTTTTATTCTGATGACAAAAATTGACAATACTTTACTTCTTTTCTCTAAACGTCAACAAACTTCAAAATTAAAAAATGAACTATACAAAGTGATTCTATGAATCTTCTGTAACATTCTCCCCCTCGGTGCTAAATTCTTGATTAGCACGAATATTGAGCCGGTGGAGTTTTCTAACAGGTCGCTTGTAGATTTCGTGTGTTGTCTGGACATCAGCAACTCTAACAATCCCATCTAGGCCCATATATACTTTCTTCACTTTGCCCATTGGCCAAACTCCTCTCGGAAAATCTATTTCATTTATGATGACTAATTCCCCTTCTTCAAGATTAGGTTCATTTTTAATCCATTTACAACGATTAACCAAACTTGGAAGTTACTCACGTAGCCAACGTTTCCAGAACATGTCTGCTAGGTATTGGGAAATTCTCCACTGTTTTTTTAATAAAAGATCTTTCTTGTCGAAAATTCCTGGTGTTACAATGGTTTCTGATTCACCAATAACAAGATCGGTCGGGCAAATACTGACCAGATCCTGCCTCGCAGAACAAAGTTTGTAGTACTTCTTCAGCAGGGTGTCGATCTTTCATGATGGCCATCAGAACCCTCCTGAAACAGCCTATGAGGCGTTCCCAACTACCTCCCATGTTTGGGCTGAGAGGAGGTAGGAATTTCCAATTTGATTACTCTATTTGCCATATCATCTATGACCAATTTTATCTGAAGCTCATCTAAAGCCTCTAAAAGTTCGCGACTTGCTCCCCTCAAGTTGCTGCCATTATCAGACCAGAATACATTTACCGATCCTCTCCTAGCTAAGAATCGCCTAATGGCCATAATACACGAGTCCGTACGCAAGGAATGAGCAATCTCGACGTGTATTGCCCTCATTGTCAGGCAAGTAAAAAGGACTCCATAAGGTTTCTCAGTTCTTCTTCCTATTTTAACCACAAACGGGACAAAAAAATCAACACCAGTAGCCAAAAACGATTTCTCATACTTCAAAAGCCTTTCTGCGGGCAATCAACCCATTTTTGGTTGTTTGTTGGATTTGCTTTCAAACACCCACAGTAAATGCATTCTCGAATTACTTTCCTAACAATCGTCCTGACTTGTGGGATCCAAAATTTCCTCTTCAATTCGTTGTTTACAGTTTCAGTTCCTCGATGAGCATATTTTTTGTGAACATGCATTATCATTTTATTTGTATAGGAGTGATTTCCATCTAGAATTATGGGTTCCTTTTCAATCACAGTAATGCCTTCCATATTAACGATTCTCTAGACACTCTTATTATACAGATCTCAGCAAGAAAGAGAGACATGTTGTATAGTCGACCATTTTTATTTGGGATTTTCTTTTTCAAATTCGACAAATCCACTGGAAATCAAGAAGTTTGAACAAATTTCCACTATTTGACTCCATTCTAGTTCTTCAGATGTTAAAAACGTATTCGGTATATTTTTCATTCTCGAAACTCTTGCGTTTGTGATGAAACGTTTAATTCGTGCTGTTATACGGAGCAATTTCACCCGAGTGTAGTGAGATTTTTCGGGTAAAGCTCATGACAATATTTCGGTAACCAAGATTACTTGTACGCCATCGAGACTATCCGTTATTTTATTCTCAGGCTGTGGAATTTTTGGCCAACTTTGCTTCTCTCCATAAAGAAATTTTGGAACTTTAAACCATCGACTCTTAATTTTTTTAATTGCCCCTTTGGAGTGTCTCGTGTACAATCATCCGCAACATTGTCTGTCGTTGGTAACCAACTCCATTCATTGATATCACTGCTCTCTAAAATATCTCTTGTAGTTTTTTCTCACTTCTGAGCCATTGAATAACTGTTCGTGAATCGGACCAGAAATATTTAGTAGCAATGTTCAGTTTCAAATGTTTCATCACTTCGGTACACAATCTTACTCCCAACACTGCAGCTAACAGTTCTAACTTGGATATCGTTAGTGTTTTAAGGGGTGACACCCGTGCTTTCAAAGCGATGAGTACGACTTTGACATAATTACTAAATTCCAGTCTCAAATAAATCGCAGTAGAAAATGCAAGTTCACTAGCATCTGAGAATATGTGAAGTTCCATTCTTCTATTATTTTTCAGCTCTGAAGAATAACATCTTGGAATTTCTATGCTCACAGCGCACTTCAGCTCTTGTAGCCAAATAGTCCATTTCTTGAAAATGTTGTCTGTAATGAAATCATCCCAGCCAATTCCCAAACGCCAAATTTCCTGCAGCAATATTTTTACTTTTATGGTTATCGGTGATAACAGTCCAAATGGATCATAAACTGACAGCAGTTTTTGAAACTTGTCTTTTTGTAGGGACTTTTGTGCCATTCAATATTTCCTTGGATATTTTGTGAAATTTAAGTCCAAAAGTAAAATCTTTCTCTGAATTCCAAAGCATATCTAGAACTTTCTCTTCATTTGCTCTATCTTCCTCCGAGTTGATTTTTTTGGCTACCAAGTTTTCTGGAAGTTGTTGAAGAATTCGAGATGAAATTTCTTATTTCAAAACCTCCCAATCTGTTCGTCTTTTGTATCTGGACATCCCACTGAACCATGGATGGTCCACCCATTTTGAGTTTTAGATAGAATTGGATCATTTTGAGTGGGCTGGATGACCTGTCTGGAGACGATAAGATGACCATTATTCTGCCCAATCAACAATGAAGGTTCAGTGACTTGAGATGGAGACAAGGCTTGTTGAATGAAAGGAAACATTTCTATCTAGCTTATGAGGTCTTATTTCTGCTGTGGTAGATCTAAATAATCCACAGTTCTGATATTTTTCTAACCATGAAATACTGTTGCATGTTTTCCTGCAATCTCTGCTTGAACAATCTGGGAATTATTTTCATACCGAAAAATATCCCCTGTCCATTTGCAACACAATGGTGATATTGGACCAGTCAAACCCAACTGTTTTGCTACGTTAGAATCAAGCAGCGTTGTACTTCCTTCATCCAGAAGAGCCGTAATTTCCACAATACCATTTGGACCTTTTAGTTGCACGGGAAATATTTTCAACAGAGTGATATTTGTATGTATTACGTGAGTTGTAACGTCAAGTGCTCTTATATTTTCGGCATTTTTGTGCAGCAGATTGTCGTGAAAAGGATCACAGTTGTTAACTCCACAAACTTTCTTTTTCTTACATTTTCCGTGATGCTGACGTAGACAACAGTAGCAAACATTTCATATTTGAACAATTTTCCAAGGTTCCTTCACTTGCGCCTTCTGGAAATGACTACAATTTTCTAAAGGATGTTGATTCTGGTTGCAAATTCTGCATCGTTTACTAGTGGTACCTGTCGTACTATTACTCTTTCTATCGTCCACATTACTTACATTTTGGGTTTCATTTGAATCGAGAAAATTTACATTGACTGCATTGGAGACAAAAGTGATTCTGGAAAAAACTTCAGACATTTGTTGTACCCTTTTCGAAAAATTACTCAATGTCTCTTTTCTACACGGAATATTCTTCTCAATTAAGTAACTTTCCAATTGAGTCAGTAAATGAGGCGGTCATTTGGAAACAAACTTCGCTAATAATTGTCTTCGATCGCAAATTTATTCAATCTCCCCTTCTATAACCGCTCCTACATTTCGTATATAGTTCAGTCGATAGGTTGAAAAAAGTGGGGTTAGGTGGAAAAAGGTTGGAAGTTGATGAAAAAAGTAGGGGGGGGGGAATGCAAAATTTTTGACCTCTCTCCGGTTTTTCCTCGATTACTTTTTTCTCTTACGTCCTACGGAAAAACATATGGAAACTTTTTTGTAGAGCGTGAAATTTTATACAATTTTGACTGGAAAAACATGTCTGTATGTGAATTCGCTTCCGAGATATGGCACGTCAAAAAAAAGGTCATGTTTCAAAATTTGCTAAGAAATGACAAAAAATGTAAAATTACAGCTTATTTCATCTGTTATACCCGAATTATGATGAAATGTTGTAGTAATTATGGTTCTTAGTTGAAGTCACCAACTTTGGACACCCCACTCCTCCTTCCCCCTCCCAACCCCAATTCTCAAAAGCTAACTTTCTGATGAAAGCCAACCATACCTATTCACATCATTTTGGTATTGATATCAGTTACTTTTCGGATCGATATCCCCCCTTTCCCCTACATAATTATCCCAGGACAGGAAGAAAAAAAGACGAAGTCCTTTCGTGAAAATAATTAATGTAATTAATAATTAATACAGAATATTGTCACCAACCCTCTTCAGACTGACAATAGGCCCTCTCCTTGATTCTGAAATAATGATTTGGTCCCCATATTTCATCTGAAGACGATTTTTGACAGTTTTGCTGTGTGGTCGACGGTTTTCCTCAATCAGCTCAATCAGGTGCTGAATGGAAAACTGGCACTAATCACTATTCTCGTCGATGTATATCACCTGCATGGTTACGTCAACACTCGGCGATGGGAGGAATCCTCTTTTATGCGATGACTTAGGTGGATGGTAAAACCTCGCCAGGCACTTTTCATGATATTCAGCATTGACGGCGACTAAATAGTGTCCAAATTCTGCAACTGGCTAATGCACTCTTCTATTTTCTTCCCCCAGTCGTCTCCACGCATCCTCGCCTTTTCGATTATTCTATTAGAAATATCGGGTAGAGTAACTATGGCTGTAGCATTGCGCCTTTCCAAGGGCAACTTTACCTGTTTAGCTCTGAAATCATCAGTGATAGCTTCCTCACAAAGAAAAACGCATTGGTGAAGCCTAATTTCGCAACTTGTGACCGTCGGGTAGGTGCAGGAGAAGGAGCTTTGGATGTGTCACATCCACGACGTGTAAATGCAGCAATTAATTTCTCATTGTTATACCATGTTTGGCAAGCACTGTGCACTCTTACTTCACTCAACTCAGGCAGAAACTGTTCATCTGCCGAAAGTTTCCTTTTTACACTGGACTCCAACAGTCTGGCAACTCCTCTGGCTTTCACTACAGTTAGTCCACCTCCTTTAACTCCTCCTTTACAAATAAAACACAAATCTGAACCACGAGATGTTGACGCCATCTAAGAAAATTACCCAAAAACCAAAACTGTCACTAACACTCGGTGCTCCTTTCGCTAACAAAGTTATTCACTTCAAGAGTTGAAGGTTTCTAATGTTACTTATCTAACCTAATCTTATATATACTCTGAGTGGTTAAACACTCTCTGTCCAATTTTTACCAATCCCTTATTTTAATTTTCTTATTACCTAATTTGACTGTTCTACCTGAGGTACTTACACCCTATAATTACTATTTTTCGATTTCTTCTTAGAATTAATGAATGATATGTCGAAAGAATAAAATGAAAAGTGATCTAATATGACCTCAAAAATCGAAAACAGACAAATAGGTCTAGGTAGCGCAGGTAGAATAGACAAGTTTCAGCCTTCTATGTTGAATATTGCCTCATCGTTTGCATTTCGCAGGAGCAGTGTTCTGACATCTATTGTTTTCCAGCTTTTTACTGCTGTAGCTGATCACATACTCCCCTCGGTCCTTGGAAGGAACAACTTGACACCTGGTGGGCAAGCAGGGGTGGGGGTTATCTAAAGTTGGTGATTTCAAATAGGAATTATAATACCAACTACATTTCATCATTCTTGTATAACAGAAGAAATAGGGTGGAATTCTGCATTTTGTGGCAAAATTTGAAAAATTACCTATTCTTCGAAGCGTCATATCTCGGTAACAAATTGACACACAAACATGTTTGAGGCAATAAATTCGTAGGGAATTTGACGATCTACAAAAAAGTAACATAACGTTTTTGCTGTAGAACGTAAGGCAAAAAAGTTATTGAGGAAAAACCACACCAAGGTCAAAAAATTTGCAATCCCTTCCCCCTACTTTTTTAGCACAGGGTCCTCGAGGTCCAAAACTTGAGTAAATGTTAATCAACCACCCCTGAACAACATCTTAAAGTTTCATTAACTTCCGACTCTCCTCAATCTGAAACTACCTGTCGACTGAGCTAATAGTATTGCTGAAGTACATGAAAGATTCTGAGTTATCAACAACAGGCAGTTTACAGGCTTCCGATAATAACTCTTCCATTATAATTTCGGGACGACCATACTTCTTTTGCAGAATATCTGAAATTTCATCGGGTTCCTGAGCGGTTATGAGAAGCATTTCCACAGATTTTTTGGCATCACTTGTCAGACTCTTGTTTAATCTTAAAACGTTCTCTTTTGGTGAATATGAACATGTTTCATCGGACAGCTTGTACTGAGAATAAAAAATGGGCCATTTCAAGTACGATGAGCCATCGAACGTCATCAACTGGTTGCCTATTGTTTGACGGGAAAGCATATTATTGATTTATTTGGTAAGGCCTTCAAACTAATTTTTTTTGTGTCGATACGGTTTCATTATTCACACCATTGTTATCATTCAACTTATTTGTCCGCTCTCGAACATAAGATGAACGGGTGTATTGATTTGATTTTCGACTTCTAACCTCCTTTTCAGAAGAACATTTTGCCAAACTCGTTTCAATTTCTTCCAGTAATTCTTGGTATTTGGAAAATGATATTTCTTTACTTTTCAAACGTGCTTCACTTATCTTGAGAAGCTTACGATTTCTTTCAAGTTCCCTCTGTTTCGCTTCAATTTCTACGATGGGTTTTGCTGCATTTTTCATCTCTTCAATTTCACATTCTAAATAAACTATTTCTTCTTGATTCGAAAAAAGGTTTTCTTGAAGTGAATCTATTTCATTCTGTTTTTCTAACAGTTTCGATCGCAATTCGTTTTTTTCTGGAAATGACTAATTTGAGGTTTCGGTTTTCCACTCTTTATTGACATGGATATACTTGTCTATTCTGCATCATCGTTTGAAACATTGAATTCTTCCATGGAAGATTTGAGGAATATATTCGATAAATTACTTGCACTTGCACCATTCGAGTAGTTGTATTTGAAGAAATCACACAATTGTTCTAAACTGAAAATGTTGAGTGATTTACTCAATAATTAATTCACAGTGCTGATTATATTCTGCAGAATTTTTGCAAAATTCAAATCCAGAAAACGATGAAATATGTCTCCTTGCGGATTGCACAATGAATATTGTTCAGTAAATTTTTATCGACAGCACATTTCAATTTTGCCTCCATTCCTGGTACATCTCGAAGCACCAATTTTTGTGAAGACATCTTACTTCCTGTGCGAATTCTAACTGTACACACCTAGTGTTGGAACTATGCGACTAGAAAGAACACAAGTTTGTCAATGAATAACTCTATTTTGGAAAATATAAAAGTTTTTATTCTGATGACACAAATTGACAATACTTTACTTTTTTTCTCTAAACGTCAACAACCTCCAAAATAAAAAAATGAACTATACAAAGTGATTCTATGAATCTTCTGTAACATATAGTACCTTACTTTGTTTTTATACTTTTTTCTTTTCCTCCAGGTAGCCAGGGTTCTTGCTAGAGGGCGAAGTCTAGTTCTTCTTTATATTTTCTGGAATGAAGGAGGTTTAACTGCAGAACCCGAATCCTATAATTTGGGTTTATTCCTGCGAACTTAACCCTTCTTCTTCCTTTTCTCAGGCTTTTTTCTCCATATGTGTTGTCCTCTTATGTGCAATTGGTTTTTCTCGCTCCGGGAAGATAATGCCTCAACCTTTTCCTGCACCTTTGCGGTCTCCGGAATCGATTGAGCACCATCTTCCTTGGTGCTATTTCTGACTCCATGCATTCCTTCAATTCTGAATTTGAAACTTCCTACGTTGAAGTAGGAAGGTACGCCCAGTTTTATATTTTCTATGAAGACTTTTTCTTCATAGAAAAAGGTAATGTTTGACTATTAGGCGAAAAGTTTGACCGAAAACCGTATGTGTCGAGACAGGCGTTGCGGCTGGTGAGTTAACACCTTTCAGAACTGTCATTATTGCCCCTCCCAGAGATTTGTATTTGGTGTGACTCCTCTCAACTAGTTAGTCTGCGTATATTATAATTAGGTAGCCTCATTTTTGTGTACGTTTTTTGTGGTCTAGAGCCTCAGATGTTGAGTCCAGAAAATTTTCGAGTCTCTGGAGTCAGTTTGTTCTCTGGGAATTCGGTGAGTACCACAGAATTTTCTTCGGACTCATATTCAGGTGGCGAAGAAGCTACGTAAGTTAAATCCTTTTTTTTTCAATAAACTCACTTTGACCGCCATATATGTTGCTTTATCATAGACAACTCGGGCATCTTAGTGGCTGCAACAGGTAGTACAGGAAATGCAACAGAGAAACGTGAAGTATATAAACACAATTTACTGCTACAACATTTTTCTGGAATAAAACATATCAATATTCAACTTCATTTTGTTCGAGAAGCTGTCAGAAACAGTAAAATACTCATTCTGATAATTTCGACCAAGAAAATGGTGGTCTATTTTTCAAGTGAAGCTGTAGAAGGAAGAATTCATCAATGCCAAATATGGGTGTTACAAGATGAAGGTCAAATCATCATAATATCCACTACTTTTTGCACATGTTTTGTTGCTAATTGAAATATTCAGTTTGTTACTTCTTTGTTGCGTGTCCGTTAGGTAATTTACCAATACCAAACCACCTCAAAAACCTAGAATTTCTATGAAAAGAATTCAGTATTTTATCTTGATGTTTTTCAAATCATACGAATATGGCGAATTCATCATTTATAAATCTTGGACTAATACAAGCAGCAATCATTCGATTCTCAGAACATACGATCATCACGATTGTTCTAAATTTCTGTTTTAGAATTTGATTTGAAGTATTTAATTATAATTATCAAATCATTAGTGGCAAGAGGATTTGTCAAACACTCGATCATTAGTATGTATTTATGTTTAATTCAATGGATGGTAACGGTTCGGTCAACGCTTTAAATTATGATGATTCACATTTTCAGTAATGAAATATATTTTGGATGATGGTTATATGATGAAAAACATCCGGTTTTATTTTTAAAGCATCAATTACCTGCATATAAGTGTAGATATAATTTTGAAGGTCGGTAACTATAGAAATTACCTTCTTCATACATCCATTGGAACAGAATGGAGACCGTTTTTTGAAAAGTACCTCAATTATTTTTGCTCCCATTTCATATGCTATTATATAAATGAATAAACTGTAAAAAATAACATTATTAAGAACGGGGTTTGTTTCAATAGCTTGAATTACTCCTTATCTTCTAGTCCATACGTGAATTTCTATGACATCTGGAAAAAATCTGGTGGATTGGGATATTGAAGGTGGCAATAATTGGTGTTGATATTGAAATTGTTATTTCCGTCAATCGGATTCATCCTTCAGATATCATCGAGAGATTTGTGTGAGTTAGGGGAGACGTAGTCCATACCTTTCAACGTGCAATTCCATGCTTGGGAACAACGGTGTCCTAAGTTCTGGTTCCATGAGCAGATATCGAAGATTTGAGGAAGAAAGTTGTATTAAATTAAGGTATCAAGATATATGCTCGAATTTTGGTCTCACTGAATTTCACCAAGTTATTCAATCCTTATTTTAGAATTCTTGCTAGGTCATCACATACATTATTCAGTTTCATACCGTGATCATTTCCGAATTTGCAAATCAATATGGATGGGAGCTTGTGAAGAAAAAGAAAAAGTACCGTCATTGACGAAACTTTGAAATAGACAAGATGTTGCTATCAGTGGTTTATATAAAGATATGGAAAAATATTATCGGCATATAGCAGTCCCAAAACTGTCGCGACTGCGGTTGATATACTGACATTGTCACGTGAATTGTGCTCGAAAGCAAACAGTTTGTAGGGACGAAAATAGTAGTTCAGTTGAATACATGACTCGCCATCGAGTATATTTGTTACATTTTGGATTGGTCGACTGACTACACTATCCAACCAACCGTATTAGGAATGCTATATGTTGATATTTTACCATAGTTGTATGTTGACAAGAAGGGGCTTTTCAGAGTTGAAATACAAAAGGAACTCCGTCAATCACTACAGTGAAAGACTGACAAAAAGACCTTAGTGCTGAACCAAATGCTTTGGTGTTATACACTAGCAAGATCGAATCGTTCAGGAGACATGAAAAATATCCAGAATAGAAAGAATGAATGATAGAATATATCTAGTTACTAAAAACCTGTCGTCAGACTGAGACTTTTTCACATGCTATAAAAAATATAGCAAAACCAGTGTTCACGGCTTCAGATTTATTTAGAATATTCCATTGCATTAAGCAACAGGACTACTATTCGAACTTTCATCATGCGGCATAACTTAGCAGTAAGTGTGGTGTGTAATTATATTAAATTATTTCCGTGAAACTTTTAGTGTTGTTTCATTACTCTCGAACTACGAACTCTGATGTTTCTCAAGGATTCATTCCAGTACACACACATCTTAATAAAATTTGATAAGAGGAACTGCAATTTCCGTTAGATATATTTTCGAATGACATAAATATAAACATGGATATGAAAAAATATTCTTCAATAGGAAATTATTAAGAATTCTTCAGTGTTCGATTCTTTATTGTTGGAGTTTTCCAATAAAAATTGTAAAGTAAGGCTTGACTCAAGAACAAAAAAAAATCTCACACACCTCCCAACCAAACTTTACCGTGTGGCATTTTTGGGTAGTGGTTGAGTAAATTATATACCTATTGCAAAAATTAATAATTTCATATCACTTTCAATCAATCAGAACATAACATTTTTTGGTGTGGTAACATTAATAACAATGTATTCTTTTGATAATACATGATTAGTATACATAGAGTAGGTACCTCTATCAGTCAGAATGTTTTAATTAGGTTGGCTGAATGATATGCAGTTGCTTCAGGATACTTTCATTCAACAGAGACCGATGACAGTAGTTGTTGAGATTGATCGTTGTCATTCGCTATGAAGATAATTGCAGGTATAGCCGAATCGCATCACCAAATAAACAAATAAAAAGTGCGTAAGAATATAGGCTTGAAAAGCCAGGCAGCGAAATACATAGAGCCAAAAAACACTTATTTTCGTTGAATCAAATACAACTCCTGACTTGCGAAATCTGCCGTAGTACGGCCAGACCCGCAAAAACTATTTCATATGTCCCAATTTGATGAAATATTTCAAAATAGTGGCGGCGGCATTGATTTGCTTCATCTTCATCTCCTTGTGTGATAGTGCAGAGGCTGAAATCATATGATTCAAATCTATGGCGGCTGGAAATATTGTTTTCAATATCGCGGTCATCGATGTTGAATAACATTTTATTATCTTCCCTAATGCGATTTTTTATAAGAAAAGGAACTTGAAAAAATATATGAGACCCCACCACGGCTATCGGTCCTAACCAGTCGATAGCAGAAAAATATCTCATGCCTTGATACATTTTTTCACTCGACGTTGCATATTTGAAAAGTATACCTCGTCCTCCATTGCGGAATCAGTTTTGTAGAGTTTGAAATGACGGATCGCCTCATGATAGCCTTGTGTATAGACGATAACCAGCTTCTTGGGAATACCTGACAGGAATGAATTGTCATACCGGCCATATTTATAGAGAATGTTATTAAAGGTAAGGAACTGTCGAGTTGAAACGTCATTCCCTCCTTGAAATCGATTTTTTTTTTGGGGCAATATAGGATATTTTGCCTGTTGATGAATTATATTTTTTGGAGATTTTTTGACCGCGGATGGAAGCTGGAGGCTGAGAAGTTTGAAATGTTTGTCTGAAGGGGTAGGTAACCCCAACAGATATGCCTCGACTACACCATTTTCGCGACAGGAATACGGACGATATTGTAGGAGAACTCCTGCAGGGCTGAGGCCCACCTAGGTATCCTAGGCGATAACAGGAAGCTATTGTTCAAATATAACAAATAAATTTCCCACCTTTGGATGGCCTATACTGCCCCCAAAACTTCTTTTTCATTGGAAATATACCATCGTTCGCGATCAGTGTTTATATTGAGATGCATTGCAGGAATTTCTTACAGAGAAACGGGTACAACTGTTTTCAAATTGTTTAATGTTTTTACGCTTCCTTGTCTATTCATTTTTGAAATGTGTACTTATGTTTTTAAGAATAAAGAACAATTTAAAAAAAACTCTGATGTTCATGAATATGAAACAAGAAATATGTACAATTTTCATATAAATCCTTCAAAAAGGAAAATCCAATCCAATGCACCTGATCATATGGGTCTCAAAATCTTCAACAAACTCCAAGTACAAATTGAAAATATTGGCAACCTATACTTATTCAAACGTTAATTGAAATATTTTTTATTGGAAAAATGTTTTTATAATGTGAATTATTTTATAGAAACCTGGTCCTCGTGATGTATTTCGAATAATGTGATATCTTTGTTTTAACTTTCAACTTTTGAATGTAGTTTTTACTTATTTTATATTTATATTTACATTTTATGTATAGTTTTTAAGCCATGTACTTTTTTTTTATTTATTGACAATTCCAATACACGTATTACAAGTCAAAAAACGGAAGAGATTGATTGATTGAAACATACAGGGAGAACTTCGAGAAATTGTTCATACTACTTCTGCAGTGATTCTTAACTTGGTACCAGTGAAATCTAGAAATCTGCATGATACAGCTTATAATCGCTTCAGAGAATGGTGTTCCGAATAAAAAGCGCCGAGCTATTATACGGAAAATGTAATGTTGGTCTACTTGATGAAATTTCTAAAAAATACACATCGTCTACTTCATGGGCGCAGTACTCCATGGTATGATCCTGTTTATTATTGTATGATAACACTGATATCAGCAAGTACTCCAAATGATTGCAGATTTTGAAAAGGAATTCGCAAGGATACCTGACAAAAATCCAAAGTCTTAACAAGAGACCAAATTGAGACTTTATTGTCAACAGCAGAGGATAACGAGTATTTAATGATAAAAGTAAGATAACAATAGCTATTAATTTGCAATATCAATTCAAATTTTTTAAATTTTGTAGGTTGCTCTCATCTTCGGAATTGCGGGTGCATTACGTTTGGATACCTTGATAGAAGTCACACTTGATATTGAAGACGTCAATATATCGCCCATTGTCAAGGTGCCGGATAAAAGACAAAAATAACGAGAAATTTTGTAAATACTGGTAGTGAAGGAACAATACATTTTATTGGATTTGGTTAAATCAATATTGGAGTATTGTTCATGTGTATGGTCACCAACATATGAAATCCATATAAATAATATAGAGAAAACTCAGAATAAATTTCTGATGTATATAGCATTCAAATAGAACATACCTTTAATTGAAAACTCGCTGAGAGGAGTTCGCACTTCAACAGAAATTGAGAAACTGAGCATTCGTAGATTCCTACATAAGATTTTTAACTATAATGTTGATTGTCCACATCTCCTGTTTTTAATTGGCCTACATGTGCCATCAAGAGTAACTTGAAATACTCAGACTTTCGCAATTGATTTCCACAGATACAATTATGGAAAACACTCACCATTATCCAGAAATATATCGAATGCAAATGAACTTCAAGTGGAACTTTTTAATATCTTCGAAAGTCGCTTAAATTGAAAACTTCCGTCGCTTCTTGATTTGTATGAATCAGGTTTAATCTCGGTTATAAGTACTCGTGTATCATACACCGTTTTAAAAACATATTTTTGAATTGGATGCTCCCCGCGTTAATAAATAAATAAATTTGAATAGCCCTGTATATGTAGTATTACTCTTCAGTTTCAACATTATTCTTGATGATAGTTCTGAAATCAATGAAAATTTTGTTGATCTCTTTAAAGTTTCCATAACATAAAAATGATTTTATATTCATGCTGTTAGTTTGGATGGTAGTATAGTTGAAGATTACTCCCCTGCTGAAACACACGTTGCTCGATTTTGAACAAACATTCTTTAGAATAGAATAGAATAGAATAGTGTTTATTTGTAGATGGTTACGTATGATTCACAGTTACAATAATTCAATACAAGCAAATAAGCACATGGATGTCCCACTGAAGTTGACACTTGTTAGTGGGATGGTTCACATCATAAGTTTACCAAAACATAATAATAAATATAATAGTAAGTATAAGTAGTTAAAAAAAAACTGATCTGGATTGAATAATATAAATTGGGATTGAAAATATTTTACATGTGCATGCAGGTTTACATACACACATAAACACCCTCAGATTTTTCACAAACATACATACATGTCCACTAAACATGGAATCTTACAATGGTCCTATTATCAATAAAATAAAAACGAACTTCACAAATATACATATAAATATGTCAAATAGACATGTAAGCTAAAACAATGGTCATTATAGTAAAAACGTCTCACATTTATGGTTCAATTTTTCAGAATTGTATTAATTGAGGTGAGGAATTTTTCAAGTGGTTTCACAATTTTTTACTAAACGAATGGATAGTTGGACTTTCTAGAATATCTAGTGATAGGCTATCCTATAATTGAACTTTACTCGTACATTCTAGAATACTACCTCATCCATGGGGATGATTTAGAATGGGTTCTCATTTCACCATTGAGATGTTGCAACTCAACATAGTCTATAACCAATAGTTTTTTGTCATGGCCTAGAATTACTTTAAAACAATCGCCAAAGAGATTCGAGGAAAGTTCACGTAACAGTGACAACTTATTCTGTAGCTAATGCTCTCTTCAGTACTCTTCGCTGAAAATTCGTGTGAAAATTCGATCATGAGATATAAAGCACATTTCCAATTAATAGAAATTCAACTCGGTTTGACACCCCTAGAATCTACATTCCTATTTCCAACAATCCGCATTCTGTAAGATGAAAAATCGCATCCTGCTCTAGGTGACCCTGCTTCTAACAGAACACGGCGGATCTAGACAAAGAAAGTCGAAAAAATCCCCCAAGTCAAGGTGTGGGAAATCCGTGCTGAAGACTGAATGGTAGCAGGGAATGCTATCACTAATGGAGCCTCTGGGATACTAGGTCGAATCCCAGAGTATTTTAGACCTTACTACGACATGCGGGGCTCTGTCGTAGTGGACCAAACCTTCCCTAGCTACTCGTGGGAACATATATGGACCTATCAAAAAATCAGCCAAACGGGCGAAGGTGACCTCACCAAACCCAGAGCAAGAGGCGAAGACGTCTGGTGCCAAGGTCACACGGCAAGCACAAAAAATTCAAAATAAGATAATAGTATCTTCCCTGGAGGAACTAGAGTTATTATCAGACAAAGAGGTTAAAAAGCCCATCTAGGAGGATTCTCCAAATTGAAGCTAAAAAAGCACCTGGGAAGCGGCCTTGATTACATAACGGCCAAAAGGCTAGTAATCATGGAAAACTTCCTAAAAAATAAAGATCCCGTACCGCCCTTGAGGCCGGGATCTAAGGTGGACAGAACACCCAAATAGGCCAGGGGAGGCAAAAACATTGCACCCGAAGGCACAAAAGCGGTGAAACGTCCTCGCTCTAGCAGCACAACACCGCCACAAACGTCACAGCTGAGGAAAAGACCAAGGCAAGAAGGAGTCACCTTCAAATATGCCCTTTCTTCGGTCAAGGTCGCTGTGGTACCAAAGGAGTTCCCAGAGAATAAACTGAGCCCAGAAAGACTAGCAATAGTACAGGACTCAATCTCTGAGGCTCTTGATAAAATCCCCACCGAGGGACCCCAAGTGCGTTTCGCAAAATGCACACATAAATCAGGTTACCTGATAATTGTGTGCGCGTACCGCACTAGTGCAGACTGGCTAGGAGAAGTCATTCCAACCATACAACCCTGAGAGGGGGCAACCCTCACAGTGTTGGAAGGTACCCGATACTACGCCTGCACAACTTACGTTCCCGATGAGGGAGGACAAAGGCTAGAAGCAAGAAAAATTCTGCATAGGCTGAAAGTCTCAAATCACGTGCTCAACACGCACCTTTGGACGATGTGGGGTAAAACCCCATCGCCTAAAGGCCAAGCATGGGCTTTTTCCATGGATAAAGATTCCGTTAAAGAAATAAAAAAACTGGACATGTCTCCCTCCCTATTTTAACCTAGGAAGACTGAAATTCAGAGTTAAAGGGGGACAAGGTGCCAGCAAAAGCATCGGAAAAGGTGATGCTGAACCTATTCCGGAGACCGAAGAGGTACAGGAAGAGGACGAAGCAACATCGTCCCGGAGCGGGAAAAGTCTCAAAAGGCCGAAAGCACAAGAGGGGACAACACCTATGGAGGAGGAAGCCTCGGAGAAGACAGAAGAGGGTTCAGTTCGCAGGGGTAGTTCGACGGCTGGGAGGACTGCAAAGACAAGCATGCCTGAGTGCTACCGGAGCCATGAGAACTACTCCAACAGCCGCACTAGAAGTCTTGCTCAACCTGCCACCACTACGCATACACATTCAAGGCGAAGCCACGTCGGTCACGAGCAGATTACTTAGAAGTCAAAAGCCCATAAGCAAGATGCACGGTAGAGACTAAAACAAGCTATATGAAGAGTTGGAAAACGACCCTATCATGAGAATGCCATCAGGTGGTATACTCCCGAGACAAAACTCTCAAGATAAGCATAACGGACAGGGATGCGTGGAAAAAGGGACCTCCCATCAATGCAGAAATCGCCGTCCACACTGATGGCTCAAAAACCGATGAAGGTTCAGGAGCCGACATATACGGAGCCAAGCCGAAGATATGAATCTCACTGAGCTTAGGCAAATATGCGACGATATTCCAGGCGGAAATCGTCGCAATTCATCATTGCGCGCAGGAGTTAATAAGGCAAGAGTTCTCAGGAAAAACCATTGTTATTTACTCAGACAGCCAAGCGGCAATAAAAGCAGTCAACTCTATGCAAATTGCTTCAAAACTAGTTTGGGACTGCATAGTAGACCTAAAAGAGCTGGGCAGTCAGAACTGACTGACACTAGCTCGGGTACCAGCACACACAGGTTACAGAGGCAATGAAGAGGCTGATTCACTAGCTCGAGGAGGAGCAAGTCAGGCCCTGAATGGCCCAGAACCGTTTTGCGGTATAGCACTAAAAACCAGCAACAAATCATGGATTCAGCAGAAATCTCAAGAATGGTGGAATGATTCACCAGGAATGAGACAGGCCAAAGAGTTTATTAAAAAACCGCTGTCAACATTCACAGAATATCTACTAATCCACAGAAGGAGCACTACTAGAATAATAGTTGGACTCCTCACAGGCCACAGTAGGCTCAATAAACATATGAGCATACTCGGCCTGGCAAAAGAAATGCTATGTAGGTTCTGCCACGAAGAAGAGGAAACATCAGTACACATACTATGCCACTGCGAGGGCTTGTCAAGGCTGAGGTTTCTAATGTTGGGAGAAGAAAAACCAGAAGCTCCCAAATATATTGGAGTTCTATAAACTAGCCTATGGAGTCTCGTTATGAAGACAGGGCTAGACAAAGCACTCTAAGCGATTTCGAGGACACACGCAATAGATCTGCAAAGGTCGCGGTGTAGATGCTTATGGCACAGAAGCCCCAAAACTAATCTAATCTAATCTAAGGTGGTATTCAATTAGAATATTTTTCATTTTTCGTGTTATACGTTGTATGCGAGATGTTCTCGACGTTTCAATGTTCGACATTACCAAGAAATGACAGATGCCCTGATGCTCAGTTCACTGTCGACTGGTTGTTGATCTCCGTCTCCATCGGTATTTATGAGATGGTATTCTCTTCTCTGATTGGTACCTATGTTGATACGTCATTATTGTGGTTGTGGTTATTGCTCAAGTATGGAGCTAGTTGGGTATTGTTAATGGGCCAATTAATTGATCCATATTCAAATATTCTTTACAACTGTTACACACAAAATCAGACACCATACTGGAAGTGACACGTACTCGAATAACCTTGTATACGAAGAAGACACGCCTATTGGTACTAATCAACAAAAAAACAGAACCTTGTTATGATTTATAGGCGCAGTACCTTATAAGGCACATGACCGACCTGACCTAACTGTTTCTTTAATTCGAACGAAGTTTGATTAGTAGGCCTGAGATTCAATAAGGTTGCATGGAAATTCAAATGTAATTTGAAGTTTCAAAATGATTTAATGTACTTGGGTTACGTTTTGAAAGCAAACTTATTCTGTTCAACTTTTTTTGTACTTTTTCATGTTACTCTCATTTGTTTTCACATTTCTTTTTAGTTTCTCTCAATCTTTCACACCTTTCATTATTTTTTTTTTTATCCACTTCAAACATAAGTTTACAAATCCACGTAATGTAATTAAAGTATGGAACAAAATGGAAAGTATGGAGAAGTACTCCGGGAATAATTAATGCGTCATTTCCAACAAAGTTCAATATGTGTGGTGTCGGAGAGTTTAAAGTAAATGAGAAGAATTTTGTATCAGTCGAAATACTCTTCTCTTTACCTTGTTAATGATTTTGTCAGGAATAATTTACCTGGTTCTTCCGCAGCCTTATATTAAATATTATATATTCGAAACAACCTGCAAACTTTCAAACACAAATAATATCATTTCGTCTATTTGATAATGACAAGCGAACATTTATGAATTGTTGACTATGGAAACAATAGCAGAATTGCATATCAAGGTAATATGATTTGAAGTTGACAATATTTCTTATTAATTATTTTTATTATTTATTTTAATAAACAATATCTGTTTATTCTGTCTGATGTTTTGTGGCCTCAATACTGTAACGTGAAGGTACATAGTTAGGAAAGGTCAGGATAACCGAAACCACTGAGATTCTGTTGCCGACGTTTCGACTTATATCATTCTCAGAGGGATTGTGATTATTACTCGAAATCCTATGTAACAGAATACATCAGTAGGTGAAGATTCAAAACATTAAAAGTACAAAAAGTGTAAAAATTTTGTGATAAAATTAACATGGATGAAATTATAATATGAATTAAGTATGTAGAAAATATCATGATACTACATGAACGATAGGTTACTTATCATGATAGAAAAAGATTTCAAAAGGGACATTATACAGTGCGGCTTCTAATTGTCACCCCCTGTTAACTTTTGAATGGTTCCACGTACATACCGTTTGGAAGGGTTTCATCGATACTTCTTTCTGAATAAAATCAAAATTTTTTAGATTTTCGTTTATACGTTTCTTCACAATATGCATTTGAAATGTCAGAATAAGTGCGGATCTGAATCCCTTTTCTTACCTGACCACGATAACTTTTGAATGGTTGATGTGAAATAACGGGACAGAATTTTTTTTAATGAAACGAAATTCTAAAAATTTTTAGATAGTTGAAACGAGAATTGAATTATCTTTTCAACGAAGTGACACATGACACCCCGTGCCATTTAAAATTTTTATTTGATGTGCCCTCTGCGCCATCTATCGATCAATTACAATGTGTTTTATTTCAGAAAGTAGTATCAGTGAAACCTTCCCAACAGTTTTTTATGTATGTTCAAAAGTTAACAGGGGGGGACTATCAAAAGCCGCATTGTATATACAGTGAGCACGTAAAGGTTGGAACAAATTCGTTATAAACTTAATATGACAATTAGGAAAAAAATTTTCTTCATCAGTTGCGCATTTTTTGGTCTATCCATATTTTTGATGACGTCATCACTGTTCGAGTAATGTTGTCATTACATATTTTTTCAATCGGCATGGCAATACCCTATTTTGATGAAACTTTTAAAAAGAAAACATTTTTTGTGTGCGGATGTCATATTTTTCCTTTTGTTACATAAGCTTATGTTCGAGAAAAAAAAGATATTTCATTGATAATAATGTAATTTTATACATGGCAATAGGACTAAATAAACTTACAATCTATTGAATCAATTGGCCGAACTGCAAGCCATTTGCCTCGTAACAATATGCAAGAAAATTTTGGAACTCTTGCAAAACATAAGTGAGGGTATCACCATTAATTAAATCAATTTTGGCAGCAACTCTCAATAGTATTAGATCTGTTAACGTAAACTTTTAACATTAGGTATCCCCACGAAAAAACCTCGTGTGGTTAGATCAGGAGATGTAGCCGGCACTCTAAAAATCGGTCACACGATGACTATCTGTGGATACTGAGTGTGCCCTTCCATCGCCGCCCAGTGAGGGTTCTTTGGTGTCCAATACGTCCAATACGTACAATGCCTATTCACTATACCATTAAAGCAGATGGTGTCCTCATTTAACAAAACA